>LPNX011144201.1:76505-292090 GCA_001517045.1 Pseudotsuga menziesii
CAGGTAGAAGGATCATTGTTCCACTACAACCTTGAGCTTGAAGGAAAATGTTGGAATGAGTTCGTAAGTGTTGGTTCTTTGTTGATTTTTCTCTCTAGCTAAAGCCAAATTTTAGTCCTTCATAAAGGAAGATAACTATGTTTCATCCAGGTAGAAGGATCATTGTTCCACTACAACCTTGAGCTTGAATGAAAATGTTGGAATGAGTTCATAAGTGTTGGTTCTTTGTTGATTTTTCTCTCTCGCTAAAGCCAAATTTTAGTCCTTCATGAAGGAAGATAACTATGTTTCATCCTTGTAGAAGGATTGTTGTTGCACAAAAAAACCTTGAGCTTGAAGGAAAATGTTGGAATGAGTTCATAAGTGTTGGTTCTTTGTTGATTTTTCTCTTTCTAGCTAAAGCCAAATTTTAGTCTTTCATGAAGGAAGATAACTATGTTTCATCCTGGTAGAAGGATCGTTGTTCCACTAAAACCTTGAGCTTGGAGGAAAATGTTGGAATGAGTTCATAAGTGTTGGCTATTTGTTGATTTTTCTCTCTAGCTAAAGCCAAATTTTAGTCCTTCATAGAGGAAGATAACTATGTTTCATCCTGGTAGAAGGATTGTTGTTCCACTAAAACCTTGAGCTTGAAGGAAAATGTTGGAATGAGTTCATAAGTGTTGGTTCTTTGTTGATTTTTCTCTCTAACTAAAGCCAAATTTTAGTCCTTTATGAAGGAAGACAACTATGTTTCATCCTAGTAGAAGGATCGTTGTTCCACTAAAATCTTGAGCTTGAAAGAAAATATTGGAATAAGTTCAGAAGTGTTGGTTCTCTCTAGCTAAAGCCAAATTTTAGTCCTTCATAAAGGAAGATAACTATGTTTCATCATTATTCCACTAAAATCTTAAGCTTGAAAAAAAATATTGAAATAAGTTGATTAGTATTGGTTCTAGAAGATGATGGCTACACATCTTGGGATTAATATTTTCAAAAACGTCCAACTATCAAATGAATCATTTTGGCTTCTCCTACGTCAAATAATAAAATCAACATTAAACTCAAACGTACCATGACAAAGTGAAAATAATTATGAGAATTCCCTCTTCAAATATGGTTTGCCTCATAACATCAACATGGCTTGTAAAGGTAAGGTCAAACGTGTATTTTACTTTTAATAAAAGAATGAAAGTGCATCACGCACCAAGTGTATAGAGAGGCGTGCGTTTGTGTTACTTGTGTCCATTGGAAACGGACAATTGTTTTCCTTTCTTTAATTAGAGTTCCACCATTGTCAAACAACTTATTGATAGCCACCCACGCGCACCCGCACCCGCACCCGCTTGGGACGTCCTACTGGCAACCAGTAAACTTCTGGTGGAAGTTACATATAGCTACCTATCTTTATGCAAAATAATTTCACTTTTGGTGATGACTAGATTGAAATTCAGGTTGTTTTTTTTCTAAAAATTTTTAATATGACGGTTTTTTTTGTCATTGGATAGATCTATATTCAAATTAAGGCTGGTCCCCGCCCTCCACATTCAAACTAAAACTAAAGCTAGCCCCAATCCAAATTGACTTGCTACTATATTAGTGTGACTCGATAATCTACTCCAGCATAGACCGCCGTGTACAAAATGCAGATTCCTAGTTTTTGAAAAAAAAAAAAAAAAAATCCACTTTCCAACAGGATTCCTTATGGGCGGCTGAGGCTCCTGTAGTCTCTCGCTCGCTTACTCCATATTTATCGTTTCCCGATAAGTCAAATTCCGCATGACGCGTTCTCCAGCTGTAAACTGTATCCATTCCCCACTCGCCTCGCCTGTGCAGTTAGTAGAGTTCGCCCATTGCGTGTCTATTCCTTTACCGGATCACATCACATTTCGCTGGACGAATCCGCCTTCTACTCACCTCACCTCACCAATATCTATCTATTATCTACCATTTTGCCCACCATCACACGTCTCCCCCTTCTGCCTTACTTATGCTTCCAGTTTCACCCTCTCTACCTAAAGCACAAGTCCAGTACTTGCAGTAATCATGGCAGCAATCCCATATGTCTCAGAGGAAGAAGGAGAAGAATCTCTCTTCCAGTTTCGATCTCCAGACATGGACATGGAGCCTCCGCATTTTGTCTATGGCATTTGCTCTGCCACCAAGGGGAAGAGATCTAGACGCGCAAGGCAGTCGCTTTCTCTCATACCCAAATCAGATATCAGTGCACACCAACAAGATCAAGAAGATCAAGATCAAGAAAATCAAGAAGATCAAGATCAAGATCAAGAAGATCAAGAACAAGAAGATGAGGAGGAGATGGCTGCGCGTTGTCTGCTGATGCTGTACTCCGATGGCAGCGATCGCCAGTCGCAGTCGCCAACCACAACATCTTCCTCCGAGTCTCTTGCTCCCGCCACACTCCACCCAATCAGAAGGAGAATCAAGAAGCCAAAGAGGTTTGATGTTGGTGATGCAGATTCTCCATACAGTCTGGAATGGGATGCTGATTTCAAACAAGAGATGACGACGAGGTTATACTCATGCAAGTCCTGCAACAAGAAGTTCTCTTCATTTCAAGCTCTGGGTGGCCATAGAGCAAGCTGCCACTACAAGTCCAAATCCGTCTTTCCCGGACTGCAGATTGATGAGGGTTTCAAAGAAGAAGCAGCTCATTGCTCTTTCTACGGGCCTTCTGTTGAGACTTACAAACAGAGTCTATGCACCGAGGTTAAGAAAGTTAGGTTGCATGAATGCCCTGTGTGTCACAGAAATTTTACGTCTGGGCAAGCTTTGGGCGGTCACAAGAGGACTCATTCCACTCCTCCTGCTACTGCTATGCACACTTCTACAAGCCTTTCAACGACCGAGCAGCAGCTGCTTTCACCTTCAAGAAGAACCGAGACGTTGGATCTGAGCATGCCTGCTGAAGATGCAAATGATTCTATTCAAATGCAGCACAGTTCTGCGGTTTCTGTCAATTTAGGTGCGGATTTATTGGATTCTACCAGCTGGCCTCCTTATGACCACAAAGTTGTATCTTATAATTCATCTCAAGCTTGGTTGATTGAGAGCCATCAGCCTGGTCATGTGGTTAGAGAGGATGAAGCAGATAGTCAATTGGGGAGCAACAGTGAATTTGATAGAGGCCGAGATCTGGGCTGCAAACGAGCTGGTTTGCCCTGGATTACTTCTGTAAATTAGTAGTCGTGTGCTTGAAGAAGCATGCCATTCACGTTTTTTTTCTTCTTTCTTTTGCAGTTTTTTTTATCAGACACTTTACATTGGGTTTATTTGTCTCCATGAATGTCAGCACTGTTGTAGATATACCAGCTGAATTCGTTCAATATTTGTATCTGGTTAATATTCTTTAATTTATTCTCCGGTAATGTTCAATCATCTGCTTGATTGTCCTTAGGTGATTTCAACATGATATGATGCTTTTTTCAGTGCAAATCTTGAACAGTGAATTTGCCAGTTTGGAAACAGGCTGAGGCTTGTTTCCAAGCTTATGCTAAAGGCTGTTTTGAACAGTGAATTTGCCAGTTTAGAAACAGTAGCCTTTACGAAATTCAGAAGGCTGTTTCATAAACTGGATGATATTCTGAATTTTCTTTTTATTTTAACAAATTTTTTATGTCTAGGCAGTTTATTAGGTGTTGGTAGTGTAGGAATTTGAAACTGAAACAGCTAGTTTTGACAACCCTGTAACCAGTTTTGACAATTTTTAAGTAGAAACATGACAGTTTTTTTACCGCATTTGACAAGCAAATCACCTCATGACAGTCAATTTGCCAATCAAATTTCTACCATACAGTCAATTTGCCAATCAAATTTCTACCCTAGCAGATAGTGATATATGCTTATATCACAGTCTGTAAACCTCATAGATGTGGATGATATACACATCATCACAGGGCAATTGCAGCTCAAACTGAAGATGTGTATATCCCATTCTGGTATTGGGTGCATATTGAAGGCCTGGTGAAATATTTTGTATCCAGTTAAATACATCCTGATTCCTGATCTTATCATTCTATTTGTTATATATGATAATGAAATAATTAAGATTCGAACTTTCTGAGTACATATTGACGCTCCATAGCATAACAAGTATTGTTCGCCCATGAGGACCTTGAATTGAATGTTGTACATTCCCATTCAAAAATCTTTGCAGAATACAAGGTGAGCACATAAAGTCAAAGTCCGTGCACAGATCTTAATAATTCACATTTGCACCAACTACGCCGTGGGTGTCAGACTTCAGTTACACGCCACCTCGTTCATCCAATCATGTATGTTCATATTAGGTGGGCTGTTTCTGTTTTGGTGTGGAAATATTTACAAACTTCGTAGAAGGTTAAACATTTTTCTCTAATTTTTAATTTTACATTTTTTTTTTATATATTTTTTATTATATTTTTTTTTTATTAAATTATTGCTTATTATTATATTTAATTATGTTTTTAATAATTTAAAATTTATTTTTTAAAGATAAAAAGTGTATTTTGTTTAACATCTTCAAAATGGATTTGATTCCATATAGAAAAAAAACAATTATTCTCACAACAAACCAAACTATATTTAATTAACAATCTAAGTGAGAATAATGAAACTCTAAAACATTACTAAATTCAATTTATATTCTTAATATTATATTATGATGGGGTAGTGATGAAACTATGAAACATTTTATTGTGCATTACAAATATACAAGTTTTCATTCTTTGATTTTTTTAAATATATCTAAAAAGCCACCTGGTTAGGGTATTTTATTCTTGGATCATGGATTTTTACACATGGCATTAATGTATGCTTATAATTATTTAATTGAATATCTATACATGGACACCCAAGATGGAAGTGATCTCGTACATCAAATGTCATTTATTATGAATAAAGCCTTTCTTAAAGGAAAATCCTTTTTTCGCCCAACACATTTTAGAGCTTTGGGTGATCATCATCACTTATCTAGAGTCCTATACTTAGAGGGAACTCCTTTTTTTGTTCTACACATTTTAGAGCTTTGGGTGATCATCATCATCAATATAGAGTCCTAGACTTTGTAAGAGAACATTGTGAGAAGTGAAGTTGCCCAAAAAGAACTCTAAAGGTTTTTTCTAGTTATCAAAATTCTTTCATGTTTTTTTGGTTATCTTTGAACTAAAGTATTACAAAAAATCTAAACATGGCAACTAATCTAAACATGGCAACAATAAATGGGAGCACACAAGGGTTTATTCTAATCTTATCATTAAAGGTTGGGGGCTTCTCTTTGAGGACAAGGGGCCTATTCACGACATAGGTTTGATTTTTTTTTTTTTCATTCTAGGTGGCATGTTTACATTGTATTTATTGTTTTTTACTTAAAGCATTGTAGCATTTTATGACCTTAATGTTTTTTGGTTCTGCATGGCAAGCTTCCATTGGTTAGTTTTTTTTGTCTATCCCTTATAAGTAATGTCTTATGTATATTAAAAAACAAACAAACAAAATCTATCTTCTTTTAAATTCCTTATAAGTGTACATCAACATACTTCACATGCAGTGGTTTAAAGTCTATAACAATTTACCCAACATTGGTAATTTTGCAATTCCTCTCTATTATCTGGTGCACATTTGAAATAAATAGGTCTACATAGATCCATAGAGGGATCAAATTTCTTAAGGTGCAATTTTTTTTTGTGTGTAAAAAAAATTAAACATCAATAAATTTGATGGCTATGACTGTTTGCTAAATCAAAGTTGACATATGTTACAAAATATTTTTTTTTGTGATTGTCATGTACAAGTTGACATATGTTACCAAATAGCTTCTTATTTTTTTAATTGTCATGTATGTGAGAACATCTTCCCATCCTCCATCCCCCTCCCCCATATTGAGCATTGACATGGTTTTTTTTCGAAGGGAAAAGTTGCATTTTTAAATATGAAATAGAATTAAAAACACTTGCATCATCTAATCAAGGCACATTACATGAAAGCAAGATTTTTGTGCATCTTGTTCATAAATAGAGATTCTCTAAAAGTTCACCAATTTTTTCTTAATCTTCCATATTTTCTAACATTTTCCATGTTAATTTCCAAGAATTTACTCTTATGTTTGTTCAACATTACAATATTTTTATCAAGATCAAAATTACAAAAGTTCACCAAAGTTTTTCATGTACTTTTAAGAGTTGGGCTCATATATTGAGAAACATGCTTACTCATTAGTAAAGGCCATAGAAAGATTTAGACCCTTTATTCTAGGGAAGCATACATAAATTAGAACCCCTTTACCAACAATTAAATCCTTGCCACCCCAAAACATACTCTCTGGAAAATTAGCTCATTGGCTTACCAAGATACAGGAACATGTCCTAAAAGTTTTTGAAAAATGTATATTTTAAAAATGCATTATGGACTTCCCTAGAATGCAATCCTTGAATTCCAAGAGTCTTAATTGTTCATGTTGAAGTTGTAAGCATTCCTTTGATAAAGCATTTTATTAAGGTTCAATTCCCTGTAGACGTGAGCGATTGTGAAATTAGTAAAATGATTAGAAATTTCCTTCAAAATTGTTATCAATGGAAGTAATTTTACTAAGTGTACATCATGTTCATTGTTCGTCCATTTTTGCGTGCACACAGAATTGTCAAAAACCTAAAGTATGTCCAAAATTTGCTCAATAACTTATTTTAAAAGAGACCTTAATGCAACCAACTCAACAAGATTATTTAATCCTTTTCCTAAGCATGCTTTGTACATGAAGTACTGAGAATCATAAACATATAAAACCCCTCCTATCCCACAAAGCTTTCCCTCCCTTTACAAGCACCATCATAGAAACCCATGGTCTATTTTTATCACGCATAAGCTCACCAACTTGTCTAGGAGATTCAACCTTGTTTTCCATCTGATAACAATTAAATATAGAAATAACCTTTGCAAATGTTTGAAATGTTTATATAAGTCAATCTTCTATAAGGAGAGTAATAAAGGCAAGCCAAAGCCCCCTCATTACTAAGAATGGTATTGATCTTAATTTATTAATTATTTAATTCATATTTGTTGAACCAAGAATATAAGCACTGGTCAATTCTTGTTCCTAGCCAAATATCTCTTATTTTTAACCAAAATTCTAGATCCTTCTAGTTCTATTGAGTATAGGAGCAATGAACAAAAATATGTTTTGTTGTTCCTCCCTTTTCTTACAAAGAATGTAGATGTCAAGCCCTTACTTTTGTCTTTTTGTAACATCTTCTACGTTAGTACTTTGTTATTCAACACCAACCACAAGAAAACCTCGATATCTTTTGCGACTTTAACCTTCCTTATTTGTGTCCACCACTAACAGGAATCAACATCTACATAGTTCATCATAAATTAAAAGCCCATTTTAAAGTGTTATTACCATTTGACTTATGTTGTAGCCAAGCAATGGAATTTGAATCCTCCCTCAATCTATCGTGTTCTGCTAAGTTTTTCCACAAAATCTTTCCATGTCGGTACCCTTCACCTCCATATCTAAATACTATAGAGTTCTATGTTGAAATATTGTAACTTCGAAGAATATTCTATTGTATTTTATTATTGGAATTTATTTGGAGATGTTTTATTCCTTCGTTGGGATGTTATTATTGTATTTGGTCATCATATAGTCATGAGGTAAAACCTCCTTTGTAAGTCAGATTGATAGAAGCCTCCAGAAAGTAATATTATATTGTTTTTAGGCTTCCTAGGTAAGTCAACCTAGTTAAGTTTTTTGGGGCCGACCTAGATAGTGAACAAGTCAAGTGGAAGATAAAGTATAAATAGGAGTGATGTGCTCCTCATTTGGACACACATAGTCACTTGTGTAATTCACAGAGAGAGAGAGAAATCTGCAAGGAGAAGAAGCATCCATTTGGGGTTTTTTCTTTATACTTTTGATCATCTATATTGAGGAAGTTTTGCTGGGATTTCTTCCCCTAGAGGGCTTCCCAGGATAAATCTGTGTCTATCTTATGATTGTGTTTTTTTCAATGATCTTGTATATGCTATTGTTGTGAAATTGAATTGAATACTATTTTTATTTATCTTATCATGTTGAATATTAACATGGTATCAGAGCTAGCCTGAATAGGACAACTTTCATAAGGTGAAACTATCTTCTCCCTCCTGCAAGAAATTAAGGTTTATGTCAAAGTTGGAATTTTGAAAATTTGAATACATAGAAAGTTGTGCCTCCCTAGAGTGCATTTATTGAGCCCTAGATCAAAATTTTTGAGTGGGTATATCTCCAAGAAATTCAAACCCTAGTTTGAATTTGGACCAGAAAACCAAAAATACTAGAAAACTGCATAAACTAGAGATCAGAATTTCGCAAGTCAATTTTGAGAGGTGAAAATTTGGAATCTCCAGAACACAAGTACACCAGTCAATTCTCCTCAGTCAATCACATCTCCTAGTAAGGTCAGTTTTGCATTTGGATAAATTTCATTTTTTGGTGGCCTCTTGGATAAGATGGCCCCAAGCACTAAGTTTGAGGTTAAGCTAGAAGGCATAGAGAATTTTCGAGCATGGAAATATAGGATTGGACTCATTATTGAAGAGAATGATCTTTCCAAATACATCAAGGCAGAATTTGCATAACCTGAAGAGGATGAAGCTAAGGAGAAGGACAAAGACTTGATTAGGGCATAGAGGATCATTGTTGATTCTATCAAAGACCACGTGATTCCTCAAGTGTCATCCAAGAAGACCCTGAAGGAGATGTATGATGACCTAGAAAAAATGTATAAAGGAAGGAACATCAATAGAAAGACGAATTTGAGAACTCAATTGAAGAGTACCAAGATGTGCCAAGGAGAATCCATCCAAGGCTACTTCACAAGGGTCTCCTAGTTCAAGGAGCAACTAGAAGCCATTGGAGACTCCCTTGATGAAGATGAGCTAGTTATGACTGGTCTCAATGGTCTCACTAGACCTTGGGATTCATTCATCCAGACTATGTGTGCCAGAAAGGAAAGCATAAAATTTGACATTGTGTGGGAAGATTGCATCCAAGAGGAGGCTAGAGTAGCCAATAGAGAAGCTCTACTTAAAGAAGATGATCAATCCCTGGCCACCCATACCAAGAGAGGAAGAATTCAATCTAAATTCAAGAAGGAAAACCACAAGGATTCTTAACCTCCCAAGAAGTTCCAAATGACAAGAGGAAACAATCCAAGAAGAAACTACTCCAACTTTCAATGTTTCAATTGTGACAAGCTAGGACACATTACCAGAAATTATCCATTGATGAAAGAAGAATACAAGAAGAGGAACAACAACAAAAGACATTATACGCACCTAGTTGAAGATGAAGATGAATAAGAAGAGGAAGAAGGACCTCGAAGAAAACAAGCAAAAGAAGAAGATGCATAAGAGTATGTATTATTCTTTGCACTCTCTGGGTCCATAACACCCAGAGAAGATACATGGCTTATTGATAGTGGTGCTTCAAATAATGTGGCGGGACACAAGAAAACTCTTTCAAAACTTGAAGAGAAGAACTATCCTCAGAAGGTATCATTAGGAGATGGCTATCAATATCCTATCAAAGGAATTGGTGAAGCAAGTTACAAGCTTGATTCTGGAACAGCCATGAATATGAAGGAAGTCTTATATGTACCAGGTTTGAATAAGAACTTACTTTATATCTCAACATTAGATAAGAAATGATATAGGGTTGCATTCATAGATGGGCAAGTACTTTTGTGGCCCAAAGGAAAATCAATTGAAGATGCAATTGTCATTGGTGAAGAAGAAGGAGGAATATATAAACTCAAGGGACATTCAAAAACAACCCTTGTTCATGAGACCACTAGACTAAGTGAATTATGGCATAGGAGGCTTTCTCACATCAACTACAAAGCACCACCCCATGTGAGCAAAGTAGTGACGGGATTACCATATTTGAAGATTGATCATGAAGGAATTTGCAAAGGATGTGCAAAAGGAAATAATATCAAGAACCCATTTCTGAAGAGTGAGACAAAGACTAAACATACGTTGGAATTAATCCGTTCAAATGTATGTGATCCAATTCCCTCCACATCTTTGAGTGGTTATGAATATTATGTTATACTTTTTTATGACTATTCAAGAAAGACATGGATATATTTCTTAAAAAAAAGGATGACATATTTGGAAATTTCAAGGAATTCAAAGCCTTGATAGATAATCATTCAGAAAGAAGAATCAAGACACTAAGAACACACAATGGTGGGGAATATACTTCAAAATCTTTTGAATCATTTTGTAAAGAAGATAGAATCAAGAGGGAACTAACTCCTCCCTACAATCCTCAACAGAATGGTGTTGCGGAAAGAAAGAATGGGACCATTATGGAAGCAGTTAAGACAATGATACATGATCAAGATATTCCTATGTATCTATGGGATGAAGCAACAAGGATGACAATTTATGTACAAAATAGATAATCCCATAGTTCCCTTGGATTCAAGATTCTAGAAGAAATGTTCACATGAAAGAATCCTGAAGTGAGCCACCTCAAGATATTTGGTTTCCCACTATATATTCACATACCAAAAGAAAAGAGAACCAAGTTGGACCCTTCCGAAAAGAAGGGAATATTTGTTGGATACTGTGAAGTCTCTAAAGCCTCCAAAATATACATTCCAGGATTCCATCACATGGAGATGAGTAGAGATGTAACATTTGACGAAGAAACAACTCTCAAGAGATCCAAAAAGTTCCAGCATGAAGAAGTATATGAAGAATGTGTACCTCCCATAAATGTAGAAGCTGCACCCTCCCTCGAAGAAGGAACACCAGAAGACCATGATATGTTAGAACCCACCTAGAACCTCAAGAACCTCCCACTATGAATATGCCATGAAAGAAAATCCTGCTTGGGTAAGAGAAATTATACAAGAATAAGAGAAGTATGGAGCTCCAGCAGGATCCACAAGAGTAAGAAAAAAGTCAAAGCCATTCTCAGTTATGTAGCTTTGATGTGTGATCTTTTAGATCAAGAACCTACCAGTTATGAATAATCTATACATAAGAAAGAATGGGTAGAAGCAATGAAGGAAGAATACTGATCACTAATGAAGAATGATGTTTGGTATGTAGTTCCCAAACTAGAAGGAAAAAGTGTTGTATCTTCCAAGTGGATCTACAAGATAAAGCATGCAGTTGCTGGAAGTATTGAGAAATACAAGGCAAGGTTTGTGGCTAGAGGATTCTCTCAAAAAGAGGGGATTGATTATGAAGAGAAATTTGTGCCAGTAGCAAGGTACACTTCCATTAAAACCATCATGGCACTTGCATCCATGATGAAGTGGAGTTTACACTAGATGGATGTGAAGACAACCTTCCTTAATGGTGTTATTGAGGAAGAAGTGTACATACAACAACCAAATGGATTTCAAGTTGAAGACAGACAAACTCACGTATGGAGTTGAAGAAGGATCTGTATGGATTGAAGCAATCTTCTAGAGCTTGGTATGGAAGGATAGATAGTTTTTTTTATGAGCTTGGGCTTTACCAAAAGTAAAGCTAACCCTAACCTTTACTTTAAGGTTATGGATGAGGAACCGGTCATATTATTATTGTATGTGGATGATTTATTTCTGCCAAGAAATGAGAAACAGATTGTAGAGTGAAAGAAGAAACTCGTTGAATAATTTGAGATGAAAGACCTTGGATTGATGCGCTATTTTATAGGTATAGAAGTATGGAAGAACCCAAAAGGAATCTTTCTCAACCAGGGAAAGTATGTTGTGTAAATATTAAAAATATTTGATATGTTGGAATGTAAATCCATGGCCACACCCATGGATACCAATATGAAGTTGTTAGATGATAAATCATTAGATTTAGTGGATGTGACTTAGTACACACAGATTATTGGGTTGTTGATGTAACTGATGAATACTAGGCTAGATATATGCTTGGTTGTGAACACCATGAGTCAGTATCTAGTTGAACATAGACATATTCAACTAGTAGTTGCAAAGCATGTGATGAGGTGCCTGAAAGGTACGATAGACTTTGGTATATACTATGTTGGAGATCATGACTACATATTGTATGGTTATACAAATGCGGATTTGGATGGAAGTGTCTCATACAGGAAGAGCACCTCATGTGGATGTTATTGTTTGGGATACTCCATGATCTCATGGTTTAGCAGGAAGCAATCTAGTGTTTCTCTAAGCACAACTGAATCAGAGTATATAGAATCTTGTTCTGCTAGTTGTGAAGCCATATGGATTCAAAAATTGATGTCAGGTCTATTTGACTTGGAGTTGGATACCACAGTGATTCTATGTGGCAACCATAGTTATATAAAGATGATAGAGAACCCATTGTTCCATGACAATTCAAAGCACATAGAAATACAATTTTTATATATATGAGATATGGTACAGAAGGGAGCTATAAAGCTCCAGTATGTGAGCACTGATGAGGTTGGGATTAGTCCTAAAGTGATCCACGCATTTTAGATCTTTGGTGATCATCATCACCAATATAGAATACTATGAGGGAACTTCTTTTTTCTCTCTACATATTTTAGAGCTTTGGGTGATCATCATCACCAATATAGAGTCCTATACTTTGTAAGAGAACATTGTGAGAAGTGAAGAAGTTGCCCCCAACAATAATTCCACAGGTTCTTTAGTTATCAAAATTCTTTCATGCTCCTTTGGCTATCTTTAAACTAGAGTATTATGAAGAATCCAAACATGGCAACAATAAATGGGAGGCCCATAGGGGTTTATTCTAATTTTACAATTAAAGGTTGGGGGGCTCTCCTTGAGGACAAGGTTCCCTCTCACGACATAGGTTTGATTCTTATATTTTGATGTGTGTGTGTGTTTTTTTAATCTAGGTGGCATGTTTACATTATACTTATTGCTTTCTACCTTGGGCATTGTAGCATTTTATGATCCTAATGTTTTTTTTGTTATGCATGGAAAGCTTTCATTGGTTATATTTTTTGGCCTATCCCTTATAAGTAATGTCTTATGTATATTAAAAAACAAACAAACAAAATCTATCTTCTTTCAAATTCCTTATAAGTGTACATCAACATACTTCACATGCCATGGTTTAAAGTCCATAATAATTTACCTAACATTATTTTGAAATTTCTCTCTATTATCCGGTGCACATTTGAAATAAATAGGTCAGCATAGATCCAAAGAGGGATCAAATTTCTTAAGGTGTAAATTTTTTTGTGTGTGTACACAATTTACACATCAATAAAATTGATGGCTATGGGTGTTTGCTCGATCGAAGTTGACATATGTTACCATTTTGTTTTGTAATTGTCATGTACAAGTTGGCATATGTTACCAAATGGCTTCTTCTTTTTTTAATTGTCATGTATGTGAGAACATCTTCCCATCCCCTATATTGAGCATTGACACGATTTTTTTTCCAAGGGAAAAGTTGCATTTTTAATTATGAGATAGAATTAAAAACACTTGGATCATGTGATCAAGGAACATTACATGAAAGCAAGATTTTTGTTTATCTTGTTTGTAAATAGAGATTCTCCAAAAGTTCACCAATTTTTTTTTAATAACCCATATTTTCTAACATTTTCTATATTATTTCCAAGAATTTACTCCTATGTTTGTTCAACATTACAATATTTTTATAAAGATCAAAACTACAAAAGTTCACCCACGTTTTTCATGTACTTTTAATAGTTAGGCACATCCTAAAAGTTTTTGAAAAATGTATATTTTATTAGTGCATTATGGGCTCCCTTAAAATGCCATCCTTGAATTCCAAGAGTGTTAATTCTTCATGTTGAAGTCCTAAAAGTTTTTTGAAAAATTTATATTTTAAAAGTGCATTATGGGCTCCCTTAAAATGCCATCCTTGAATTCCAAGAGTGTTAATTCTTCATGTTGAAGTTGTAAGCATTCCTTTGATAAAGCATTTTATTAAGGTTAAGTTCCCTATAAATGTGAGATACTGTGAAATTGGTAAAATGATTAGAAATTTCCTTCATATTGTGAAATTAGTAAAATGATTAGAAATTTCATTTAGAAGTGTTATTAATGGAAGTAATGTTATTGAGGGTACATTATGTTCATTTTATCCATTTTTTCATGCACACAAAATTGTCAAAAACCTAAAGTGTGTCCAAAATTTGCTCAATAACTTATTTCAAAAGAGACCTCAATGCAACCAACTCAACAATATTATTTAATCCTTTTCCTAAGTATGCTTTGTACATGAAATACTGAGAATCATAAAGATATAAAACCCCTCCTAACCCACAAAACTTTCCCGCCCTTGACAAGCACCATCATAGAAACCGATGGTCTATTTTTATCACACATAAGCTCACCAACTTGTTTAGGAGATTCAACCTTGTTTTCCATCCAACAAAAATTAAATATAGAAACAACCTTATGCAAATGTTTGAAATGTTTATATATGTCAATCTTCTAAAAGGAGAGTAATAAAGGCAAGCCGGAGCCCCCTCATTACTAAGAATGGAATTGATCTTAATTTCTTAATTCTTTAATTTAGATTTGTTGAACCAAGAATATAAGCAGTGATCAATTCTTTTTTTTGTTAGTAAGCTGAGAACCTTTATATTACTGTATAGTACAAAAATAGTTTACAATCAATCCCGACCAACGAAAAAAGATATATTGGCACGGGCTCTTCTTTGTTTGAGTGATTCTTTCCTTGTCCCTACTCCTGCCTCCCCCTGTCTCTCTTAATTTCTTGTCATTGTGACCATTTCCCATTCTAGAGACAATATAAACCAAGAAGTTACATACACAAAAAGCCCTAAGCTTCCCACCGTGATTACATACATAAAAAGCAATGTGCTTCTCACCCCAAAAATACAGATAGCTGGTGATTTCTTCACTATTAACTACCCCAAACCCTTCAAAAATATTATAGTCATGATTTGACAAATCACCATTTGTTAGAAGCACTTGATATCCAAAAAATATGGTCGATCATTGAACATCGAAAAATATAAACGACCACTAGAAAGCCAAAAAATTACAGTCCAAAAAAGCAGAATCCTCGATCCTTACTGCTGTGGAGGATCAGTCGGGGAGGGATGTTCCCCCAAGCTTCCCATCAGCTCCCCCGCCATATTTTCCAACAATCTGAAACCTACAACAGACTCTTGCTTCCCTTTTCTGATTAATAAAAGAGCTTCTTGAATACCATGAGCTAGTTGCATATTGGATTGAATATCCCTAGCTAGCAGGATACGCCCTGTCCAAAACAAACTGGAAATGATAGGCCGACCCTGGTGGGTCTCATATTCTCAAACCATATCCACTTCCTTAAAAGCAATGATGGCTTCGACCCTTGTCGAGGTTTTATCCATATATTGAGCACCCCAGTTAAACACCAGGGGGATAGGGTCTTCTTCCATCGGAGCGTTATTGCTCAAGGGGTCATGCTGGGGCGAATTACCCCCTACCATTCTTCCCCTATGCCCCTGTCTATGCCTCCCCCTCCCTTGCAGAGCCATTTTGAGCTGGAAAAAATAGATAACCTTCGCAAAGTTAGGAACCAAGTTGTGCTCAACTCTGGTGATCATCTCGCCCTCCTGAGACGAATAAATAGCCATTCCTTTGACATGGCTGATGAAACCCTCCCTCATCTGTTTTGGTGGTTGTTTCCATTTCACACCTTGTGAAACATCCGCCTTACCGCTACATATCTTTTTGGACTTGATCCAATCCTCCTCTTCGTACGGGAGATTGACGATCTTAACCACCATTAAATACCGCCTGGAGTGTGAATTTCTAATATTGACAGGCGGAGTACAATGAATTGAGCTCCCCACCGGTGATCCTAAAATGATTGTACCTTGATATCTTGTCATACCTCATGAGCATAAACAAGGGTGATTTTATAATTGAAGTCCTAACAATGGATCTTCCACCTCGCCTCGGGCGATTATGCCACTTACCCCTTTCCAGTATTTCCCTTGCTTCCCATCTGTCCTTGCCTCATCCTGAAAAATAAGGGAATAAATGCAAAGTGGAGGAGGTGTCTCATCATCTTCCCTCACACCTTCCAAGGAGGTGGAGAAAGGGCCTTCTCCATGCCGAATCACGTGGCCATCCAAAGGCTATCCTGAGTGGCCAGGTGGGCTGCACGTGAGGGAGGAAGATACATGCGTAAAGGAAGGAGGTGTGTCGTGAGTGCAGTTGTCCTACCTCGGGGGATGAGGAATGGACGGTTGGGACGGTTGATGAGGCTGACCAATGTCATTATGTTCGGCATCAATCCCTGCCAACTCTTCACATTTTTCCCACAGCAAATGTCCCTTCTGTCTACGCAGCCCTCTGCATGGAAGGAGATCTCCTTGCCAACCCATTCATTTGCAAGAGTGTTTGCCACCCTATTCCCTGAACGTTTTACATGAGAGAACATGAGAGTAGGAGTGTCCATTAACTGTCTTCTAAGGGTTGAAATCTTGCCTTTCGACCTCCAATTCCTGGAAACTTGACTTATGGACGCTCCATTTATCAACCTTCTAGCTATGTTGATGATCACCAGTGAGTACCCCTCTACTATTAGTGGGGTTCATTGGCTCTCTATCGCCAACGCCACCCCATTTAAGAGGCCTTCAAGCTCCGCTAGATTATTGGAGCAAGAACCAAGGCTTCCCCAGTAGAAACTGGGGATTCTTCCCTGAGGATCCCTTATCACTCCGCCGAAGCCCGTAGGGCCTGGGTTCCCTTTAGTGGCCCCATCAAATTTCAGCTTGAAGGTGCCCATCGGAGGTTTTTTCTAGGACTCGATGCTACTTGAATGCTTGATCACATTGCAGAGACGAGAATTGTTCAGAGGTAACTGTCTTATTCCCCAACCTTGTAGGATTTGGTTTTCTGTTGCATCTGCTTCTAAATCCTCCTGTGACCATACAGTTAGTGTCAAAGTTTGTTTTAGATGAGCAACTAGATTTGCCCATATTTCTTCAATCCGACGCTTTTTGTTTTCAAATATTTTTAGGATTGTTCAGAGGTAACTGTCTTATTCCCCAACCTTGAAGGATTTGGTTTTCTGTTGCATCTGCTTCTAAATCCTCCTGTGACCATACAGTTAGTGTCAAAGTTTGTTTTAGATGAGCAACTAGATTTGCCCATATTTCTTCAATCCGACGCTTTTTGTTTTCAAATATTTTTAGGTTCGGGGTTTTCCAAATTTCCCAGACCACGAAGCCCGGGAATAGATCCCATATTCTGTTCACAATTTTATTTTGCATTTATTATTTGGCCACTTTGCTATAGTTATATCAGGACTTCCAATATGTCTGGAACTTGATTTGAACAGTCCTGCTACTCTTTCCCAGATCGCAGTAGTTATTGGGCATTGATCTAGCATATGATTTATGGTTTCAGTGTTGTTTTCATATAGACTGCACCTTGAAGGTCCCGATATCCCCCAGACTTGAATGTTATCCCATGTGAGGATTCTTCATTTGAGGATGATCCAACAGAAAGCTGCAACCTTGGCCCAGTAATTCCCACCCCATATTTTCCTCCATTTGGCTTCCTTTTCCTGCCTGTGAGTTTCATTCAGCACCACTATAGCTTCTTTTTTGTTAAATCTTCCAAGATTGGAGTATCCCCACCTAATTTTGTCCAGACCCTCATGCCATGGGATCTTCCTGGAATAGAGGTTCTTGTAGAAGTCTTCATTGTCTTCGTAGGGTGCCATATTTTGCCGCCAATCTTTCCAATTCCAAGTCCTGAACAGCTTGTCAGAGGACTCATGATCCCAAAATTCCTTCACCGTATTTACCCGGTTGAGCTAAAAATGTGCTTTAAGAGTCAGAAAATCATCCTGTTTTTCGATACACTGTTCTTGGTTCCAAGCCTCGCTAACGAACCGAGCTAATCTGTCGTCTCTTTCCTCCCAAAAACTGTGTGTTTGGATGAGGTTCCAATTTTCCTGGGCCGCTTTCTAGATACTGGAACCCGGGAGGTCTTCTCCAAATCGTATCAACATTTGTTTTGGCCAATGATGAGCATACTTGGCGTGCCAAATATTCTCCCAGGGTTCTTCCTCATACATTATCCATTTCCCCCAGATCTTTGCTCCCATAGCTTTGTTGGTATCTAGCGGGTCTTGAAGTCTTAGTCCTCCCACATTTTTGGGTTTGCAAACTGTTTTCCAATCTACTAACGGAAATTTCCTGTGGCTGTCGTCCCCTCCCCACAAAAAGTTCCTTTGGATATTCCTGATCTGCTTAATCACATATTTTGGAGCTGCTAGAACCGAGAAAAGATAAAGAGGCATCGCCTAGAGGACAGACTTAACCAGGATAAGTATGCTTGGTAAGTTAAGGGCTCTGAATTTCCACATGCTGAGTTTCTACTTAAGTTTGTCCAGAATATCCTTCCACGAGCCCTGTCTAATGGTCGATTCAGTAAGTGGAGCTCCTAAATATTTGTAGGGGATCCCTCCCTCAGAGAAGCCCAATATTCTTAAAATATTCCTTTTCATGATTTTCGGAGTGTTGAAGAAGTAAACCTGGGATTTAACCTTGTTGATTTCCAATCCATTGGCTTACAAGAAGGTGTCCAACCCCTCTTTGATGCCACAAGCCTTCTAGATCAAGGACAGCCCCATAAGCATTGTATCATCGATGAATTGTTGATGAGTTTGAGGCTCAAGATCCTCAGTAATGGAAATCCCTTTGATCTTATTCTCTAAGAGAAGGTTCTTGGGCATTCTGCCAAGTCCTTCAGTTGCTATAATGAATAGAAAAGGGGACAGAGGGTCACCCTATTTGATACCATGTGAGCTTGGAAAGGGTGAGGATGGGGAGCCATTAACTAAAATGGAGAAGAAGGCCAAAGAGACCAAATTCATGACCCACCCGAACCATTGATCAGAAAATACGAAATCCTTGAGTATCCCTGCTAAGAATTGCCAATTTAGTTTGTCATAAGCTTTAGATAGATCAAGCTTCAAAATCATACCTGGAATTTTCCCGATTTTGACCGAGTGGATGGTTTCATGGATTAAGATGATGCCATCCAAAATTTGTCTTCCTTCGATGAAACCCGCGTACTCTGGAGAAATTATTAGGGGGAGGAGAGGGTGTATCATGTTAGCAATAATTTTGGAGATGATTTTGTAAATGACATTGCAAAGGGCTATCGGTCAGAGCTTCCTAGGGTCTTATGTTCCTGACTCTTTAGGGATAAGTGTCAGGGAAGTTTCATTTAGAGTTTTCAGAATATTATATGTCTTCCTAGAGTCCTCCACCAGTTCCCAGACTTTCTCTTTCAGCCAATCCCAGCATGCATGGAAGAAGTTGGTGGTGAAACCATTAGGTCTCGAGGCTTTGTCCTTTCCCTTCCGCTTGACTGCCTCCTCGACTTCGTCCAGCTCTATGGGTTTCATCAGTAAAAGGTTATGATCTTCAATAATGACCTGAGGGATGTGCCTCAGGACCTCCGTCTAGGAGGCCTCCCTGTCCCCATCTGGTTCCTCCAAAAGATTGGAAAAATATAAGTTCAGG
This sequence comes from Pseudotsuga menziesii, assembly GCA_001517045.1. Lineage (NCBI taxonomy): Eukaryota > Viridiplantae > Streptophyta > Pinopsida > Pinales > Pinaceae > Pseudotsuga > Pseudotsuga menziesii. The sequence goes on from LPNX011144201.1 coordinate 95,998, forward strand.
GTGAGTTCTAGATCTTCCTGGGTTTTGGAAATGTGACCTTCTTCAATTCTCAGTCTAGTTAGATGATTGCTTTTACGGTGGTGGACGACTGCTTTGTGGAAGAACCTAGTATTTTATTCTCCTTCTTGGAGCCATTTCACTTTGGCTTTTTGGTTCCAAAATATTTCCTCCTGAAGTTCTCTTTGGCTGAATTAGTGAACTTTCCTACTCTCGAATATCCACCGTGAAACTATACTGCATTCCTTTGGTTTGAACCTCCTTTATTTTGCTGTCAAGCTTTGATTTTTCCTGGAAGATGTTACCAAAATATTCTTTATTCCATTTCTTGATTTTTGACTTAAGGATTTTGAGCTTTTGTTGGAACTGGTACATCTTTGTTCCCCTAATGGTTGGGATTTCCTCCCACCGTTCTTTTAATCTTCCTGGGAAGTCGGGTTGGAGCAGCCAGAATTTTTCAAAGCGAAAAGGTCTGCAAAGGTTAGGGCCCACATTATCCCATTCAAGCTTGATAGGCCAGTGGTCTGATCCAGCTGATGGAAGGACCGTCGCCGTCGGCTCTCCCCCGTTCATCATGATGGACTCCGACACCAGAAAGTGGTCTAGACGACAGGCTATGCCCCTGTCTCCCATCCTTTTATTGTTCCAAGTAAAGTTTCTCTTATTTGTTCTTACATCTATCAACTCAAGGTTATCTATAACTTCATTAAAATAATCACTTATGGGGTTTAGCTGTCTTATCCCACCGTTCTTTTCTTCCAGTTTCCTTATCAGGTTCAAATCCCCTCCAAGGATCCAGGTTTTTCCTTCTGTCTGATCGTTAATCATCCTTAGGGAGTCCATAAAATGCATTTTCTGCTTTGCCCTTGGAGGGCCATACACATTGGTCATGAATCCCCTTATACATGTGCCTAAGATGTGGAAGGTTGCAGAAAGAGAATGTTGAGTTGCAAAGAAGTTATAGAGAGATACCTCTTTTGGATTCCATAGAATTCCAATACCTCCAGCTTCCTTATTAGAATCCACTGCTATTGCCTCACATCCTTTCCAAACTTTTCCTCCTATTATCTTCAGTTCGATCTCCGAACATTTTGTTTCAGGTAGAAAAATCACTCATGGATTTTCCAATTCAATCTTTCTCCTTAGAAGACGAATCTTCAAGGTGTTGCTACAACCTCTTATATTCCAGGACGTGATCCACATTGGAAACTTGTTTATTTGTGGGAGAGAGGGTGACATCTATGGTAGGATACTGCCTTGAAGCCACCAATTGAGCCCCAACCATTTGGATTCTTTGCACATTAGTGTGTCTACCTCTAGTCTCTTTCTTAACTTTCATTTTCCCTCTGGATCTTTGAGGGATTCCGCCAAGACCCCTAGAAACTTCATTGATTTGGCTTTGATTATCGCCTTTTCCAGTAAGGTTACTTGTTGTGGAAGTATCTTTTCGGGTATCTGCGCTGAGCAAGTTGTTTCTAGCCCCACCAGGTCCAAATATCCTATCTCCATTTCTTTCTCTTCCGCTTCTGAGTCTTACTATTGCCATCCTTGATTTCCTGATGTTCTTCATGGATCTGGATCTTTGAGCTTGGATCCGTTTCTTGGGGTTGTTGGGGTTGATCCTTTACTGGAGTTTTCTGGGTTAGAGTAGTATCATGGGTTTGCTGGTGTTGGGTATTTATACTTGTATCCATGTCTAAATTTTCATTCTATTGTATGTTAGGTCCTTGGGGTTCTTGGAGGACTTCGAATTTGTTTTGTGTTTCAACTTTCTTAAATATTTCGGGGCCAGTGGACTTCTTGGCTGATCTTTTCTTATTTGACACATAGGTAAACCCCCCAGAGTCTTGGTTTTCTTGTTCTTTAAGTCCTCCTGGTTTTTTGTTCTATGGGCAATCTCTAAACAGGTGCCCGTGTTCATGGCATCACCTGAATATGAACAATATTTGTTCATAATAGATTGCTTGAAACCAATCCTCATCCTCCCATGTTAGATCTATTCCATCTGGGATATCCTTTGATATATCAAGATATATGCATATCCGGGCATAGGAGGTGTACCTTCTTTGTCGATTTTTCTCAGAAACTTTTACAAAGTTTCCTAGGATGTTCCCAATTTCCATTAGAATTTATTTTGACCAATATTCCTTCGGTAGGGAGTACATTCTGATCCATACTAGGGATATTATGAGATTTTCCTTGTCTGGATTGAATCTTTCTTTCCATGGTCTCAAAAACAGACCAGCAGAGTTAAAGAAATAAGGCCCGCTTTCAAAGATTATAGTTCTGTCTTCCTCATTAAAAAAGATAACCTTGAAGAAGCCTTTTGCTCCCAATTGCAGGTCATAATGGCCTTGAGGTTTCCAGGTGGTGTTTATCCACCACATTAAGCTTTTCTCCGTTGTCCATATCCATACGAACTTCCCTATGAGTGCTCGTTCCTTCATATAATTGATATCTTCCCTGATTCGGGCTGATTTGATCTGAATCTTTGGAACCATCTTCGATTTTGGCACACATTGCCCCATTCTTCTGTTCACTTCCTTTGTCGAAATTTCTTTATCAATTCCACTAGTGCCTTCCCCACCCTTCCCTAATTGGGTGTCGAAAATCGGCCTTTTACCCTTATCTATCTCTGTTTCCAAGGTCGAGCTCTAAACAGGGGGCATTGCCCCACTGTCTAACGACTCACTCATCCCCACACCAGATCTCCTGGTCTGTGAAAGAGGTTGAAGCCCCTATCCCCTCCTCCAAGGAGTGATAGTCCCTACAGCTTGAAACCTCCATCAATCCTCCCACCTCTCAATTCGCCTTACCTCTGGATCCCCGCCCTCATCAACGATGATCAATTCTTATTCCTAGCCAAATATCTATTTTTTTTAGCCAAAATTATAGATCCTTCTAGTTATATTGAGTATAGGAGCAATGAACAAAAATATGTGTTGTTGTTCCTCCCTTTTCTTACAAAGAATGTAGATTTCAAGCCCTTACTTTTGTCTTATTTGTAACATATTCTACGTTATTACTTTTTTATTCAACACCAACCACAAGAAAACCTCAATATCTTTTGGGACTTTAACCTTCCATATTTTTGTCCACTACTAACAAGCATCAACATCTACATAGTTCATCATAAATTAATAGCCAATCTTAAAGTGTTATTACCATTTGACTTATTTTGTGACCAAGCAATGGAATTAGAATTGCTCCTCAATCTATTATGTTATCTGCTAAGTTTTTTCAAATAATCTTTCCATACCGGTATCCTTCACCTCCATACTAAAATAGTGTAGAGTTCTCCACCTTTGTGTCTAGATAGTTGTGACCTAATGATCCACGAATTGATTTAGAGAAATCAACCTAATTGTTGAAGTTGTTGTAATATTTATGGTGAAAAACAAATCTCAACTCCATACACTATTATGGCATGAATACCAACCCCCATTGATGAACCATCACCTACCTTCTAGTTGAAACAATTCCTTAACAAAGAGAAAGCTACTTGAGTAATGCCTTCCACTGGTTAGAGAAAATTTTGATAGTTTTTCCATCATGTCTTATCCAATCCAATAGTGAGTCTCGGAAGTTATATTTCTATACAACAATATTTCCACAAGTTGTCCTTGAAATTCAAATTGCAAAGGCTTTTGGCTATTAGAGATTCCTAGATAAGTGTATATTTTTTAATCCCTAGCCTCATTTTCCTTTGGTCTTGGAAATCGACTACTAGTTGGTACAATGAGTACCCATCCTGTCATCCTTACCTCTCCATACCTCTCCATAGTAAATTAAAACATGTTCTCTTTATCATATCCAATACCTCCTTAGGAATGTGTGCCAAAGTGTGTAAGTATACTAGTATAGCCTCCAACATAGAGTTGACCAATGCCATCCTGCCATCTCTAGGTAACCATCTATTATACCAAAAAAATATTCTCCTCTTAATTTTACTCAAAAGACATCCCCATTCTCTCTTCCCATAGGCCCACATCAGGCTTGATATTAAAATACATGTACTTAAAACACTCATTCAAATCCATATTTCTAAAGGGAAACATATTTTCAAGGGTCTGAACTTCTCTCTCTTGACTCATCAAAACATATAACAAACTTATCGAATTTTATCTCCATGCATGTATATTTTTTTATAAATTTTTAATATCTCCTACACCCCCACCTCCACCCCCACCCCCCAACCCCTCTGCGTAACCCTTTTTAAACATCAATGCATTATCCATAAATAATAAATGTGTAATGTTTACATTCATCCCCACCTTAATTCCTAGTAAAGACCTAGTCGTTCTCTCTCTTCCATGAATGATTGACTAAGTCCTACCACTAGTGGAAATATGCATGGAGACAAGGGGCAACCTTGTATCAATCCTCTTGCAGTTTTGAAAAATGCAAAGGTAGATCCATTTACCAATACTATGTATGTCACAAAATTCACACAACCCATTATCTAATTCACTACTTTAAGTGAGAATCCAACATGTATCAAGTGGAGACAAACATACAACCAACATATTCTATCATAAAATTTAGAAAGGTAAAGTTTGAGCACCAATGTAGGCATTGTTTTCAATTTGAAAGTGTATATACTCTTCTACACTAAGCCTACTACTTCAAGTAGCTGCCTACCTTCAAAAAAAAAACAAACTGCTTAGGAGAAATTACAATAGAGATAAGTGTTTTTTTTTGTTATTTCTACTACTTTGGTAATAATCTTATAAACACAATAACATAGTGTTATTGGCCTAAATTCATTGTAGGATCAAGTTTGTTTGATTTAGGAATCAATGCAATGAAAGTGGCATCGAATGAGCCCAACAACTTGCTAGACTTTCCCATCTCCTCCACAACTCTAAGTGGATCCCCGCTAAATAAGTAAAAAAACCTAGAAAAAATTCAACGGTCCAACCATCTGTTCGTGGGCTCTTATCTTTTTGAAAGGTGTCCAATATCATCATTAATCCATCCTTGGAAATTTCTTCAAATATTTGTTGGTTGTCTACTTTGGTAACCAATCTAAGAAAGTATGAGGCTATCTTGGGAATCCTAGTTATATAGAATGTATTAGGATCCTTATATATTGAAGAAAAAAGTTCAGCCCTAGTTATCTAGTTCTTTAAAGCGTGACTACTTTCAAATTATGCTAGGATATTTAGACACTTGGGAGTTAGTTAATATCAACTATGTCTATTGTGTCTTTAAGCAAAGTGTGTTTCTTTAGTATGCATTTGTACTTATGTAATCTAATGATCATGATATGTTCTTAACATAAAGTGATCCTATGGTTAATCTTCACCACGATATTAATAGCTCTTGAATCATGGCTTAACACCTAATTGCTCCATAATCTCTATTTAAAGATCATGGAGGTTTGTTTGCTTGATGATCTATTGTGAGAAACTCAAATGTAGATTCTTTCCTTTTTCATTAATATATTCTATCAAGTAACTATTTGGTTGAGTTTGTGGACTATTTCATTCTCTAAGGTTTTTAACATTGTAAAACATCAATGTGTTGATATGATTTATTTGTGTAAGCAGTTTCTTAAGGTGTTTAGCCTATTTGAAAAAAATATGTTTTACTTGAACATGGTATCAAGGTGCTTATGAAGACCCACATGCCATTGTTGATCAAGATCTTGAATCAATATAGTTGCATGCATCAAATGATTTCTAGATTATTCTATTCATGTGCATTCCTAGGATAAGAGAGGTGTTCCATTGCATCCAAATCATTGTTTTTAGTTGGAAACTCTTTCATTTCACTTGAAAAGGTTTCTATTTGCCCAAAATACAACCATTTTACTAGATCCATAGGTGTGTTGTTTAAATTTACAGAATTTTTAAAATCTTTTCCATAATGTTTCATATTTTAGCCTGGTTTTCTATTGTATTATCGATTTGTTACCTTTTTTGTCTATGTATGCTCTTTGTTGTGCATTATGTGTGAACTTTGCAAATTAGAAATGTCACATGCCCCAATTTTGCAAAATACTATTATCTTATTTTGATTTTATTCCAAGACATTATGTTAAATTTAATGCTAAGTTGTAACTGGTGACTCAGTAGAGTCAAGGATGTGGAATGTAATTCTAAATATTTAAATTTTAAATAAATAAAAGTGGAGACAACAACTTGGGAGAGCTGTTAAAAAGAGTGTTACTGGTCAAGTTGGTGGAGGAGACTAGGTGGAGAGCAAATAGACAAGTGGCAGCATCCTCAAACACTTCCTATGTTTCAGGTGGCAACCTCCCTACATTTGGGGTCATGATCCCCCAAGAAAGTGGGATCAGAGCAGGTGGCTCAATTAATGACAACTAACCCAAAAAGACCTAGGCAATCTTAATAAAAGTACCCATTAAAGACAGCTCAGGCTACTCATTCCAGGAGAAGAATCATTTAGGTGAATGCACTTCAAGGAATTCATTGGGAAGGGAAATTTTGAGGAAGGTGTTTGAGGGGTAAACTGCAGGAAAGTGATCTAGTACAACTTTGCGGCTGAAAGATCTTACTACAGTGTGCAGAGTTGGTATTGAGTCTTTGAACTAGTACTTTGTTGTTTTCTCCACCTAGTTCCAGCCAAGGAGACCAAAATAAGCTCGGGGGTCCTGAGAAGTCATTGTTTGAGTGCTCTCCAGGAGTTGGTAGGGAGGAATGACCTCCCATTGTTGTTGTCATCCAGCTTTAAAAACAGGTCCATTATCTTTTAATTTCTGTGTTAAAGTTTATATCTGTGTGTGAACAAATAATGAATGATTATATGTTATGTTGTAAACTGTTAAGTTTGAAATCTCTTAGCTGTTTTAATGTTGAATCTGTTCTCTGATGAAAAATAAATCCTACCTGCGTTTTTCCCCATATTGAGTAATCCAGATCATACTCTAGCACAGGTAGTGTGTTTAAACGAATGAAGTATGATAGGAATATGAAATGAATAGAGTACTTATGTTTTTCAAAGTATTGAAATTGTTTTCTTTCAGTAGATAGTTGTTTTTCCAGAAAGAATATTAATCTGTTTCATAGAGTTGTTGTCAAAACTAGACTGTGTATTTAGAATATCAGAAAAGAAACATAATCATATTATTTTACTAACAGTAGTATGTTCAAGTATGTAATTCATTCTTTTACACAGTACCTAATTCTATAAACTATACATCTATACTGAAATAGAAGAAATAGTATTATTAGTTGAATGCTTAATATTTATGTTAAGTAAAAATGCAAGTATAGTTCTGTTAGTTTATTTATTTTCCTACTAATGATAGCTATTTTATCTACAACTACTTAAACTCTAAGTAAGGATATGTAACCTAATTAAATTCTGAAGATAAACTAAATTGAGATCAGGAATATCATAATTAAGAACTTAATAACCCTTATCGCATTATTTCTCCTAGAATTAAAATAATGAACAGACAGTAGTAACCTATGCATAAAGTAATGTTAATAAAGAATTGCCCTTACACACTTACAGACAAATTAGATGTAAGGAATATTGACAGGATGAAAGTTTTTATTTCTTTCACCAAGTTTACAAAATAATCTCATTAAATGAACTAATTTATTATAGATTGTTCTCAGTCTTATTTAATAATACATATAAATGCAAACATAAACTTAAAAGAATACAATATTCATAGATAATAATATTATTAGTACAATTAATATTATTATTAACAACAAACAATATTGTTTATAAATTATTAATTCTCTAAAACAAACTGAAGTAATCTTGTGATAGAATCGAATTAATAAAATAACAATACAGAAATTATTTCTTTATAAAAGTTAAATAGGATAAACCCTAGCTCATGTTATGAGCATAATCTATCTGTATTCTTATATACTCTAGTAACCTAGGTTAGACCATAAGTTAGCTCTTTTTAAAACTATTAAAGAATCAACTAAATTCATTTCACAGGAAATAAATACAATACTGAATAATATAAACAAAATGTATACATCTAAAAGAAACTGTGTCTTATTATTTTACTAACAGGGTGTACCTGTGAAATCGAAAGATAGGGTTAAAACCCTTATATTTATTACAAGAACAAATAGAAAAACATTGAACTAATAAATGAAATTCATTTAATTATGTAACTATTAATAACCAGGTTAATATAATTTAATCACAGTCCTTTAAGGACAAATAATAATTTACTCATAGTCCTTTAAGGACAAATAAAAAGACAGGAATTATTATAAACTGGAATAATCCATTTCAAACAAGGGTTTCCATAGGATAAACCCTAAATCATAACTCTAAGTAAAAACAAGCAGGAATTAAGTTACGGCCATAAGTATCAGTCTCAAAACTTTATTTATAAACCCTTACAGAGTATTCAAACAGAGTGTAAAACTTCATTTACATTCAAGATGGGTAAAACCCTAATATTACACAGAGTATAATATAGACATCTGTTAAACCAAAACGAGTTTACAGACAACACTGTCATTACAAAAAAAAACTACTAATTTAAACAGGCCGTAAAGCCATCTTCAAACTAAATACATTGCTCAGTTAAACCGAGTCTACCCATCGACTAGCAAGGGTTTGATTTTGAGTATTACAACAAAAACCTATAAATACAAACAATAGTAATCATGGCGAGTCGAGGGAGGGTTTCCCAAAATCCTGGGTGATTCCATTGACCACCTTAATGCAAGTAGTGTGAAAACCCAACACATGGACCACGGGGCTTACCCGAAAATGAACCACGAGCCACGGCATTCATTTGGTTGATAGTTTACTTTCTCCACCATGAAAGTATACAGTGGTGAGCACCTGCAAGCAGTGTAAATTACCACTATCAGTTAACAAATATCAATTTAAACCACAGTAATAGCAAAGCTTTCGCAACGAAGAAAATAACCTCTAATTTCATTATTTACTTGTCAGTTGAAAACGCCGAACAGCCTCGTCGAAGCACTATCACCTACAGGCTATGCTAATGAAGACTCAAACATCCTGCAAGGTAAAAACCTCACGCAAAAGCAAGCCACGAGGACTGCAAAGAAAACTGGAACAGACCGTAAGCCACAGGGATAATGGAAGGAGAATTTCACTGACAGCAGGTCAATGGAGCCAACTATCTCCATGAGTTGCAGAGTGAGAAACAAGCCATTGGGAATGTCTTTTAAAACCACGCATTGATGACAAATGCAGCATTGAATCAAGACACAAGACAACCAGCGTAAGGAGAACCGACGACCTCCATGGAAGCCAAGCAGAGCAGCCTCAAGGGCTAGCGAAAACTGCAGGAAAGAATGATAAGGGTTAGGTTTACAACAATGTTTTATATCTCCCACGCTTGTTCAGGAGACAACCACGTGGTCACATAAAATCAAACATGCAGTGGGTCGTAGACTATAGTGCCTGCATAAAATCAAAGGGCCAATTACTAAATCATTGGGGAACGAAGTTAAACTATAATATCAACCCAATAATTTGCCATGCAATCGTTAATCATATCCGCCATTTCATATGTTAGTATAGTGACAAGATCATCAACGTGATGGTTACGTTGACCTAGCATATAGTGACACTTTAAAACCTTGGTAAAAGCCCAATATCGTTTATGCATTAAACTCTTTTCATCGCTAGCCCTATGATATTGTATCATAACTTCACAATTTCGATTTTGGACGATTGCACTTCTTTCTCTAAACATTGTCTTTATTATAAGATAGAAATCGAATAATTTAAGTCTTTACTATAGTTAAGAGATCAAATGTTTGTATGGGAGAGTTCAAGCTAATCAATAAACAGCTATAGTTTTCCTTGTAAAAAAAACTAGAGTTTATACATAGTAAATCTTTTGTAATAACAACATTACAAGTCATAATTTTTATAAATGGCATAATGTAATAGTGGAGAGGATTATAAACTCTAATTTAAATACATTTATGATCACAAACTAATTATAGACTGAATGTCTATCAAACAAATAGATTATGCATGTCTATAAGACTTACATGAACTAATAACTCAAATAGTAACAGAACTTTGAAGTGGTACAAAACTTAATGTAAGAACACTATTATGAAATTGTGTTACATAGTTCAAAGCGACAATACTTTGATGGATTTTGGGTTATGACTCAACTTGGTTCTTATTCTCGATTCACTATGTCTAGTTGATAGTAAAGTAGTTATAGAACTAAACAAGATAATTAGAAAGTCGACCGGTTTCGAGAACATTAATCTCAGATAAACTGTTTGTAGACAGTAATGTAACTCAAGAGAAATATAATAGAAAATTAAGAAATTAAATAGGAATGATCCTATTGAATCCAAAAATTACTAGAACCATAGGGTTCGACTTGAAATTAAAATTTAGGAAAACCATGATCTCATGTAGGAAGGAATTATGGTTTTCAGTTTGCTCAATCGAATTTATACTGTCCAAAGTTTAACAGGTTGTAAGTTATATTGCAGAAGCAAAATGTGGGTCAATGATTACACAGACATGATAATGTATTATTGCATAAATACTGACAAAAACAATCATTATAATATTACAAATTACATAGACTAAAGTAGAAATACTTTGTAACTGAGATTCTAATGCTTAGAGTCGCAAACATATCTTACTGTCGTTACTTACTTCTGAACATGATTACAAGAAAAAATGAAGGAAGCCAAATGGTTTTACCTCATAGAAACTGGTTAAAGTTTAGCAGCTTAATTACTAAGCTTTTAATTGCAAATAAATACTGTTGAATACTTTAAAGAATTTTTATTACGTACTCGATCGATCATACCTGTAAAAACCTGTAAGAACCAGTAATCATCTGCGTTAGCATGATTGCTAAGTAAGCCCCGGATTCAAAAGTAGATTCCACCTACTTGACATGAAAAGACTCATCAGTAAACTGAAGTAAAACATTACGCAAGAAGACTTTATTCTTGTTACAAAAAAATGAACTGTTGAGTTAATATAATTAAGGTTTAATGAAATTGATTACTTGGCTGTTCATTTATTGCAAACCATTAGCTGTTAGTAGACCGCAAGTTTTAGCATTTATTGTTATCTCAAAATTTTAAATTTTTGTGAAAATTTGGGGTTTTGACAAGAAACATAGTGGAAATGATTTTCTTGATTGTGTATGGTCTTTACCATACACCTTGTGCAACTTGGTAAACTAGAAACAATGAGAAAACTTGCATTTTCTAAGTATGCTAACCAAAGTCTAACCCCAAATTTGAGAAACTCCAGTTTCAACATTTTGTTTTTTGTTTATGTGTGCCTCTATAAAAGTGTTTTGCAGCTCAAAAGCATGGTTTTTTTTGTAGATATGCTATCTAACAACACCACCTCCATATTTCTTCATAATATTACTAAATCTTATGTTTAACTCACTTAGTTGAAAGTTACTTAATCATGTAAGAGATCTTGAATTCAAGTATTTTTTTGTCATTTTTTAAAATACATGTAACTTTTAATTATAAAGCAACTTCAGTTGTTTTATAAAAATAGACCACTTATTTGTAAATATAGCGTACTTGAAAATTTATAAAAGCGCAGAGATGCGCCTTCAAAGAAACAATTTCTATGTGAAACACATGGTGTATAATTTCTTTGGTGATCATGTTACGTGGAGTTTAGCAGTTGGTTCTTCAAATGAACTTGTATATGAACTTTCGCTTTAATGGGTTGCAGATGAAACTTGCTTATCTTCTGGCAGGCTCCATCGGCGTTACGCTCCTGAAAGCTCCCTTTAGTACTGGGCATCTGGCATAGTCGGCAAAGCATATAGCATGCGGCGAGGGTATCCCACACGTATCCGAGTATAAGTATTTTGAATATTCATATACACAAGTGTTTATAACGTTAAATCACGTGCGGTGCATGCTTTGACTGCCGATGAGATTCCCCATTGTGTATGATCCCCTTTAGGTTTCAAATTTGAAGCCTTCAGAGCCTTTCAAAAGCCATTTTAGATGTCATAGAAGGTCATAACGAATATTACAATGAAAAACAAAATTTAGTTTCATTTCCAGCACTTCAATAATGAAATTGAGTAAGCTTTGGTAAATTTGCAATCGAAGGGCAAAATTTTTCTATCCAGGGATTTCAGTGGACTATGGGAGAGTCCAGACTTAAGTCCTCCCAAGTGCCCTTAAATAGTCGGATCATGGATGAGATCACAGTCACAATCGACATGGACCACGGTGGTCCACTAGGATGCCTAGTTCCAAGTTCAAGTCCGTGAGTCAGGATTGTGACTCATGATTCGATGTTCACTTTAAACACATTTAATGGCATTAGCATGCATTACTGATTCACCAACTTCATTAAATCTTGGTATGAGATGGTGCCACCTGCCAACTCGATTTTCCATATGTCATCTTATTGTTCACCAAGTCACATGATCTCACAACTTACAAGTCACTTGAGTATTTGAGTATATGATGTGAAATTAAATACTCATATGAGTCATATCTATGGATGGTGAATTGATTTGATAACCCTCCACTGTCAAGGCTTCGTAAGTACAAACTAATGGTGTTGTTTTTTGGGTTACAACTTACAAGTTGCAATTTACAATGCATTGAGCAATCTTTGCTAGATTTGAACCTAACCTAGTCCAATGCAGGGTATGTAAGTTTCCAGACCAGGGTTTCACCCAATGCTAGACATTTCTATTATGACCACCACAAGACTGGGATGATGGATCTTTGGTAGTAGGCTAGCAGCACGGCGCCCTTTGTTTGTGCTCATGAATCATATCCTATACTAGTTAGTCCAGGATTCTAAGATTTATTCCAATTTCCATTCATTTACTGGGGTTAGAATCATTTGAATCAACACACCCAGTCTCCCATGGTCCACCTAGGCCGCTTAATCTACCTGTCTCATCGAAGGAAGGGGGTTAGGCAGTAGAGACAAAGGAAACTGGAATAGAGGGCCAGCCAGAGAGAATGGTTGTACAATGTGCATATATTCATCTCTAAAAGAAACGAAAGAATTTTTCATATACCTAACTGAATATTATCATTACTTAATTTATGGGGATGCTTACACGGCAACTCTTGCGCCCGAGTTGTTTATGATGGTTTCCTATGTCTACAATGGCTACGATTTAGAGAGGCTCATTCCCATCATTATAGCACCAGTGGGTTTCTCCTGCAAATATATCTATTACGTCTCCCCTCCTCACTCACCTCACCTTTTGACTTGAGTGCTTTTCTTCTTCTTCTTCTTCTTCCTCTCGTGTGCTCTCTGATCTACGCCCTGAATGCCCTCATAATGAAGAATGATCTCTAAAAGTCTCTGGAAACCTCAGTCAAACAATACCAAGTTTTCCCTCACCTGCACAGATATATCTATGTTATGTAGAAGCAATCATAAAATGATTTTTTTGTAATCATGTGAACTACACAAACATGCATTCACCTACCTCGGGTAAGGTAAACCAACTCAGGAGCATCGAGATATTGTGGAATTGAGATGGCGTTTATTCCAATCGTCTTTCTGTAGAAGGAAATGGTTGCACACTCCAATTCCTCGTTGTCTTCTGCGGTGGGAAACTCGAAGGTTCAACCTTTTTCACATGTAGGAGCAAGAGAAGCAAACGTAGAACGTTGGGTAGGCTGGATTGAACTTCCTCGAACTTAAAGAGATTTGTGAAGTCTGTGAAAAAAAAAACATTATTTTGGGTTTATGATTATAGGACAGTCGAAGGTCAGGACTCAGACTCTCAACTCTCCAATTCTATGCTTCAGTGTCTCCCTAATTTCTACTTCCTCCAGAAAATTATGCAAAGCTAAGCTGCGACTTGGTTGTCATGAATTTACAGGTATGTATAGCATTTTACACTTGTGTAACATTTTATATGTGGATAAAAGTTAAATGTGTTTCTTGTTGGAGTTCCTTCTGGTTCTATAAATATAAGGGTTTAAAATTTCTCCATCCAAAATGTTGTTTGAAATTTGTAATGTATTATGCGATTGCGTTTCCGCGAGACAAAGTCTCGAATACTCAATAGATGTAACCTTAAAAAACCTAGTATTTAAATGAAATTAGAACCAAAATAATGTATACATTTCATACTCTAGGACCACAACTTCATTTGGACAGAGGAGCAAGAAGAAAGAGCCTTGTATTTGAGTTCCAAATATGACAATGTTATTTATCTGCCGTGAATTGTAAACATTAGGTTGAAAGAAAGAACAATATTTGAATATAAGTGTTTGAATTGTTCCAATTTCCTTAATGAAATCCAATAGTTGAAAGGATAAAATATTTAACAATCAACACTGTAAATGTTGTAGACTCTGACCCTTTCGTTTTCTTGTCAGCCTTCTAATAATGGAAACAAGAAGTACAAATTGTCTACCAATATATCTAAACAAGGGAATCCCTCGACAAACGTTCATGAATGAGGGACTGGGAGTGCAATGATCTAGCGAAGAACATGATTTCAACCTCCTCACTGTCGCAAACCTCCCAAACGTGTGTTTATGATTCGGCTTCCTTGTTGAATTTGGTAGAAACTAGACACCCAACTTGTAGTGATATTTGTTGGAGAATTTAAATTTCTTCCTTATAGTGGACTAATAAATACTTAACCTTTTCGATAGGGCTGATAAACTTGATATAGATTGGATGGACTATCCATAATCTACCTAAAATTGAGGATTTTTTTTATCACTTCGAATTGGGGTATAAACTCATATATATTGGAGGGACTATCCATAATCCACCTAAAATTGGGGCCTTTGTTTGATCACTTTGATTTGAGCATGTGGGGAGGACATGATTCAATTCTAAAAATAGCTACTGAATTTAGGGTTAGTAAAAAAGTTTCTCTGTGAAAGCATTAGGTATTACATTCTGGGTTTTTTCTTTTAGGTAGGCCCAATCATACTTGACCAATAGAGCCACCATCAAGCTGAATCAATCATCCAGTCAAAGGTCCTTCCAAATTCAAATGCCTTATTTTATCAACGACCTAACAACCGAGTATTTCACCGTCCCGACAGAATTGTCCCTTATCTAAGTTCAATAAACTATATGCTCCAGGGACCGGGAGAGTACATGGTTTACCTCACTAATTCCATGTAAGTGTTGTTTCACTCGAAATTTCTTCTTATTATCATTTTTTTTCTATACATTGTTTTTAATAAATAATACAATTTTATTGTACACTTGCAATTTCAAATGAAAAAAACATGATTTATTTTTACATATTAACATTGAAAGGTTCAATTTCTCACACCCCTTCAAAGTGAAATGGGACCAGACCCTTCAAATTTGATCCCTGAGATTCCCTTTCACAAATAAATTTGTGTGATGTGGTGTGATAATGTTTAGTGAAAGCTTACGTTGACTTGAAATGAGGCAAAAAGAAGAAACTCGCATATTTATTATGAAATAATATTTAACCCTTCGCAAAAAGCTACGTAACTTTTGGTTGGGAAAGGTTTTAAAATAACTTTATAAAAAGTTATGTAACTTTATAAAAAGTTTTAAAATAATTAAAATTTATATGTTTTTTTGTTATTATATATAATTTTAAATGTTTAGCTTTGGGTAAAAGTAAACAAGGTCAATTTTGGCAATTAGGATAGATTTTGACTGTATAAGTGTCTTAGAATGTAAAAAATATAAATTGTGAATTTTATTAGAAATTTTTTTAAGTATGTAAGGTTTGATAATCTTGATAAAAATTGAAAGCATTTTCAGATGTAAATATGGAGAACAAAGGCTAAATATGTATATTATAAACTAACTAGGATAGAAGATCGAAACATTGAGGAACTGATTAAATTGACACAAAAAGTTAATGCTTTGGTGAAAATATGTTGGGTTATGAACATTCTAGCAATGAAAACTAGGGTCCTTTACATGTGTGCTGCAGGAATGCAAATTTTTTTGACATATGGACCAATTCTTAGTGCACCATAGGAATTTTTTGACATTGCAAACTCAATAAAAATAAGAAAAGGAGAAAGTTTAGATCAATATCAAATTATTGCACTTGGGACCTGAAGCCATTTCTCAAAGAACTCTTCTTTAGAAGATTTAATTGTTTCATTGACAATATACAATGCAGTATTCTTTTTTAATAAGTTTGATTCTATTGAAATTTTAAAAAAAATGCACAAAGATCATGTCCATGGGTTTGCTTAAAAGCCTATGAATCGCTAGAGTCAATGAAGAACTCTAAAAGACTATAGGCCTAAACATCTAAGAGTCTGAGTGTATGCAATTGATAATAAAAAAATCCCCCATGGGCTGGGGGTTATGGCCTGGTAGACAAAATTGGGATTGATAAAGACTAACAAGATCATATAGGATCCATAAAGAAACCTCGAACGAGATTAATCTTCTATATAAATAAAAATAGAACACACTTTAAAGCAGTCATCACATGTAGGTTGAGGTTTGAGCTTGGCACCAGAAGAAGATCTCGACTGGAAAGGTTGTCAACAAAAGATCATATGGGTAGCTAAGTCTTCATTCCTCATCTTGCTAAAATATTTTCTTGTTAGTTCATGAGCCAATGCATCCAGCTTCCTGTTTAGTCGAGCATTGGATTCCATTTGAGACTGGCTAGATTGTTGCATCCAACCTTCGAGCAGCTCCATGCGAGCTTCTAGAGAGAGAGAGCCCGATACTGTTCCTAGGGCTGGCCCCCAACACTATCCATCATGGATTGACCCAAGAGGGTCTTTGTATACAAGAATAGGCCCATGGTTTTCGCATACCAAGTGTCTCTAGTGTGAGTAGAACCCTCATCCTCAAACAGATTGTGGCATTTATACAATTAGTTGTTGGTAGTGGAGCTTGATTCCTTATTCAAAGGTTATGTTTTAGTTGTGTTTGGATCTGAACACTTGGCGAGACAATCATCAAGGGGGTCTAGGGGGGGTGGCAACTGATTGGGATCCCCTTTGGTAGGGGTTCGAAGGACGTGCCCTTGCAACAAAATTTTTGGAAAAATATGCTTTGTAAAAAGTTATAATTTCATAGTCGTGACTTGGTCAATAATGGGCAGTTTATGGGCCCATGGTATTGGGTAGACCGTGGTGTTTTCCCATTGTTAGGCATTGTATTGCGGTTGTAAACCGTATTGTAAAAAAAGGACTAGTGTGTTTGAGAGAGACTATGAGAGAGTGAAGAAGAAGTTGCAATAGATGTGTTGTGCATTGTATCCCTTCACTTTGTTAGATGGTATAATAAAAGGGTCGACTATTTCTCTATGGATGTATCCCATATTGGGTGAACCACGTACATTGGTTTCTCTCTTGTATTTTGATCTTATGTGTTTTATTTCCACATTTTTTTATGTTATTTCTCTACGATCCTATTTTTCTAACATTAGTTGCTTTGGACTAGGATTGCAAAATTGGGCCTAGATTTTGGACTCCAAGTTTTGAACTCGATGTTGACCATCCGAATGGACAAACCCAATGTAACAAGAAAAATCCTTTTCAATTTCACGCAGAACTCGAGGCATATGCGTGCATGATTGGAGTGGGTTTTGGACCAGACTCGGAAGTCATGCACTAGAGAGGAACGTGGGACAACTCAACAATTTGACAAAAGCTATGCAAAAGGAGAAAGTTAGTTAGGAGTTTGCCCACTTTGTAACATGATCTGCCTAGGATGTAATGTATAAATATGTAGAAGATCTAAGGGTAAAGGTTTAGCCTATGAATAATTAGTAGTGGTCATTAAAAGCTAGAAGGATGATTATGTTTTGGTTGTGTAATGTTGGGTTTCTAAAGATTGAACCCGAGTACTGATGCACACTACGCATGTTATGCAAGATTTTCCTATTGACAATGAGTAGCCTTGTTCCTGCACTTGCACTTATATTGAATGTGATGAATGTTTACCTTTGATGCACATGGCAATGCCATATTATGTTACTATTATGAATGAAATGTTTATTTCCATGAATGAGTATTTTGTGTTACGAAGTAGATCATAGAATGGTTGAATGCATGTTTCCATCCCTTTAGCATTGCAGAAGCTTGGTTCCTATAGTTAGCTAGTCAAACAAAATATGCAACACCTAGTAGCAGTACTACTCAGAATGTGATGGTAGTGGTAGACCCTACTTTGAGGATGCTTGTCTTGCAGGGGAAGGGGACAGACGATCTGAATAAGCACTTGTTTGTGTGTGAGGTGATATGGCAGGGGAAGCAAGTCCAAGATGAAGATGCCAAAATGGCGCAGTTGGTAACCACCTTTAGGGGATCACACAATGACATGTTATATGTAGTTTCAAACCATTATACANATGGCAGGTGAAGCAAGTCCAAGATGAAGATGCCAAAATGGCGCAGTTGGTAACCACCTTTAGGGGATCACACAATGACATGTTATATGTAGTTTCAAACCATTATACACTATAGAATCTTGCATGGGATAAAGGATGCATTGATAAAGGGATTCAAGAAGTTGAAATCTGAGTCACGGTACATCACTGAGTTGAAGGAAAATAATTAATTGGCAAATGAGCCTAGTTTGGGAGTTTGACCAACGATTCAAAACATTAGTGGACAAGGTGACATTCCAAATTCATGAGGAACATCATCAATAATGGCTAATTACAGGTTTGTTTCCAATATATAGGACCCATTGGTGCAACAAAATATCATCACATAGTCAGATGCACTAAAATTGGAAATGAAGTTGGAAGCATCCCTTATAGGAGAAAGTAGTGTAGGGATGGCTCGGGTCTAGATGTAGATTGCTACATTAACGATCTAACTACAAAAATATGCTAAGAATAAAGAGAAGTGCGATTAAATATGGTGTACCACTTGCAGGACAAAGGGTCACCATAAGAAAGAGTGCCCAACCTGCAAAAATTACTTGGAAATGGGATCCCCAAATCCTTACCTATCAGAGGTGTCTGGTGTGATATGTGCAAACGGAACCACTCTCCCATCGTTTTCCCATGTTGCAAAATTATTTAAGTACCAAAATGAGCATGTATTCGAAATTTTGTAAGTCGAATGGTCATGATGAAAAGGATTGGTGTACGTTGGATCGAATTATACGATAGTACACTTTAGATGCATAAAGAGTCCAAGGGGAGGTTGGACCAAAAGGAGCAATATAGCATAATAATTCCTAGAGGGAATACAACCAAGTGAGTAGAGGAGGATTATAAGGTAGAGGTCGTTGAGGATTTGGAAGAGGTAGAGGTCTGATCATTTGCTATAATTGTGGTCAACCGAGCCACTTTGTGCAGGATTTCTAGAACTCATGCATGGCATGCACCTTTTGGGTGGTAATAACCACCAATATATAATCAGATACTTTGCAAGAGAACATTGTGAGAAGTGAATAAGTTTCCCCAAACAATAACACCAAAGTTCCTTTAGTTACAAAAAGTCTTTCATCTTTGGCTATATTTAAACTAGAGTATTATGAAGAATCCACACATGGCAACAATAGATGGGAGCCCATTGGGGTTTATTCTAATATTACAATTAAATATTGGGGTGTTATAATAGTAATCCAACTCATTAGTACCCTTGATACACTACTTAGTCAATTTTATTGCTTAATTGCATTAATACACTATGTGGTGGACTAGGGGTGCTTAGTTGGACAAATGCCAAGTCAATTTGGGGCATTCACACCCACATGAGCACTCCAGATTAGTAAACCAGCCACATGTGTGTCCTCATAATTTCTAGTGCGCTCCCATTCATTGAATGCGGACAACTTGGTTGACTAGGAGTGCTAGAGGTGGATTTTGTCCATTTTTTCTTGATTTGGTGCAATTAATGCCACATTGAGACACTAAACCACTCATATTTCCACACCCACGCATGCCAAGGTGTAATCAATGACCCACATCATTTCAGCCACATCCAGTTGTCAATTCGTGGCTGTTTGGGCTGATTTGGGGCGTGATTGGACCACCTAGGGGGGATTGATGCCAATTTGGCAATTTTGACTTTTACACTCACATTGGGCTCCCAAAGCCTCACAAAAATTTCCAAATGTAATATAAAACTATAAATAACATGTTTTTATGTTAGACAACTAAAATTATCATGGTTATGTTCATATTTGTGTGTGTAAATTCCTTCTCATTTCATGGTTTTTGCACCAAATTTGGTTTGTGAGCTTCACTAACTCTCCTAGATTCTCCTGTGGTTCAAATTTGTCACCTGGTATTAGAGCCTGTTGGAGATTATTGAGCTGCAGATAAATTCACAGAGTCTTGAGCTGCATTTTTCAGTGAAATTCCAAATAAAATTGAGTTGTTTTGCAATACTTCCAACAAAAAAATTCATCACCAATTGCGCAGGCAGAAATGGAGGCTACCCATATCTTGATAACACCCTTAAACTTCTTATATGGAAGAAAGAGATGGAAATTTAGCTGAGATCCAAGGGGATTTACAAAGTTACCATGGGCACTGAGGTGGAGCCAAATTCTGCAGTTGAAAAAGCCAAGTACTTCAATAGATTGGATGAGGCATTTGGATTGTTGTGTCTGAGCATATCAAGAGAGCTCTTGTTCCACATTGAAAATTTGACAACATCGAATGAGGTCTGGGTAAAATTAGATGCATTATTTGGGAAAACTGATGAACTACGTGGTCACCAACTTGAGAATGAGCTTATCACCTTGATCCCAGCGCACTATGATACAATCCAGGACTTCTTCACCAATTTTAAGTCACTTGTGTTGTAGCTAAAGCAATGTGGCATTGAGAAGAAAGAGGACCCATTGATTTTGTCAATTCTTTCGAAGTTGGGGCCATAGTTCTTAGTTTTTATGAGTACATTCCACTTCGACAAGTTAACACTTCAAAACTGGAAAATGCCCAGTCTAGAAATCTTCATGGAGTCACTCACTCAGGAGAAAGACAAGATGGTACAAATGGGCACAATCAAGAGCAAGGATCAAGCATTAACAATTGGAGTTTTGAATTCCTCAAAGGGCAAGCGCAAGTCCAAAAATTCGAAGCTTCCAGGGAAGAAGAAAAACCTAGAAAAACCCAAATCCAATGATGCAAGTTTGAATTCTTCCAAGGAGAAGGAAAAGAAGGGAAAATAAAATACCAAATGCACCTATTTACACAAGGGATGGCATCCAGAGAGCTCATGCATGAAAAAGACAATTGACACCATGGCGCAACTGCTATAGAAGAACAACGTTCCAGTCCCTGATAGGGCAAGGAAGAAGGATGGCACCTCCAGTTCGAATGAAAACAAGGAGAAATGTCATGCTTTGGTAGAAGTTACTTATAACTCTTCATATTTTATCATTGATTCAGGGGCTTCCAGGCATATGGTAGCCAAGAGAGAGCTCTTCTCCTCCATGAATTCAAATATTGGCCCAACAGTTCGAATGGGGGATGATTCATAAATACAGACCAAGGGGATTGGTAGGATTGACTTAGAGCATGAATACTCCAGTGAAGTATTGTATGTACCAGACCTAGTAACAAATTTGTTGTCAGTCTATCATATGACCCATACATGAGAGGCAAAGAGAGTAACCTTCACTCTAGACATGGTAGAGATTGCAGAAACCTCAATAGACCAAGTCATTGCAATTGGGTATGCAGATCACCATGAGAGGATGTACAAGTTCTCTAAATTTCTCCCCACTTCCAATGACCAAGCACTTCTATCACATGCCAATGAAGTTTTGAAGCTATTGCATGAGAGGTTTGGTCACATGAACTACAAGTACCTCCAGGAACTACACAGAGATGAGATGGTGGAAGGGCTTCCACAAATCAGATCATCAAATGGAGCATGCATTGGGTGTGTAGTTGGGAAGCATCCTGAACAAAGCTATGAGAAAGGGAAGGTAAGGAGAGTAACACAACCACTTGGGTTGGTGCATTCATACTTGATTGGTCCATTTCCCACTCCATCATATGGTGGATCAAGGTATGTACTTACATTCATAAGTGAAAACTCTCGATTTTGTTGGGCGTACTTCCTTAAATTGAAGTCTGAGGTGTTTGAACACTTTAAGATTTGGAAGGCATTGGTATAAAATCAAAGTGGGCATAAGATTAATGTCCATAGGAATGATAATGGGAAGGAGTATGTGAATAATAACCTACAACACCTTTGTGAGGAGAGTGGCATCCAAATGCAACACTCAACTCCCTACACACCACAACAAAATGGTGTGGCTGAGAGGAAGAATAGATCTCTCAAGGAGATGGCCACTTGCAT
Organism: Pseudotsuga menziesii; assembly: GCA_001517045.1. Classification (NCBI taxonomy): domain Eukaryota; kingdom Viridiplantae; phylum Streptophyta; class Pinopsida; order Pinales; family Pinaceae; genus Pseudotsuga; species Pseudotsuga menziesii. Next base: position 118,191 of record LPNX011144201.1, read on the forward strand.
GATAGAAGCAAGGGATCTAAGTACCAAGATATGGGATGAGGCCACTAGTTGTGCTGCACACATACAAAACAAAGCCTTCCATAAATCAGTAAAAGGAAAGACACCTTACGAGGCATGGTTTGGACAAAATCCAAATGTCTCAAATTTTAGAATTTTTGGGACTAAAGCATGGGCTAGAAACCCCTCTGAAAAGAGGAAAGAATTGCAACCAAAAAGAAAGGAGTGCATTATGGTTGGGCATGGTGAAGAAACTAAAGTTTACAAGCTCATTGACACCTCCACTTGCAAGAAATTTGTTGAGAGAAGTGTGAAATTTGAAGAAGAGCCAATTCCTGATTTCGAGCTTGGACCAGGGTAATGCTCCTCTCCTCAACCATTCGAAGATGTAAGTGATGATACATGATATTTTTTTTTCTGATATGTCTGATATAAATATGGTTGAAGATGATATTGTTTTATATGACTCACCATCAAGTCCCAAGTGGGATGAAAAAATCATTCAATCTGTTGGAGAATTGGCAGGAAATCCCCATGAGCCTAGGAAGAATAGATCACAAACTAGTAGTGCTTCCTTTGCAAGTGATAGTTCTCTTGCTGCGCACTTTTATATGCTGATTGGGTCTGATCCTCAAACATATCATCAATATTGTAATGACCCAATATGGAGATCAGCAATGGAAGAATAATTCCAGTCCCTCTAAGAGAACAAGACATGGGAATTGGTTCCCCTTCCTCCCAAGAGGAAGCTTGTCCAATGGAAATGGGTATTTTGAACCAAAATTGCAGCTGATGGTTCTGATATGAAACATAAGGCAATATTAGTTGCCAAGGTATATTCTCAATTCCATGGTATTGATTACACAGAGACCTTTGCACCGGTTGCAAAGATGGACTCCATAAGACTAGTTCTTGCAATGGCAGCTAGTAAGGGTTGGGAAGTTCACCACATGGATGTTAAGAGTTCTTTCTTGCATGGTGAGATAAAGGAAGAGATCTATATGTGGCAGCCTAAATGTTTCCAAGAGGATCCTTCATTGGTATGTAGGTCGAAGAAATCTTTGTATGGACTCAAGCAATCCCCCAGGGCTTGGTATGCAAAAATGGATGCTTTTTTGCTCTCTATTGGTTTCAGTAGATGCAAATCAGACCCTAATGTGTATTTGCATCAACATAATGGTATTTTTTAGGTTATTGTACTTTATGTTGATGAACTCCTCATTATAGGTAGCTGCACCAATTTAATTGGTTCAATTAAGTCATCTTTGCATAGTGAATTTGCTATGACCGACTTAGGATTGCTAAGGCAATTTTTGGGATTGGAAATTGAGCAAAGTGAAAGGGGCATCAAGCTGAGTCAACCAAAGTATGCTTCAGACCTGATAAATAAGTTCAACATGGCTGAGAGCAAGGCAACCAAGTCTCCCTTTCTTTTTGGCATCAAAATGCATGAATTTGGCAATTCTCCATTGGTAGATATTACACTCTACATGCAACTAGTGGGAAGCTTGCTCTATATCACTCACACAAGACCTGATTTGTATTATGATGTAAGTGCTGTAGAAAGACATATGCACCAACCACATGAGCTCCATTGGAAGTCAACTTCAGGTTTTTTCTTTATGTTTTCTGAAGGTCCCATTTGATGGTCAAGTAGGAAACATCACACCATTTCACTTTCATCAGCAGAGGCCAAGTACAGGGTAGCAGTCAATGCTACAACATAGTGTGTTTGGTTGCATGGAATTCTTCGGTAATTTGGTGTCACAATTGATTCTCACCAACATTTCGGTGGAAAATCAAAGTGCCATCAAAATATCTACTGATCATGTTCATAGGCAGAGGACAAAGAATATTGAGCTACTCACACATTACATTCAGGGCTTAGTGCATGACAAGGTGATCTCATTGCAGTATTGTGAATCCACCGAGCAAACTGCTGATATTTTTACCAAGGCTTTCATAGACAAGAGCTTCACCTACCTGAGATCTTTTCTTGGGGTGAGTGAAGGATGGTAATTTGTTGTTATTTATTGCAGGTCCATCCCCATGTCCATTCTTGAGGGAAGGTTTTGTCCTATGAGGTTTTCCTTCTTTTCCTTGGTTCATATGGACAAATAAATTGTAATTTATGAATTATGTATTTGAGGTGACTTGAGCCATTATTGCCAAGGCCTCCAACATTTTGTGAGATGTACTTAGTATTTGGATTAAGGTAGGGTGTAAGAATAGTAATCCAACTCATTAGTACCCTTGATACACTACTTAGTCAATTTTATTGCTTAATTGCATTAATACACTATGTGGTGGACTAGGGGTGCTTAGTTGGACAAATGCCAAGTCAAATTGGGGCATTCACACCCACATGAGCACTCTAGCTCAGTCAACCAGCCACATGTGTGCCCTCATCATTGCTTTTGTGCTCCCATTCATTGAATGTGGGAAAATTGGTTGACTAGGAGCACTAGAGGTGGATTTTGTCCATTTTTGGCTTGATTTGGTGCAATTAATGCCACATTGAGACTCTAAGCCACCCAAATTTACACACCCACACATGCCAAGCTGTAATCATTGACCCACATCACTTCAGCCATGTCCACTCAGCAATTCGTGGTTGTTTGGGATGATTTGGGGCGTGATTGGCCCACCTAGGGTGATTGATGCCAATTTGGCAATTTTGACTTGTACACTCACATTGGGCTCCCAAAGCCTCACGAAACTTTCCAAATGTAATATAAACCTGGAAATAAAATGTTTTTATGTTAGATGGTTAAAAGTATCTTGGTTCTGTTCACATTTGTGTGTGTAAATTACTTCTCATTTCATGGTTTTTGCTAGTTTTTTCCCCAAAATTGATTTGTTAGCTTCACTAACGCTCCTAGATTCTCCTATGGTTCGAATTTACCACATGGGGGCCTCTCCTTGAGGAAAAGGGGCCCTCTCACGACATAGGTTTGATTCTTATATCTTGATGGGTTTGTTATTTTTATCTAGGTGGCATGTTTACATTATATTTATTACTTTCTACTTGGGCATTATAGCATTTTATGACACTAATGTTTTTTGGCTCTGCATGGAAAGCTCTCTTGTATATTAATAAAAAAACAAAAAGCTATCTTCTTTCAAATCCCTTATAAGTATACATCAACATATTTCACATGTTATCATTTAAAGTCCATAATTATTTTCCTAACATTGATAATTTTACAATTCCTCTCTATTAAGTGGAGCACATTTGAAATAAAAACCAACATAGATTCATAGAGGGATCAAATTTCTTAAGGTGTATTTTTTTTCTTTGTGTAAAAAAATTACACATCAATAAATTTGATGGCTATGTGTTTTTACTATATCGGAGTTGACGTATGTTACCAAATAGATTATGTTTTTAATTTTCTTTTATGTCAAAACATCTCCCCTCCCCTATATTGGGCATTTACACCATTTTTCCAAGGGAAAAGTTGCATTTTGAATTATGAAATATAATTAAAAACACTTGCACCATGTGATCAAGGAATATTACATAAAATTAATATTTTTGTGCATATTGTTTGTAAATAGAGCTTCTCCAAAATTTTATGAAAAAATGTTTAATGTCCCATATTTTCTAACATTTTCTATGTTAATATTCAAGATTTTACTCTTATGTTTGTATCAAAATCAAAACTACAACAGCTCACCGAAGTTTATCATGTACTTTTAATAGTCAAGCACATCCTAAAAGTTTCTAAAAATGTATATTTTAAAAATGCATTATGGACTCCCTCAGAATGCCATCCTTGAATTCCAACAGTGTTAATTCTTCATGTTGAAGTTGTAAACATTTCTTTGATAAAGCTTTTTTATCAAGATTTAATTCCGTATAGATGTGGGAGATTGTGATATTTGTAAAATGACTATAAATTTCCTTCAGAATTATTATCAATCGAAGTAATGTGACTAAGTGTACATTATGTTCATTGTTCATCCATTTTTTCTTTGCACACAGAGAATTGTCAAAAAATTGAAGTATGTCCAAATTTTGTTCAATAACTAATTTCAAAAGAGACCTCAATGCAACCCAACTCAATGAGATTATTTAATCATTTTCCTAGGCATGCTTTGTACATGAACTACTGAGAATCATAAAGATATAAAACCCCTCCTAACCCACAAAAAGTTCTCTCCCTTGACAAGCACCATCACAAAAACCCATGGTCTATTTTTATCAAGCATAAGCTCACCAACTTGTCTAGGAGATTCAACCTTGTTTTCCATTCGACAAAACTTAAATATAGAAAAACCTATGCAAATGTTTGAAATTTTTATATATTTCGATCTTCAAAAATGAGAGTACTAAAGGAAAGTCAGAGCCCCCTCATTACTAAGAATGGTATTTATCTTAATTTATTAATTCTTTAATTCATATTTGTGGAACCAAGAAAATAAGCACTGGTCAATTCTTTTTCCTAATCAAATATCTTTTACTTTTAGTGAAAGTTATAGATCCTTCTAGTCCAGTTGAGTATAGGAGCAATGAACAAAAATATGTGTTGTTGTTCCTCCCTTTCCTTACAAAGGATGTAGATGTCAATCCCTTGCCTTTTCCCTTTTTGTAACATCTTCTAGGTTAGTACATTGTTATAATTCCAACCACAAGAGAACCTCAATATCTTTCAGTACTTAAGCCTCCCATAATTTTGTACTCCACCAATAGGCATCACCATCTACAAAGTTCATCATAAATTGATAGCCAAGTTTACAGTGTTATTACCATTTGACTTATTTTGTGATCAAGCAATGGAATTGGAATCCTCCCTCAATCTATTGTGTGTTCTGCTGATTTTTTACACAAAATCTTTCCATATTGGTATTCTTCACCTCCATATCTAAAGACTATAGAGTTCTCCACCTTTGTGTCTAGATATTTGTGATCTAATGATCCACCAATTTATTTACAAAAATCAACCTAATTGTTAAATTTCTTGTACTATTTATGGTGAAAGAAAAATCTCAACTCCATTCACTATTATGGCATCAATAACAACCCTCATTGATGAACCATCACATACCTTGTAGGACAAGCAATTTCTTAACAAAGAGAAAGATACTTGAGTAATTCCTTCCACTAGTTAGAGACAATTTTGATCTTTTTCCATCATGTCTTATTCAATCCAAGAGTGAGTCTCAAGAGTTATGTTTCTATACAATAATATTTCCATAAGTTGTCCTTGGAAAACAAGTTGCACATGATTTTGGCTAATAGATCTTTCCCAGATATGTGTATATTTTTTAATCCCTAGCCTCATTTTCCTTTGGGCTTGTAAATTGACTACCAGCTAGTAGAATGAGTACCCATACTATCATCCTGTAAATTAAAACATGTTCTCTTTATCATATCCAATACCTCCTTGGGGATGTGTTCCAAAGTGTGTAAGTATACTAGTATAATCCCCAACATAGAGTTGACCAATGCCAGCCTGCCACCTCTAGATAACCATCTATCAAACCAAAAAATCATTTTTCTCTTATTTTACTTAATAGACATACATGTTCTCTCTTCCCACAGGAATACATCAGGATTGATATTAAAATACATGTACTTAAAACACTCATCCAAATCTATAGTTCTAAAGCGAAACATATTTTCAAGGGGATGGACTTCTTTCTCACTTAACTCATTAAAACATATAATGGACTTATCAAATTTTATCTCCATGAAGGTAGCTTTTCTACAAAGTTTTAATATCTCCTACAACAACACCCCCCCCCCCCCACCCCCCCCAACCTCTCTACATAACCATTTTTAAACATCAATACATTATCCGCACATTATAACTGTGTAATGTTTACATTTTCCCCCACTTTAATTCCTAGTTACAACCTAGTCCTTCTCTCGCTTCCATGAGTGATTGGCGGAGTCCTTCTATTGCCAATGGAAATACATAGGAGATAAGGAGAAAACTTGTCTCAATATTCTTACAAGTTTGAAAAATGAAAAGGTAGATCCATTTACCAATACTACGTATGTCACAAAATTCACACAACCCATTATCTAATTCACTACTTTAAGTGAGAATCCAACATGTATCAAATGGAGACAAACATACAACCAACATGTTCTACCCTAAACTTTAGAAAGGTAAAGTTTGAGTGCTAATGCGTGCATCCTTTTCCATTTGAAAGTGTGTATACTCTCCTACATTAAGCCTACTACTTCATGCAATTGCCTACCTTCAAAACCACCAAACTGCCCAGGAGATATTACAATAGAGATAAGTGTTTTTCTTTGTTATTGCTACTATTTTGGAAATAATCTTATAAACATATTATAGAATGTTATTGGCCTAAATTCATCATAGGATCAGGTTTTTTTTATTTAGGAATCATCACAATGAAAGTGGCATTGAATGAGCACAACAACTTCCTAGACTTTCCCATCTCCTCCACAACTCTAAGTGGATCCCTACCCAATAAGTAAAAAAAACCTAGAAAAATTTCAATGGTCCAACCATTAGGTCATGGGATCTTATCTTTTTGAAAGGTTCCCAATATCATCATTAATTCATCTTTGGAAATTTCTTCAAATATTTGTTAGTTTTCTACTTTAGTAACTAATCTAGAAAATTATGAGCCTTATCTTGACAATATTAGCTATATACAATGTGTTAGGATCCTTATATATTGAAGAAAAATGTTCATCTCCAATTAGCTATATCTTTGAAGCATGATCTCTTTTCCATTATGTTAGGATATTTAGACACTTGGGAGTTAGTTAATATCAACTTGGTATAATGTGTCTTTACATAAAGTGTGTTTATTTAGTATGTATTTGTAATTATGTAATATGATGTCCATGCCATGTTCTTGACATAAAGTGATCCTGCGATTCATCTTCACCTTGATCTTAACAACTATTGATTCTTGGCTTAGCACCTAATTGATCAATGATCTATATTTAAAGAGCATGGATGTTCGTTTGCTTGATAATTTATTCTGAGAAATTCGAATGTAAATTCTTTCCTTTTGCATTAATATATTGTCTCAAGTAGCTATTTGACTGAGGTCATGGACAATTTCCCTCTCTAAGGATTTTAACCACATAAAACATTAATGTGTTGATATGCGATTTATTTGTGTAAGTAGTTTTTTAAGGTTTTCAACTTGTTTGGAAAAAATATGTTTTACTCGAACATGGTATCAGAGCGCTTACAAAGACACATAGGCCATTGTTGAATATCTTGAACCGATATCGCTACATGCATCAAATGATTTCTAGATTATTCTATCCATGTACATTCCTAGGCTAAGAGACGTGTTGCATTGCATCTAAAGCATTGCTTTTAGTTGGAAACTATAATTTCACCTGAAAAGGTTTCCATTTTCCCAAGATACAACCTTTTTACTAGATCCAGAGGTATGTTGTTTAAATTTACCTATTTTTTAAAATATTTCACATAATGTTTCATATTTTATCTTGGTTTTCTATTATATTACCAGTTTGTTACCTTTTTGGACTATGCATGCTCTTTTTCGTGCATTATCTATGAACTTGGCAAATAAAAAACATAGTGAAAATTATTTTCTTAATTGTGTATGCTCTTTATTGTATGCCTTGTGCAACTTGGTAAACTAGAAACAATGAGAAAACTTGCATTTTCTTGGTCATCTAACCAAAGTATAACCCCAATGAGAAACTTTGGTTTCAAAATTTTGTTTTTTGTTTGTGTGTGCCTCTGTAAAAGTGTTTTGCAGGCCAAAACAATTTTTTTTTGTAGGTACGATCTCTAACAACAACACCTCCATTCTCCTTCATAATATATTACTAAATCCTTTTTTTAATTGACTTGGTTGAAAGTTACTTAATTAAGAGGTCTCAGGTCCAAGTACTTTTTTTTGTTATTTTTTGAAAAAGTTGATGTAATTTTATGTTATAAAGCAACTTAATTGTAAAAAGTGCTTCACACTTGTTTTATAAAAATTGGTCACTTATTTTAAAAAGTAACTTATTTGTAAAGGCGAGCTTATAAGCAAAGTTAGTAAAGGGGAAAATGAGTTATTTATTGCATTGAATACCCATCACTGCATGGTTGAACCTCATGCCTACCATGTTGCTCCTTAGTTCATTTTCCACCTTTTTTCTAAAAAGACATAACATTGACATCTAGAGTCCGCTTTCAATGCCACTTTTTTTTAATTGCCTGTTTTTTTTACATCTTTGCACATAAACCATCCATTTTTAGTTTTAATTCCATTTTATTTGCATATTGTAATATGGTTAGTTCAAATGATATTTTGGTACCAGTACCAACTACTTCTTATGGATATCTTGTATGGAGGATGTCCTACAAAGTATGAGACTTTACTGAATTACCTTGGGAAAATAAACCCCCCCCCCACTGATGTTGATAAGAAAGTAAAATTGGACAGTAAAAATGATAAATCATATGGATTAATAAGGATGTCCATCTTTAGTGACCTATGACTCCACATTCAATGAATTGACACACTAAATGTATTTTGGACAAAATCAGAAACATTATTTGATCACCACAACGAGATTCGAGGTCACCATCCTGAAAATGAGTTGGTTGCTTTAAATTCAAGTGATTTTTTTGCATTCAAGATGTTATGAACATAAAATATATCAATAAACACAAAATAAATAATAATACATAACACTAATTGATAATTAATAATAATGATAATTAAAGGATGTAACACTTTGTGAAGAGTCACCAAAGTGCCTTTGGGGATTATATATATGAGTCATTTTTATTATTTGTAATAATGTTATATCATTTTCATATTATCTTTTATTCATATTCTTATGTCTTTTTCTATGTTAAAATATCTATTTTGGATATTCACCTAACAAAACATATTGATTTGTCTCATTGTTACCAGAGCAAGGTTGTCTAATCCCGTTTTTAACCATCATTTTTAAACTTTGTGTAACTTAGATTTTGATTTTGATTTCTAAAGTTTCTTTGAAGTCTAGGGAATTTTTTAAAATCAGGCCTTCGACCCAAAAAAGAATCTTATCACCAATTTGAACTTTGTGTAACTTAGATTTTGATTTTGATTTCCAAAGTTTCTCTGAAGTCTAGGGATTTTTTCAAAATGAGGCCTTCGACCCAAAAATAGAATCTCATCACCAATTTGAAAAAAATAATTCCGATGCAAATATTAAAGATCAAATCAGAATCGTAATAAAATAATTCATATAAACATCTCTATACAATTCAAAAAGAGTATATCCGTAACACATAAAGAATACAAATAAGTCGACCAACTTAGAATCTCTAACCAATGTAATATTGCACGAAGGATATAATTACGCCGTAAGGCGTTTCAACAAATGGGAGTCGACTCCCTGAATTTAATGTTTTTATTTATTTATTTTCATCCGTAGGATGCTTTCTTCTGACGATTGGGGTAATCTGTCTCGTTGATCTTGATCTGTTTCCTATCATTTCTGTCAATTGAAAGGATGGCCATTTAAACTGGCACCTGCTCCCTTAAATGCACATCAATCCTTGCCCTGTCGACACTCTTAGGCAGTGATTCCTGCTGCCATTCAATCACCATTCACCGGACCCATTTCTCTTGCAGTAGAAGCATCGTAGTAATAGGGTTGGTAAACAATGGAGTGGATGGGTACGAGATCACATAGCGGAATATGTAGGAACTACGTTTTATTCAAGACAAGGGTCAGGGAATTTGCTTACTGGCAATGAAAAGAGTGGGAAGTATCCCAATCTATAGATACTTGCCATGGGGGAATATGCAAAAACACATTATATAAGCAAGAACAAACCAGAACTAGACTGTAATACAACACCTGGGGTAGCAGCGAGAGTGACTGGATGGAACACGCTCTTAAAATAAAACCTGGGTTTATTGCTGGCCAGTCCCAGCCTTGCTCTTCCTTGCTCCTCTCCTCTTTCTCTTTAAGTGTTGCTCGTTCTTCGTGATGCGGGTAGCGGCCGACTATGAACATAAGTCCTTGACCAGAGTCTTTTGTTTTCGAGGTCGGAAAGATATACTCGATCTCTTTAGGAAATCTGTGAAATGCAGATCACGTGGTCACTGAAAAGGAGCAATCCTAGAGATGGGAAATTTTCTAGAGAAAAAGTGTGGAGTATCCAGATAACAAAGTTTTTGGGTGTACCCTCTGGTATGCTTTTAGGCCAGTAGTGCCTAATAAAACAAAGCTTCTTGGGCTTCTTTCTAGGAGTCCCTATTTGCATAACGGGTAGCTGGTATTACAGTAGGAAAAAAATCAATAAAGTAGATATTATCCTTAGTAGCCAATGGTTTCCTGAAAGAATATATAAATCTGAGCGAGCCCCAATACCATCCCATCGCAGTTAGCTAAGAAAATATTATATCTTCGTGAGTAGAAGCTTCTTCTACTCCTACTTTCGCTTAACAAACTTGGATCACACAACACAGGCTTCACAAAAACAACTTCTTCAAGGCCGATTACAGCTAATTATGGAAGAATAAAAATCTCTATATATAATAGTAAGTAATACACAAGAATCTTGTGGAAGACTCTTTAGTTTGGTGAGGGAAGTTAAAAAAAAATTATAGATCATTAACCGTACTTGGACACTGAAACGTGTCCTACGAATGACCTACAAACTTGTCAAGCTGCATATGCCTCGTGTCCTCTTCTCCGTTGCTATTCGAGATCTTCACATTCAATTATGATAAGCTACCATTTTTTTTTAATTTCGAAATGTCTTTTTAATTATTTAAGAAATAGTTTTCCAAATTGTTTACTTTTATTATTTATAAATTAAATCTTCTCAAGAAGTTGGAAGGACAGATCTTTTGTTATTTTCTATCTGTTTTTGTGAAATCCAACGACACCATTTTTTCCCTATCAAATTTCAAATCCCCTTATACTTTTTTTAGGATGTGGAGTAGAGATTTTTTGAAGAATGTGGAAATCGCTAAAATACCCAAGAAAAGAAGCCAATAATAAGTTTAAAATGGAAATATGGAAATTCTAGCGATGGTTGCAGAAGAAGTCTTGAACCACATAATATAATAAATAGAAAGGATACCATGAGATCTTGATAAGGGAATCAAAATTCACTCCTCGATCTAGGGAGAAGAAAGACTTGGAGTGATCATAAGAAAATAGTAAAGAAGAATTATCATTTATGTTTATGAAAATAGTTGCGACCTCTATGAATTTTGAACCTTTATCTTGACCAAATGGGGTAAAGGAAAATGAAGTGTTATCAGAAGATCATTCCCATAGTTCCTAAATCCCGAAGAGGGAATCGAGAGAATGAAGGTATTTTATTTCGTAAAGAATGTGGAAATCGCTCCCTCACTAAATCTAGAGGCCACGATCCCCACTCCAAAATTGGAGGAGTTAAATTGAGAAAGGAAAGTCATGTAGTGATAATTCCAAGATTCGACAATCCTCATATTTATATACAAGATTACTCGGGAAGCCTGGCTTTTGGCGGTTCGTTGAAACGTACATGCAGAGATCAAAGCAAAATGAAGTGAAGCAAAAAGTTGAGTAGGTCATTATTTAATGAAATGAAAATATATAGTACTAGAATACCTTCAAAGCGGGAAAATAAATACCAAAAAAAACTTTAGTATGTCTAAAATGAACTGAAGGTATGTTTCATTTCTTTGTTTTGGGGTGTTTTTAAATATGATTATATTTTTTTTCAATAATTAGAATTTATGTTAATAGAATATTATATTTAATGCTAAGGGGTGGCAAGTTTAGGGTTTTTTTTATCTTGATGGAAATGAAGAAATGGAAATTTCATGGGTATAGGTGTGGCTACAAGTAACTAGGTTGAAATGTACATCTTTCTTCTATGTATAGAAATTGTGAAGAGTCTTCAACTATAACATATTATAATTTTTAGAAATTCGTTTCTTGTCATAAAGCATATAAAAGGGAAATAAATTAAGGAAGGGAATATATAAGATAGGAATTATGAGTGTATTAATTGGAACCTTCAAATCCTGGACAACGTGAAACTTATGCACCTAAGGAATCTCAATAATTTGGTTGCAGTTCAACTTGCCAATGATTCAATCAAGTTATACAAGGGAATTATAGATTAAAATAGGGACCCCAAAAAATGAAGATAGCTCCCTTATATGGCGTGGGAATGTTGATTGTCAACCAGTGCTCAACATACATGATGTTCAAAAATACATTGCTAAGTATGCATCTAAATCAGAAACAAAATCTGAAAGCTTTCACCAAGTGCTTCAACGAATTATCCATGCTGCACCACTTCTTGACCCTTCCATTGTTGCTATTCAAAAATTCCTGTCAGAAACAGTTGTTGATCGTGACATTGGAGCCAAAGAAACATGCCATATGTTGCAAAAACTACCTCTCACAGTTAGTAGTCGTACTTTCTTATCCCTTATTGTCAACCGAAAAACTTATAAACGTGTTTCATCAGACAATTCCACATCCTTCACATAAACAAACTTCATAGATGCCTACCTTTCACTCCCTTCCGCTCTTCATTCCATATCTCTCATTGAAGCTGCAAGATCTTGGTCATATAATGCTCATCAGAAAAAAGAAAAATGGAAACCAAGAGATCCCCCCGCCATCGTCTGTGTTCCTCCCCGTTACTATTCAATCCCCTCCATAGATCATTAGAGGAAATTTGGGGTCTAAAATGGGCCTTATAAGAAAACATGCCAAAATAAGTTCTTGTGAGTTGGAATTAAAGAACCAATAGAATTTCAATAAAATGAGTCAACCATAATGGTTGAATTGACATATTTGTCATAAGAAAAAAACTATTTTTTTTGTTCGTATTTTCAACATATCTCCCTTTGTTTTTACTCAAATTTCGATCGGGAGAGCTCATTGGAGGCAGAATTTGATTCTGCATCAAATGAGTACCCACACTGCATACTTGTGATGGACCCCGCTACCCCAAAAATAAGAAATACCTGAAAAGCATGATGATGATGATGTCATCATCACCTTTTTTAGGTATTTCTTGTTTTTGGGGTAGTAGGGTCCATCAAAAGTATGCAGTGTGGGTACTCGTTGGATGAAGAATCAAATTCCACATCCAACAAGCTCTCCCAATCAAAATTTGAGTAAAAACACAGGGAGATATGTCGAAAATACGAACACAAAAAGTAGTTTTTTCTTTCTTCCTCCAAAATTAATAAATATTATTTTAACTATTATTTTATTATTTTCCATAGGAGGCCCATTTTCTGTAGATCTAAACTCATGCTATACAAACCTTTCCGCAATATACAACTCGACATTGGTGCTTCCGACGATGCCATTGTTCCAAACTGGAAAGAACTTAAATTTACCTACACTCCTTGGGATGTTGATCAAAAACCAGCTGAACCCCTTTCCTTATCAGACCACACCATGGTTTTTGATGATTTGAAAAACCCACAACCCATGCAATTGGATGAATGGGAATTGCTCTCCCAACTACACCCTACCAATGACATGCAAATAAGTGACCTTGACATCCTTGGTCATTGTGACTTTGACAAAAACCATAATTGGCATGATACGACCATCCCCCTCATCTTGCAAGAACTTGCCATTGACTTCATACAAAATAATCGCTCACACCACCACCTCCCTCAACCATCCTACTCTGATACACCAAATTATCAAACATTGTCCCCAACTCAAACGAAATCCCACTCCATTGTCATGAATCACTCCGCAAACATCCTAACAAGTCCTCCACTCAGAATAGTTGTGCAAGGAACTGCTGGCACTGGCAAATCATTCTTCATTCGTTGCATAAGAGAATCCCTTTCCTTGACCAAAAACTTCAGTCAATCCCTGCTCTTGCTACTAGCCCCTACCGACGTCGCAACATTCAACATCCAAGCGTCTACTATCCATTCATCCCTTCATATTCCTATAAAAAATTTCGTGCCTTTGGAAGGGAATTCACTTTCAAACCTCCAAGAGGAACTTCACCATATCCACTACATTCTCATTGACGAAATGAGCTTCCTAGGCCCAACACTTTTAACCTAGATTGATGAACGTCTCCGTGAAGCATTCCCTCACCATAAAAACATCTCTTTTGGTGGTTGCTCAATTATTCTTATGGGAAACCTTGCCCAATTACCACTAGTTATGGACATTCCATTGTATGCAGGCTCTTCCCATGGTACTGCACTTTGGCGCAACTTCAACACAATTGTAAAACTTTCAATTGTTTTTCACCAACAATGAAAAGACCCATCACAGGTCACCTTCAGGAACCTTCTTAACAACATAAGAAATGCAACAACTACTATAGAGGATTGGAAGCTTCTCATGTCCAGGACAGACTCCTTGCTTTCTAAGGATGAGTTATTTTCTTTCAAATGTTCCATGCACTTATTTGCAACCAACCAACTAGCTTCACTTCATAATCTACACATGCTGAAGTCTTTGCAAATTCCAATAGCACTTTCTATTGCTGAGCACATAAACAACCATGCTACTTCTCAAATTGAAGATGAGCAACTAGAGTGTGCAGTGTTGCTTTGCCATGGGTAGCGAGTAATGTTAACATCAAACTTATAGGTTTCAACAGGACTCGTTAATGGATCGTTCAGACAAATGGTTGATATTTTCTACAAATCAAACCATCATCCTACACAACTTCCAACATTTTTTGTTGTTAACTTCCAAAAGTACATTGGTCCTGCATAGGATACCAACAATCCTACTTTTCTACCAATTCCACCTATACAAAGGGGGGGTCGTACTCAAATCCCACTTAAAATGGCATGGGCATTAACAATACATAAATCTCAAGGCATGACATTACCAAAGGCTACAATAGACATTGGCACAATGGAGCGTCAAGGTTTGACCTTCACTGCACTTTCCAGCATCTCGTCCCTTAAGGATCTTCACATCTCCCCAGCATTTTCCTATGATCGTTACAAACGTATGCAAGATAATCCACATGTCAATGTAAGAAAAAATGCAAAGACATTGCTACAATCATTGGAGCTCCCTTTAATATGTTCTATATGTAGGTACTTCTCTTTTTCCACTATTTCATTTTCCTTTACATCCTTTCAAGCTAACTCCAAATTTTCCCTTCTCCCTAACTACTTTTCTACTTTTCATGTGCAGGATCTACTCCTCAACAAGCTACAAATTGCTTGTTGTAATCTACATATCAATGTTCTATTTTGCATTAACATATATGTACTTGCATCAAAACATTATAATGTAAGAGGATCAAAATGTATATGAATTCATTTGAATAGTCAAAACAATTTGACAAAAAAAATTAGAATTGTTTGGCTTTTATATTTGTAGACCTACTAAATTCTTAAATGAAAGGATATATGAATCAAATTATAGTTTTTCATAATATTATAAATCTTATTTTTTATTATGAATTTAATTTATCTTTTTTCTAGATATATCCAACAATTTTAAGTTTTTTCTTTATATTTTTTTGAGATATTTTTCAATGATGTTCATTAACCTACCCTCTTTTTTTATATTATTAGAATTTGGACAATTTTAAGTTTTTCTTTATATATTTTGAGATATTTTCCAATGATGTCCATTAACCTACCCTTTTTTTTTGGTGAGATTCAAAATGTTATGAATTCCATATTAATGATGATCCACATTTAAGGAATGTATAAATAAATTATTTATTGTTTCTCTTTATAAATTTGAAATATTTTTATGTATTTAGTAGATAGATCCATAAATTTATGCAATGTTACTTGATTGTAACATAAGAACTACAAAAACTAACAATCCATTGTCATTTGGATGAGAGAAGAATAATTTTCATGATTACTTTTAAAATGCGGATAATGCAATGGCCAATTATGTGAAGAATATAATGTCTTTAAAATATTGTATCAACCATAAGATTTTATTAACTAAAATTTGTGGTTCAACACTTCAAATTGTCTTTCTTGTTGTATATGTCCACATCTCCTTGTTTAGCTTGCAACATGACGTTCTTTTATTGCACCCCTAGGTACAATTGCTAGTTAAAAATAATATCATAAACAAAGTCATCTTAAATCGTCCGCAATTTGAAAAAATCATTGAGTTGGGACATGTTATAGACAAAGTTTTTTACATAGTTTAAAACTCAACCCCCCATTACCATTCTAAGAATACCACACATCAACTCACACTACGAAGGGTTATTAACATTGCACTCTACACTTGGTCAGTGTCGTTGATTCATTAGCAAGCTCTACCAATTAACAAATCATTGTTGGACACATAGTTATTAGTTAAAATAGAGTTTTTCGAGAGCCTATTGTTAAAGAATCGTACCAATAATTACTTTATTGGTGCTGGTACTAGAGAATTCAATGTTGTCACCACCATGGAGGTAACCGAGATACTACGTGGCAATCCTTATTTACTGGACAGACTTTCCCTTGGGAGGGGAGCCTGTCAAATGGGTATCATTGGATCTTTCATCCGACGGTGCTCATTTGACATGCTCCCCTCCCGAGGGAAAGTTTGTCCAGTATATAAGGTGCTCCGATACACTACGTAGGGAAATTGTGAGACCGGTGTAGTAGCCGCCACTTGAATCGCTATTTCCATGCATGTCACCTAGAAGTCATATTGGGCGAATTAAGTCATGACTTATCGATAAGAATTTCATTAAACAAAGGGTCACATTATAAATTTTAACTTTGACTAAAGGTTCACCATAAAGCTATGAAGTAAGTTCGGAATTACATTAAACCAGAGGTACAAGCAGTGTTAATAAAATTTAACTTTGACTAAAGGTTCAACATAAAGCTATGAAGAAAGGGATAGAGATCTTGGAAGGAATGTATTTTTGAATTTTTGCTCATTTGTAGAGAAGATCACAAGTTGGTTGGATGATAGCACGGTTGAAGTATTTTTGAAAATTTTTTAAAAGTTCTTTGAAAATGAAAAGTTTTGTTTTTTATTTATCCATATTTGTGTGTATTTTATTTATTTTTATATTAAAATTGTTTTTTTCTTCTTCATTTGGGAAAAAAAAAATTCAATTATTAAATTGTGGAGTTTAAATGATACCTTTATGTTTCAAAGTTCAAATAAAACGGATTACGAAGACAGTTTAAAGTTATAAGCTCAAATATTAAATGAGTTATATTTTCCAAAGGATAAGGAGATATCATACTATTAAATCAAGGCATAAAATTAATATATCTGAAGATAACGTGCAACCATAAGGGAATATATTATAGATTAGAAGTAAAGTATTAATATAAACTATATTATATTGAAGGAAATATGAAAAGTATATATATTAAGTGAAGCTTTTATATCAAAGAAGTGATTGAACATATCAATTAATTATCGAATAAAAATCGTGAAGTGTATAGTGAGTCGTGAACAATGGAATCATAAATAATTCTATATTTTTGGGAAAATGTTCTATGTATGCAAAGGAGCATCGATGTTTGAGGTCCCGAAAAAAATCAAGTTAGCGTTTGGTCATTTTATCATAAACTTTTTATTACAATGAATTATCAATATGACAATGAATTAAATAGTGAATTTAGACATTATAAAACGAATAATAAACAATTTGAGATTAAGAAGGTTTTTTTTTTATGAGTTAACATAGAAAAAGAATTATCGTCAAAAAAATAAAAAACAAAAATTAGATTAAGCTAATTAAAATTTTGAGAATAAATTATTAAAGAAGGATAAAAAAATATCACGCTTAAAAAATCATAGTCAAAATTTACTAGCAAAAATTAGGAAGTCTGAAGACAAAAAAACAAGACCCTAAAAATTTAGCACAAGAAAATTAAGATCTTGGAAAAAAATATTCGAAAAAGACGAAGAAAATTCCTACTTAAAGAAGCCTAATCACGGATTGCTTGATCAAATTAAAATATTAAAGGACAAAAAATGAAGGATTTAGAATTAAAAAAATAGAAATGAAAACTTAGATAATAAGGAAGAACTCTTACACTTAAGGTGACATAGCTAGGACTTACACAAATTAAAAAGCTAAAGTATTATAAGAAAGCTTTACAAGAAGAGTTCAATCGTAAATGATCATTAGTTAACAAAGAAGCGACGACTGGCCCAAAAGAGAAGTTATCATACTCTCAAATCCAAAAGAAGGATTATATTGACAAATTGCTAGAAACAACATGTGAAGAAGGTCCCAAAGAACAATCACAAAAGATGAGGATTCCTTATCGTCATCCAAATCATAATAATTGATATGGAACACAACAAGATCAATATATATATATATATATATAATATTTTGATTTCAAATAGGCAAACTACAATGTGAAAAAGAAGAGAGCCAAAGTTGACTACTTGTGTGGAAGCCAAAAACTAGAAGTTCCATCCCAACAATGATGCAACAAAAAGTTCCAATAAATATTAACTTTGAGTGGACCGATTCATTCAATGCAACAATTTTACCTGGAAATTCGTAGCTCATATCGCTGCATTTCATCAAGTGTTGCAACTACCAGCTTGGAAGAACATGAGAAGGAATCATAAACAAGAACAAGGGATAAGTCTTCCCATGAATTACGCTTTGAAGACAAAGCATATTTAAAGGGGCGGAAAACATTATGAACACAAAATATATCAATAAACACAAATAAATAATAATAATAATAATAGATAATTATAATTGATACTTAATAATAAATAATAATAATAATAATAATAATAATTAAAGGATTCAACTCTTTGTGAAGAGTCACCAAGGTTTCCTTTAGGGATTATATATACAGACGCATTTTATTTATAATCATCTCAAATCATTTTCATATTATATTTTATTCTTATTCTTATGGATTATTTATGTTGAAAATCTATTTATGTCTTAATTCTTTTATATACCTAAATGTTGATCCCCTGTTTTACAAATTTGATGCCATGAGAGTAGGTTATTTTCTCGATCAATTTACAAGTAAAAATTGAGAGAAAATAACTCTTATTGATGTCGAAGTCCCCAGTTCTTAGTGAAAGAGATTCCTTGGCTAGTTTGCACTAGAGAATTGGAGTAAGGGGGATAGCCCAATTTTCAAATCGTTGTGAAAGCTTGTTGACTTTTCAAATAGTCAACAAGCTTTCACAACGATTTGAAAAGTCTAGGATTGATGGATACGATTTTACCATGAAAAATAGGGATTTGACTCATGGAACCAAATCAATGGCTCTCGTTGATCCTTGGAAGTTGGGAAAAGGTTTGAGGGACATGTATCTCTCTGTTGTGAATAATGGCAACTATATATGCCAATCCAAATCAATGGCTTAGGATTGCTCCAGCATGATGAAAGAGCATTGGATGATAAAACCAACCTTTGTTGTGAACGATCGTGTTTGTGACCATGAAATAAGTTTGGGGGGCTCACAATCATTCACAATGGTTAAGGAAAAGTTAAGAAAATAAGTACCTAGTTGGTGTGAATGGCTAGGATTTTTTCCACTGTTCTAGATCAACATCCTTGAAGATCCATGATATTTTGAATTAGGTTTGAGTAGAAGAAACATAGTTGCAACAAAAATTTGAAATTCCATTTGCAAGAGATGATTGGACAACCCCCATTCATTTATGGCAATTTTGGAAAGTTGGAGAGAGAAAGCTCTTTCTCACCATGAATGGTTGAGATCTCAACTGTGATTTTTGATGATGATCCAAATCCAATCAAAGGGTGTATCCCTTGTAGCGTAAAATGTTGTGACTAGTGGTGATAAAGTGAATGGAACCATTGTCCCATCAACATCAGAAGGAGTGCCATGTGGTAGGGCCTACAAACTTATAATAAAATAATGTTTCTCTTTTTATTTATTGTTTTGTTTTTGTTTTTTTGTTTTTAATTTTTGTGGGGTGTGGCTAGCAGAAGTAGGGGGTTTATGGAGTGAGAAAGGGGGGAAGTGATGGGAAAAGAGAGGTTCATGTGAAACATCAACATCAAAAGGAGTGCCATGTGGTAGGGCCTACAAACTTATAATAAAATAATGTTTCTCTTTTTATTTATTGTTTTGTTTTTATTTTTTTGTTTTTAATTTTTGTGGGGTGTGGCTAGCAGAAGTAGGGGGTTTATGGAGTGAGAAAGGGGGAAGTGGTGGTAAAAGAGAGGTTCATGTGAAACAACAACATCAGAAGGAGTGCCATGTGGTAGGGCCTACAAACTTATAATAAAATAATGTTTCTCTTTTTATTTTTTGTTTTGTTTTTGTTTTTTTGTTTTTAATTTTTGTGGGGTGTGGCTAGCAGAAGTAGGGGGTTTATGGAGTGAGAAAGGGGGAAGTGATGGGAAAAGAGAGGTTCATGTGAAAGATGGCATTTGTGGGAATGTTTCCATGAGGAAAAATAAGATATGGGTTCTTTTGTCAATACACCTCCATTTTTGTTGTATATTTTTCGAGAAAACTTAATAAAATAAAATAAAAAACTCAAAACAATTATTGTCTTAAATGAAAAATAATTAGTAGAAAAAGGGTGTTATTAATTAGTAGAAAAAGGGTGTTATTAAACTTGCATGTAGTAGTTTTCACATATGAAATGTATGCACACTCATTTATCTAAATGAATGGATTTTTTATAATAATTAAATGTTATATAAATTCAAAATGTTGAAATGTGAAATTCCAAAACATACAAAATCAAAGATAGGATAACAATGGACTCAAGTAAGATATGCTTTCATTATCATGAAGTTATTCAATATATTGACATTAAATTTATTTTATAGAGTTCATAAGTGGTTGGATAACCTAATGCTTTTATTATTATGATGTCATTTAATACATGGACATCAAATCTAACTTATAAAGTTAGTAAGTGGTTGGATAACCTAACTACCTTTTATTAAGAGCACCTATTTATGATACCTATTAAATTTAATCTCATTGGCTAGTTACATATTATATGACTTTAATACATCATTGCGCCAAGAGGCGCTCTACAGCCCAGTATGGGGGAGATCTTGTAACATTACGTAACGTTATGTAACGTGTAATGTTATGTAACGTTACGTAATAATTTTTTTAATTATAGTCCAAAATAATTGTCGACCAGAAAAAAAAACCTAATATGGAGGAGATGTTGTAATCTTCCTACCTAACAAAACAATAAAATAGTAAAAATTTAATTATCCGTAAAAAAATATGGGTGAGGAAAAAAACACAATATGGGGGAGATGTTGTAATGTTTTTACTTACCAAAATAATAAAAAATGTTGGTCTTGCACATGGTTTTAAAACCATAAACCATGTGCATGGTTTTAAAACCATGTGCACATGGTTTTCAAACCATGCATATGGTTTTTATGCACATGGTTTAAAACCATGTGCAAGGCCTTCTAAACAACCCATCGTTTTATTGTACATGGTTTAGGAGGGCCTTGCACATGGTTTTAAAACCATGTGCAAGGCCTCCTAAACAACCCATAGTTTTATTGTACATGGTTTAGGAGGGCCTTGCACATGGTTTTAAAACCATGTGCAAGGCCTCCTAAACAACCCATAGTTTTATTGTACATGGTTTAGGAGGGGCTTGCAAATGGTTTTAAGACCATGTGCAAGGCCTCCTAAACAACCCATAGTTTTATTGTACATGGTTTAGGAGGGGCTTGCAAATGGTTTTAAGACCATGTGCAAGGCCTCCTAAACAACCCATGGTTGTAGGAGGGCCTTGCATATGGTTTTAAAACCATGTATGGGGAAATGTTGTAATGTTAGTTCATAACAAAATAAAAAATAATAAAAAATATTATATGTGGGCCATAAATAATATTAAATATTAATAATAAAATATTATATGTGGACCTTAAATAAAAAGAGGTGTATTTTGGTTTGAATCAAATCAATGGATACCTACGAAGAGATTTGATCCCTCTCGGCGCTTGATAGAGCCTAGGATTTGGATCTACGCTGGTCAATACATCATTGAAGCCCCATACCTTAACCCCATTTCTAAGGCTACAATACTAACTATTAAAATCTTATTAAAAACAAACATTAAAAAATACTTTGTTCCATTTTTCTTCAATTTCGGCGATGTACGACTTTTAATTCCCTAACCTTCTTCAACCTTGTTAGGAGTAGATTCTTCCCCAACTTTCTTCAAAATTGGTGGCGACATGCTTTTATTCCCTCGACTTTCTTCAACTTGGCGTCAACAACCATGGTGTCTAGGTGGCTCACGCTGACAGCTGGCTTGTTCATAGTGGCTGATTCAAATTGACACGGTGGCTCTAAGATAGGGTAAACAATGGATTCATGTAAGTTATGTTCTTTTATTATCGTGAAGTCACTTTAATACATTCACATTGAATTTCTTTTATAGAGTTTTTAGATGACTGGATAACCTAGTTAATTACCTTCTATTAATAGTACCTCTTAACTTTGTCTATTAAACTTAATATTAATAACTAATTACTTATACAACATGATTTTATTATATTATTGTAATATTATACTTTAATATGAAATTTAAATTTGTTCATTTTTTTTTTTAAATTTATGGTATTTTGCAAAATATCTCTAAAGGATGTGTTGAATAGACCAATTCACAATAGGATGTGTTGTGATTGACTTTGAGACCTGCAAATTTGAATTAAAATCTTCCATGCATTCTAGAGCGATCTCGTCATCATTACCATAACTATTGAAGCTTGTGGGCATCCAAATAATCTTCATTGTGACACCCAGGTGATGACTGGGCACGAGAGAATGATTAGGGGGAGGACGATGAACTGACCGAGGAGGGAATCCATCTGCAATATACATTGATGTGGAGTATTTCCCACACAAATCACTAGATGAGGCGTTCCTAAATCATGATTACTCGAATTGGCCTAAAAAGAAAGATGCCACATTGAATCCTTTAACTTCATATTGTTCCCCACACTTCGATTGTAAAGCTTCGATCGCAATTTCTATCGCTTATGGAAAGTTTGGAGGCGATCATGAAATCAGGAATGGGTTGATTTTGAAGGTTCCCATTTATTCTAAGCAAATTGTCCATTTCTCTTAGTGATATGTTTGCTTGCTTATCTGCTCCTTGATTATTTTCCCTAAGAACATGATACAATCTTATCTTGTTTAAGGCTTGAGCTTCTTTGAAAAAAATTGAAGAGAGAGTTAAGCACCATATCTGTCGGCAAAGATTTAGTTCCTAGGTGGTTAATTATCATCATTGAATCCCCTAGGATAACCAAGGATATCCAACCTTTCTCTTTGGCTAGAATAAGAAAGAGAAAGAGGGAAACATCCTTCTCCTAGTTGTTTATCGCGTGTCCTATGTTCCAAGAGTATTTGATACAAGTGTTTCCCCCTAGGGAGAGGGTCTCCCTGACTGCACATGTTGCCCCAGGGTTTCCTTTGTAGGCTCCCTCAAAGTAGAGGAAGTAATATTTTTTAGAAGACTTCCAAGATTCAAACTCTTGGTGAGAGATTTGAAGTTGCTAATATGATATGGGCAAAGTGGAATTTCCTCCAGGCTCATCTTGATTGATCTTCATCCATTGGAACTAGTTGAATTCTTCTTGATTGGGTGTGTTAAGTCTTCCCCCCCTTTTTTTGGTTGATATGTTCTGCTAACATACACCTACTTCTTGTTGCCATCACTGAAGGGGTGGCAATTTACTCATTGAAAAAGCTTTGTTCTTTGCTAGTCAGATCTTCCAACAAGTGAATTTTTCCATTCTCGTGAAGCTATGCTTAAAATAGTTTTTGTTTTCAAGCTTTCCTCTTTAGCATATTTTGCAACTGCTCATGATTTGGGATGACCATTTGATGTAGGGAAAATATTTCCCATTTTTTTCGCAAAGGGGACATTTGAAAGGCCCATTGAAAGTCCTTTTCTTGTAAATTATCTCTTGTCAGTAATTTGCCATGGGTACGAAGCCAATAGAACATATTGATTCTGGGAAAGCTACTAGTAGTCTATACCTTTTTCCACTTACCTGCCTTGGGTGACATCTCTATCTGATTCAATAGAGTTTCATAATCCTCCTTGACTGTGTACTCTCCTTTTCCCTAACCCCTTGAATCCTTTGTATTTGGATGATATGGTGAGCATCCTTTCAATTTGTTGTAAAGGATCCAATAGTGGCCTTGCATTTCCACTAGGAGATCTATTATATTCAAATTCTTCCAATTGCACTCTTCGTTGCATACTACGATATTTGACAAGGAGGAGATCCCTTGATGCTGACACCATATTCTTAAAGGATAGAGGGAGTGGTAATGCATTAGAGGAGGGATTCCCATTATACTATCCTTCCATAAACATATGGATTCCCCATTCACTGGGATCCAAGTGGCTTTGCATTGGAAGAGAGGGAAGGAGGATCTTTTAGCTTCCATATGAGAGATCTCGACTGCCTCACTGGAGGGTTCTTCACACACCTAAGTCTGTCCTTGAAGAAGTATTTATAAATGAGAGGTTTTTTCCACTAGTTGTTTTCTCTCGTAACTAATATTCAAATGAGATTTTCCCCCAAAACCATATTTGTTAGAGAGGGGTATCAAATGCCGAATCCCCCATTTTTTGTGGTGCCCTAACCTGTTTCCAGTTAACCAAGTTCAAAGTTTATTTGTAGCGATCTTTCCTCCTTTATAAAGGAACTTCTTAATTTCCCTTTTTATCGAGTCTTTGACAATTATGGGACCCAACAATGAATATATATGAAATATTGGGAGGGAGAACAAGACTGATTTGATCAAGACAACTCTACCAACCAAATTTAACCAATGGGCTCCCCATGCTATGATTTTCTTTTACATTTTGTCAAGAATGTGGTTCCAATGTGATTTAGGTAGATTTTTGTGGTATATAGGAACTCCAGATAAGGGAATGATTTCCATAATTTCCTCTTTGATGGAGAATTACAAAACACAAGATATGGCTGTGGCTTCCATTTTATTAGTGTTAGAAAAATAGATTTGGCATTTTTGCTTGTTCCTTTTCCCTCCATTATCCCTTCGGAACAACTCTAGTATTTCTTTGAACATGTTAGCTATTATGATGGAAGCTCCACTGAGAAACAAAGTGTCGTCAATGAATTGGGAATGATTGATCCTTTTGACCCCCTACACATTTTTTATTCCCATTATTTTCTTCTTTTTTCTTGCAATATCCAGTTGTCAGCTTAAATATTCTGCCATTATGATATACAACGAGGGGGAGAGAGGATAGCATTGCCAAAGATCTCTAATATTTTGAATAATTTGGCCAGACTCCTATTCATTAACGGGGCTATCCATGGGCTACTAATACAGGCTACAACCCAAGCCAAGAAGTTTTCTCCAAATCCAAATATAGTTAAAACCACAAAAGAAAGCTATGCACGACCCTATCAAAGGCGTTGTCCATGTTTAACTCTATAACCATTTCTTTTTTTTCGTTCTTTGCTTGAATGTATGGATTCTTGCACCAATAGGATATTATTTATCATTTTCCCTTTATCTAAAAATCCTCCTCAGGTTTTTGTATATCATTTTATGGAGGAGAGGCTTTAATCTATTGGCTCAAACCTTGGAAATTATTTTGTATGAGACATTGCACAACGATATTGGCATCCAAATCTGGCAAAAAGTGTGGTGTTTGTGTCTTTAGGAATAAAGGCCAAAAAATAAGAATCGGTACATCCTCCTATATTATCTGACTTTTGAGAATACCGTATCATTCTAACCATATATATTTTGATTATGCCCCAACAAAGAAGGTGAAAATGGCCAGAGAACCCATCTGGAGTGAGAGCTTTATCAGGATTCATCTCTGTAAGGGCCTTCCATATTTCTTTCTTTGTTATTGGTTTCATTAAGTCGTTGTTCTCATTTTGGCTAATCTTTCAAGGGATACTATGTATTACTTTTTATTGTGCTTCCATGTTCCCTCCTTGTTCCTCGTTGTATAATTTTTCAAAAAAATCTACAACAACAAATTTTAATTGCTCTTGACCTTCTACCTTTAACTCATCCTTCTTTTTCAATTCTTTAATTTTGTTTCTACATAACCTCTCCCTAGATTTTCTAAAGAATTTTTTTGTGTTTTTATCACCAGCTTGAAGCCATAAATTTCTAGAATTCACTCTCCAATTCTCTTCTTCTTTCCAAAGGATACTTTGATACCAGTAAGCCAGGGTAATTTTAGGGGCGAAATCTCACCAATTGTATATTTTTTGGGTTTTTTTCAAAAAATAAATTTGCTATTTGGTCATATTTAGTGTCTAATATCGCCTATATTTACATAAAATATGTTTTTAAATCATAATATTCACCAAATTTTACACATTTCAGTGTTAATTTTAATCTTACATACTTCCTTTCTTTCCCCTTATCCTTACCCTCTTTTTTAATCACCCATTTTCTTAAAAAAAAATTGGTTTTCTTTAGATTTTGTTCCCAAGTGTAAATGGAGACCTGACTACCCAATGGGACCAAGCTTCAGTCACCTGCTGCATGAAAGTTAGGTTGGTATCCTAGAAGGGTTTGAATCTAAATAGGATTGAGCCCATATTTTCTTGTTCCCCTCAAGCGTTATAGGTCTATGATTTGACCTTTCTCATGGAAGAATATGAGAAGAGGTCAATAATTGTTCTTTAAGAAGAGAATTGTTGATGAGGAACTTGTCCAGCCATGACAATGTGTCCCAAAC
Organism: Pseudotsuga menziesii; assembly: GCA_001517045.1. Classification (NCBI taxonomy): domain Eukaryota; kingdom Viridiplantae; phylum Streptophyta; class Pinopsida; order Pinales; family Pinaceae; genus Pseudotsuga; species Pseudotsuga menziesii. The sequence continues at coordinate 144,812 of LPNX011144201.1, forward strand.
CTAGCCTTTGGTTTGTCCAAGTGAATATTCCCACTTAGGGTTTGATATCCATTAGATCCCTGGTTGCAATAAAGTAGTCCATTTGTTCTCTGGTTTGGTCTCTCACAATACTTTCTCCTTTATTATTAGAGGCATGAAGAACAATATTAAATTCTCCTTCTACTAGGAGCAATGGTGGGCATATTTCCATTTGTATTTTAAGGAGTCCCAGCATTGCATTTTCCCTTGAGAATTATTAGGCATATAAACATTGAAAATGGAGATTCCAAATTTTGAGGGTAAATGAGTCAATATTACCTGCAGCCATTTTGGGTCTTGAGACCAACTCTCCAACCTGAAAGTATTATTATTCAGAGAGTCCAAATTCCACGAGAGGCTTCCCTCGAGTTCATAACCATTCATGTACTTGTGTTTCAAAAAAATGCTTTCCTTAAGGACCTCTCTGTCTTGTCTTTTAGTTTCGTGGATTAAGAGAACTTGGGGCTTCTCTTCCTTCACTAAATTTCTCATTTGGGATCTTCTTTCTTCATTTCTAATTCCTCTACAATTCCAAAAAACTATTTTGATCATTTAATCACTGTTTTGGGGTGGGCCCTTTTGGGGAAGTGAGTCCTCCTCGATTTTGTAAGATTCTCCCTTCCTTTTTTGTATGGTTGTCAATTATGGACTGTTTACCCAATTCTATATCTTTTTTGGCCTATTTTTCTCTTCTATGATAGTTCAATTTTCTCCCTACCTTTTTCTTGTGGGATGTTTGCGGGATTCCTAGGTCCCATTCCAACTCACGACTAGCTTTTGATTTGCTTTAATTCCCCAATATTTGAATTAGGGAATTCTTGATCATTTTATGAATGATTATCCTCTCCTTCTTTTGGGTTAGGTCCCTCGTTCCTTTTAGAAGCATAAGAGTTTAATGCTTCAACCTGCTCTTCATCTTGTTCAAATAAGACTTTGTATCTATTTGAGTTGTTGTTGTTATTCTTTCCTCTTCCTTCTGAGGGAGATTCCTGTTGTTCCTTAGTTTTATTCATTTCTTGGTTGTCTTATGCACTTGGGTCTTTCTTAGGTTTCATTACATGTCGGATGTTCTAATTTTTCCTCTTTGCTTGTTGCCATTAATTATTTTGTTCTCCTTGATTTGTCTCCTGTTCTTTGGGGCAATTCTTGGCGAAGTGGTCATATTTGTGACATACCTTAAATTTGAATGGGAGTTGTTCATCACCCGCTCGCTCGAGATATGACCATCCATCTAGATTTAGTCCGATAGCTACCAATAGGCCTTTTTCCTTATCGAACTCGACACATATTCTTACACAAGATTGGATGCGATCTTTTGGTTATGTTTTGTCATTAAACATTCCTAGTGCATTCCTTATTGCTTTTAGGGTTTCATCATTCCAACAATGGAGTGGGATAAAGAGTAGTGTCACCCACATAGTAACTACTTAAGGAATGCCTTTTTTGGGATTGAAATCAAGCATCCATTTGTTTAGGTACATTCCTTTGGCTACCATGAAATATGGACCAAAGTTTGAAGATCGGATCCTTGTCCTCCTTCTCTTCAAAAAGAAAGGCAAAGAATCCCCTACCACATAATTAATGGGCGATTTTCCCTTTGATGAGTGGTTTCTAATTTTTTTCCACCCAAATATTGGCCATCAACCTCAGGGAAGGCTAGATCCCCATAAACTGGTGGATGAGTCCATTTTCAACTAGACACAAAGCCAATGATCGAGCTTTCACTTGCAGTATAGTGGGAATCTATTCCAGCTTCTTTATGAACCTCAAAGTGTCTTGTTTTTTTGTGTGGGGAGATTTTCTAGTATGGTTTTGAAGGAAGATTCTTCATGAGAGCAGAATGGGGGGGAGGTGCCACTACCCTGCTTGACGAGTTCATGCACAAAGAAACAAAGCCAAAAACCCTAGATGTTGGTTAGATGGTGTAACTCATAGTCCAACAAAAACTATTTTTTACATTTTTTTTTATGGTACACAGTTATGTTAATGCTTTGAAAAATATATATTATTCCCTCCTTTATTTTTGGAAAAAAATACATTTTGTTTTACATAATTACTTCGAAATTTAAGAAAAAATGATATTTAAAACATAGTAGCAATATTAGAGTATGAAAAGAAAAAATACATAAATAAAAATTCTAGTACAACTAAAATAAAAAGTAGGCATCTTATAAATATAAAAACATGCATTTTTTAAATTTAAAAACAAAATTAAAAAATGCATGCCCTTTCAAAATTTTAAAGTAAAATTCTATCTTTTTGTAAGCAGTTTGAAAAAGTCTCAAAGTTGAAACATGGCATATGATATAACAACCTAGGTATGGGCTCATGGCCTCAATGCATGCAATTTTTTCATGATGATTAATTAGGTAATGTGTATGGCTTCAACATTCATTAAAAGTTTAAGTGGAACAACAACAACAAATTTGATTGAAATGATTCTTGAGTTTTTGTGTGTTCATATTTTACTTTGTTTTCTCTCACAAATCGTTTTTGTTCATAAGATTTGAGTTTATATTTATGTAATACAAAAGCAAAATGTGAAACAATTAAACTTTAATAATATTATTTCATGGTTTTTTAAAATTTAAAAATTATTAATATTTCCAAATGAGAAGAGGGATAACTATTACGGAATACAAACACATGGGTTGTTGTCACTTCAAAATAATAATAATAATAATAATTATTATTATTATTATTATTATTATTATTATTATTATTCAGAAGGAAAAACATTTTCTTGATATTCATAGGGTGAATCATAGTAACTAAATCAAGTAGATTTTATCCCTTTGATAGTAATAAATTCAATCATTACACTATAACATCTATAAAAACTAGAGTTTACTATTGAGATTATTTACAACACATTTTTATAGTAATACATAATAAAAACAAAAAAGAGCATGGCATGTGTTTGGACATAGCTATTTGGCACAAAATCTGAGTAGTAACAAAAAGACAAAAATTTAGATCCTCCAGAGTTTGACCAGCTCGAATGAACTAAAAATAACCAAACACAGAACTTTACTTGTTTGTAACAGCCAAAGAAAAAGTAAAAAACAAGACAAAACTAGGAGGAAGTGTTCCAACTTGTATGGAACCTTCAGAAACCACCTATCCAGAAAAGAAATTTACAATAGTAAAGTATGCCTTCCCACATGACCACACCTGTTTTGAATAAACTGCCAACTTGTATGTTATATTCTCTAAAAATGTGCATAAAAATGATAGGAGCAAACTTCTTTTGTAGCATCTTTGTCCTGTCTTACCAATGCTCCAAGTAGAAACCTAAAGATTTCTCCTTCCATTTATCCAATCGACAACAAATCTTGACCCATCACTTGGATTGATTATAGCCTTATATGACATGCAAGGAAGAGAATGCCCCAAAGAGCAATGAGTTCTTCTTGAGAATTTGTTCCATGACCACAACCCAACCATATCAAATAAATATGGTCCATGTCCGACATGATATGAATGCATGCCCCACAGAAACCTCTATGAGATTCCCCATAAAAAAAACCAGTAGGGCCTTGTCCCATGAGAACATAAAGAGCTATGAAAATCATCAGTTTACTTACCTCACCCTTAAAATGCTCAAAGAACATTCCAATAATAAACCTGCAAGCCCATTTTAGATTAAAGATACATCTTCAAAGACGATAAGCTTCCTTGATCTCCATATTCCCCATATGAAGAAAAGAGGGAGAGGAAATTTTTAGTGCTTCATCATGAACCAATGACACATGCAATAAATTATCTTCAAGGTTGTGCCTAGTAAAGGATCAAACCAATGCTCCCAAACATAATTAAATGTACTATTATTCCTTAAATGTTGGAGAAAAATGTAATGTCCCCCGAGGATATAAAAGGGTTAGATGGTGTAACTCATAGTCCAACAAAAACTATTTTTTACATTTTTTTTTACATTTAAAAATTAAGTATATTTGGAAAAGAAAAAAAAACTTAATACATACATTTAATGTTGCAACGCTTCTCGTCTTTGTGCTTCTTTTCATTTGTTGTGGCTAAATTTTTTTAGATTAGGTTTTAAATCCCTCTATTGTTTCACAAAATTATGATTTCACCTTTTAGGGAGATTAGATTTGTTGAATTTGTGAATATATATAGAAATCTTAGGGAAATATGGGTTCATTATTTGGATCGAGTCTGTAACAAGTTGCCCCTATTTTTTTTTTGAAAAAGAATGAATGCGTCAAATTCGATGTGTTTTGGTTTCCAAAACGTAGCGGTGCACGTATTATTATGGCGCGCTGCTAGCGACATACAATACAAAAAAAAAACAGTTTTTGGTTTTTGATTGTCTATTGTAGGTGCATTTATACAAAATAGCACCGATAGTGGCGAAACTCCCCTTTTTTATTTCCATAAAATGATAAATGTTTTCTGGTCATGCATAGTGCAGTTGTGTTGGTATAATGCACCGGGGTTTCTATGTTGTATAAACACACCAATGCATTTATGTGCCTACATGCACCAATGTGTTTATGTGCCTACATGCACTGGTGCATTTATGTGCCTAAACGCACCGTTTTCAGAGTTGTTTTCTATTTTCAAGGTCTCTAATTTATTTGGATAATATATTGATAGCTCATATATTTAATGGTCCATGTTGTCTATTGATAAAAATGTCTGGTGTGAGTTCAATGAAAACAAATTTTAGTCAACATGGTGAAATCACATCCAAGATTACAAAGAAGACAAGTGGTTTTAATTAATTTTTGTATTTAAATAAATTTATTTGAATTATTTGTAAATTTCACTAATATGTAGTCGTTAATGTGTGAAATGTAGAGCCAACAAATGAGGAAGCTCACTAATATTCTTAACAATCTAAGTTCAGAAGAGCGTAAAACGTTGATGGAAATGTTGTAGATGGATGAATCAAGTGAATAAAAAAGAAGTCAATATGAATTATTTCTTTAAATTTGAGTAGTGACATAGTTATGATTATTCACCAATATGTTTCAAATAGTCTAATACACATATGTTGAATGTTATGCAGGTATTGACGGCAATAGAATTCAATGTCATCATAAGAAAACATAATTATGGAAGATGCAAATGATGATCAATTGGTCCTTAGCTTGTCTGGAGTGGTGCTAGAAGTTAATAGAAGGGGCAAAGAATTTTATAATAATATGAGGGATATAGTGGAAAGAACGTACAAACATAATTTTCACTTACAATACATAAACCAATCAAATGATTTGAAAAAGCAGATCATACGTAAACTACAAGAGGCGTTCCCAGAGCAATGGTCAATGAGACCTGTTAGACTTGCAATAGCAAAAACATACAACAACAAAAAAGAATAATTTAAAAGGTAATATTCCTAAACATGTTTATGTAGAATTAATATGTATGTATAACTACTACAAAGCCTCATTCATTCAATAATTTTAATTTTGCTACATTATTTAATTTTCATATCAACAAAAAATTGTTAGTGTAGTCATTTTACATTTCCAGGAAGATTATGAAAATCTGAAAGAATGAATGAGGTGATATGTGAAATGTGTCAGTAGGGGTGTCCAAAAAAGTGTACAAGGAGATGGTCAAGGAAATAGACATAATTACATCGCAAGAGGAGCCATCTCAACAACAACATGCTTCAAATGTATGAAATCATTGATTCTTAGGATTATGTAAATCTCATTAATTAATTCATCATTAAACATTCATTTTCAATTGTTTTGTTAATGAAAAAAAGAAAAAAAATGGAACCCAAACAACACACAAGATAGGACGACAGGGAAGAAAGGGATTGATAGCAAAGTTTGTGAGTATTTGTGATTTCTTTATAAGAAATTGAGATTTTGAAGTGGTTGTGATTAGTATATTTGATTTTTTTTGTTTGTTTTCAATGTCAATCCCTATATGTATTCAAACATGTGTTAACATACAGAGAAGAACCATCAGATGAATTGATTGACATTGGGTTAAGCAAGGGTTGTGAGTATATGTTGGTGTATCAAAAATTAATTGTGGATTTTGTAAGTACCTATATTTTTTTACTTCTCTCATTTTATAATAAAAAAGATTCTTTATATTAAATCTATGATTAATTGTGATGGGGCATAAAACTTGCAGGAAACAAAGTATGGAGTGGATCCAACGTAAGAATTGTTGATGGAAGGCATGAGGCATGGTTTTGAAAGAATGTGTATCATTCATGACTCACTTATTACTATGCAGGTCTGTCGCTTTTTAATTTGCAATCATGTATATTATCTATTTCATTTCTCATTATTCTCAGCAATGTAACTACACTCGGTACACTTTATTTTTATGTTTGCGGATGGAAACTGAACTAGAAGAGGACAAAAATCAAGCCAATCAACAAAAAATTCAGAAAAATAACCAAAGTGATGCAAGTGGCTCAAGCAATGATAGCAGTTCCAGTGAAGAATGATTATCCATATTTAATTTTGATGTTAATACAAGTTGTTGTAACTTGATGTATATTTTGAAATATTTTTTTGTGAAAATTAGACATTTTGTATAATAATGTAGTAGACATTTTGTCCGAATTGAAAAACAACGGGTTACCAATAAGTGTAACAAGTACATGCATGTTGACATTTTTATTATTGTTATCTCTATGTTGTTCTATTTTGAATGACAAAGGTTGTGTTATTGATGTATAATAAAATAAACTTTTTTATTCAATTGCATTCTTCAATGTTATTGTCATATGTTACATGTGAAATGATATATTGTTAATTAAATGTATGGATGATTAAATATTAAAATTGATGTTTGCATCTATGATATTTCAATTTCAAATAAATAATGTAATATATATATCACTGCAATGTGTGTAATCGTTGTTCAAATAATCATATGCGGTGCTTTTGATAATTAATATTGTTATGGTGCCTCTACCCAAACACTAACAAAATTCACAAACACAATCACTAAAATTGATATATTTGGCTGCAATTTCAATAACCATTGTTCGAAGAATCACATTCAGTGTGATTGGTAATAGAAGATGCATCAATGTGTCTACCATAATTAAGATCACTGGTGTGTATACCATAATTAGGAGCACCAAGGCGTCTACCCTATTTAGGCATACCGAGGCATCTACCCTATTTAGGCGCACCAGTAATCTCTAACGTTTATACATTGTGGTGAGGTTATGTCAATTAAATGCACAATTGAATTTTACTTGCCAGATGGTGTCACTGGTGTGTTTAAATTTGTTTTAAGCGTTGGTATGTATAATTGGTATATACACACTAGTGCATATCATAAGTGTATAGGCACTGGTGCATATCATCAGTTAATACACACCAGTTCCCTCATATCAAATGTCTGCATGGAAAAAACCACAAAATAATTTTTTAATGGTGCACATGATGTGAACAATCGCATCGGTGCATTTTTGTGTTAAAAAACACCTGTGCATATAATTGATACACGAGCACCTGTACATCATTGAAATTATGTTAATTTTGATGCTCTTTATCTTTGAGTGCATCGATGTAGATACCGTACAATGTACAACACCAGTGCATTTTGTTATGAAACACATTGATGTGCTTAGTTTCAAGAAAGCACACCGATAAAAAAAACATATGCTAAAACATCCGACCACCCAGTGTTTCATGGTATAACATTTATCCGCTACGACCTCCATTAAAACATATGATATCATTGGTGGAGGTTGTAGCGGAGGTTTTTTTAATACTTTTTTCTAATCTTGTAACACTAAAATCCTCTGCTATGACCTCCACTACAGGGTTTTTCCTTGTAATGCGTGTTATGTTACTCCTTGGTTTTATTTACCTTGAGATTATTTTTTATTTGAGATTGGAGTTCCTCTTTCACCTAGTGCACCCTCTTGAGTTGGATTAGTGTGCATCTTGGTGTGTCCACTTGATGTGCAACTCCTATTTGTTATTTTTGGAATTTTACTCTCATTCTTGTGTCCCTCTCTCTCCCAATTCAAATTGCACATGAAGGAATTTGATTTGCTTGTGTTGGCTAGTACTCTTGTATGTTGGTTCATTCTTTTGCTCTTGTGCTTGTGTTTGGAACTTGTGGTTTGATTTTTAATTATCTTGGTATGAGATCATTGTTGATCCTATGCCCAAGATGAGTTACTATGGAGCCACTGGTATTTGTCCTAGGTCCAACGGAATTTCCTTGGATTGGATACTCACCATTGGGTTTTGGTTGGATTGTTGTCCTAGAGCCATTGGAATTTCCCTGGAGTGGAAATAGAGGTCATACTTTCCATTAGTATGTGGTTGAACTGATTTATTGAGAGAATTTGTGGTTGAGTGCACCCTTTATTGTGGAATCATGGTTTCGTCTTGGGGGAAATGATTGCAAAATTATTTTTGGCTTGCATTGTGTCTACGACTGGGTGGAGTATGGCTGCACAGTCGATTTCGGTTGGGTATTTGGAAAAGATAAGTACTTTTTTATCATGTTTATTTAATTTATTTGGATCTAATATGATTTATTTATGGATGGGCATGAAATGTTTTATGAAACTTATGAGCTATTTGTGGAAGAAATTTCTCATGGAATTCAATCTAGTTATGCAAGTAAATTTTGTGAAGGAATTGGAAATTAGATTTTAAGATTTTGTGCACAAATTGTTTGAGGAAATGATTATTTGGCACCTCTACTAAAAAATTGATATTTCTGACCATGTTCATTATATAATGTGTAATTTTATGGTATAGTATCCTCATAATGGTTTTTTATGCTTCTACCTTTTATTCGAAAACTAGTTCTTAGATTGGGTTGCTTTGCATAGTTTGGAGAATTAGCACATGAAGTGTTTATAAAACGTATGAGTGTTATTTTTATGATTATGTATGATAAATAAAATTTAAATGCATGTTTTAATGTGAGGGAAAATGTTCTTGATAGTGTTTAGGAAATGTCTACCGAAATTCTAGATCAATTTCTAATTTCTAGCTCCTTCAAGGGAATTGTTTTGAGTTAATTTGTGACTTTGCATATGAAGTGTTTGACGAAATGTTAGAATGAGATATACATTTTTTTATGATTGATAAAACATGTTATTTATATTTGGATTGGAATTTTAATGATTCTATGAGTTGTGGATTTAATTATTATAGTGATTCCTAGAATATCTAGTGAAATTCAGATGAGTAGAATTACTATAGTTTTTTTAGTTATTTAATGGACTGTATATGGGATGAAAGATACATCCATATGAATGTATGTCACCCATGATACGTTGTCCATTAGTTAAATTATTCATATATTTTTCTTTATTTAGAATTTGGAAGGTTAAATTGAAAACTAGGTACATTGCCGTGAAAATTGATAACTAGTTGTCGATTGAAAACTTTGTTTTCGTAAAAACAGAATGCTACAGCCATGTGCTATGTTTATAACATGTTATTATGTTGTAGGTGGGTAATTATATGGTTTTATCCTTTATTAATGGATGCATTTCATTTTGGTTTAGTTATTTAAACTCAATTCATTGCGGTGAATGTTAACCAGTTTCATTGGAATTGATGGAAAAGATCACCTTGTGTGCAATTGGAATGATATGCAAATAAACATTTAATTGGATTTAGGTGCTCAATTAAATATGTTGTTAATGGATGTAGGATTTATTTTTTGTTTAATGGAATGGTTACAAGTTGAATTTGTGCAGGACTAGCTGCTTATATTGGAAAACTAGTTAACTAGTCTTGTGGACTCTCTTTCGTAATTACGATGATTAATTATTGTAATTTTGGTAATTAGGCCTTATTTACATATAATTATATGTTATTAATCCATTGGGATTGATAATATATGGTTATTTTTTAAACTTGAATTTGTGATAAGTGTTGTCATTTGTGCACTAGGTGTCGTTAGGTATTGTAATTAACACCTTAATCACTAGTTAACTATGAATAAGAATAATTAGCATTTAGAAGTGGTTATTATATTTCATATGGCTTGGATTCAAGGTTTTACGATGTTATATGATGTTAGAAAACTTTTCCATCCCTTGGATTATTTTTGGAATAGTTAATGAATTTACTTTAATTTATTAGTAATTAAATGGGTTTTATCGAAATTAAATTATGAAAAATGAAATTAAAGGTTTGACTAATATGTTGTGATAAATTTATATAATTAGCCTTAGAGAGCTAATAACATCAACAATATTATTTAGACGAAATTTTTACTACGCAGGGTTTTGTCTCATTCAACATACCTGACATTTTTTTTATCTTCAAAAAAATCTAGTTGCTCCAAAGACCTCTAGTTTAAGTCCTTGCTCAAAATCTCTCCCCTGAATTTTTCAGCAAAATAATGAATTAATGTTCAGGTTTTTTTCTTTTAAACACACTTTTGAATTATCTTTTCGAACTTAAAATTGATGCAATTTTTTCAGTTTAGGGAAAAAATAGTTTGGGAGATATTTATTATGGCATTGTATTTCCTTTCCTCCCGCATCGCGCTGCTCAATATGTTCAGGTGTCTTCACACGAGTCTATGCATATTGGGGTCGCAAAATAATGATAATGGTGCCTTGAATCCATGTGCTCTACATGGCTTGAAGCTTTCTTGCATCCACCCAGAGATAGATGGCTTGTGGTGGAGTCACAAGTTGGGCCCCTCCTCAAAGTATATACGTCATGGGATAGGGTGATATAGGTGGACCCTATGGTTTTTTTATCTCATCCTACTTGGGAGAAGAATTTAGTCATCTTAATTATATCCATACCATGCCTAATATTTGTGTAGAATTTAAATTCTATGCGAATTTCCATACATAAACTCCCAATCTCTAATGATATAAAACAATATTTTCTTATATATTTTTTTGTAAGCAAGCACCCACGGAGTTTTGAACCGATGACCTTACACAAGGATTTCCTTAACATTACACCCATTCACCATCTATTCTATACCTCGTGGGCATGTTTTATTATAAATTGATATTTTCATAACTTTAATAAAAAATTAAAAAATATTTTATTTATTTTATTTTTATTTACTTGTAAAAATTTATTTAGTTATTTTTAATAAAAAACAAATCCATAAAACTCCATATTTATACTTAAAACAAACTTATTATATAAATAAAAAATAAAAATAGCATTTCATAAACAATGGATTTCTTACTTTAGTGAAGACAAATAAATTTACAACAATATTATTCTTAATTTGCAAATGAAAAGAGGGATAACTATGACTAGATACATACTCATTGTCCCTTCAAGCTTCTATTTAAGATTATGCCTAATAAATGATGAAACAAGAGCCACATGGTGGCAATGTCCTCGACATTGCCACTAGCTTTAGGGTCAGCTATGAGCAATAGGTTTTTGCAATGAAAACAATTGTTGGAGTTGTGTTTTTTCCACTTGATGAATCATTTATATATAGAATCTTTAATCCTTGTTTCAATAAAAGTTTTTGTAAACCTAGTTTTTATAGATAAAAACTATTCATTTAAAAACAATTCAAAAACTATTATTTTTTTTAAAGAAAAAAACTACTTGGAAAACTTATATTAAAAAAATCCTCTGAATCAAATTAACCATCCCACTGTCCTGGACTATGGAAATGAACTGAATGGATGTTGGTTAGAAAAGATATCCTGTGAAGATGTGGTTTTTTCGTTCACACCTTTCCCAACTTAATATCGATTATTTATCATCCATTAAGAACAAATTCAATCAAGTAAAATTGACTTCTCATCCTTAAGCACACAATTCAAGCAAGAAAAAATTAACAACATTGATTTGTATTCGATCAAGCATATAACATTGGAAGTGAATGTTTATATAGTAGATCGTTTTTTCATACCGTCATTGTAACAAGAAAATAAAAATTATGTTCAAATAGTAAATCCTTCTTTCATAATTACGTCGTTGTAAAAAGATAAAAAATATGTTTGATCAAATGATGCAAATTAACTATTCAATAAGCTTAGCACGTTTGCAATAATTTTTATTACAAATGTATGCTTCTTTCCCATTTTCATGGGATTGAACTATAGAATGTTGTACACATGTAATTCCCATTTCTTACTTGGGCATGACTTTAATCATCTACTTCAGACACCATCCCCTTTTACTTCTCATGGAGCTCATATTATAATCCAATTTTGGATATCCTTGCCTGCTTCCTCCATTATATATAAGATATTTCCACAAATTACTTCATTATATATAAGATATGTCCTCAAATTGAAAAAAAGAAATGGTAGACAAATACAATTGTAGAGAGGTAGATATACATAGAGAACCACACAGATAGATGAAATGCACGAAACACCTGAAAATCATGGAGGTATAACATATAGGTGCATGTGTCCTATGGGAGTGTAGAATTCGAAAGGAAAAGTTGCCACAACGAGATTAATTCCTTTAAAAATTTGAATATCACAACTCACAGACATCATGTGTTTGCATTATGTGGGGTGGGGGTGAAAGTAAAACCCTTACAACTTAGGTTCCACAATTGTAGTGTTAACTTAAAAGTAAACTCTTACTGAATATAATTGGAATATAAATGAAAGTAATACTCAGTTTCAAACATGGTTTCTGATGGTTAAATTCAGCTCAATATCAACAACTTTGCCATCAATCAATATCCTGATTTATATTTCGAAATTGATTTTCACTTTATGTGATAGATCCATGTCATGTAGGGCATTGTTACTAATGACAATTCAAATTAAACATCCATTTCTAAGATCATCCATCTGGGAAGGGCACCCATTTTTGTAACCACCTTACATAAATTTATCCTTATACCTTGTTATACCTGTCATAAGAAAGACAACAACAAAAAAGCGAGGATGAGGTATTTTAACATACATACCATCTTAATAGCCAACTCCTCCTTTGTCCTAACGTCGGTTCCTGCAATTTAAACCGCATTTAATTCCCAATTATTATAGTTCTTCCAAAAATAAGCATAACATATAGTGTTTCAAAATCCCTTGAACATGAGTAGCGCAGAGAGTAAATTACCTAGGCATATCCAAATTTCTTGGGGTTACTTGCCTGATTATGCTTACATGCGATAGTTGTGTTGGGTTATGAAGATGCTTAAACGACGATTTCCAAGTTCATGGCATCTTATGTTATGAGACCAAAAACACTCGGAAATTCCAATAAGATCTCCTCGTCCTTGTTATTCTCTGTCACTAAACTTTTAAAATATAAATAGTACAATTTCAATCTATTACTCTCCTACAAGACATTGCTCTGAAGGAGACTGGTGCATTCTACAAAGTGCTCCATGAGATTCCACTTCAAAAATATGTGCAGGTTTCATACATATAACAACAATTACTAACTGGCCTTAATCCTCAATTCAATATTACAAATTCAAACGATTTCTGGTAAATTTAATCCTTGGAATTCTTAACTTTAATTGTATAGGTATTAGCATCATTGCCGATCTTGCGTCTGATTTTGTTTTTTCTACAAATGATGGTCTCTATAGAACAATTACAAAGAGGTCGTGCTGGGTGGGTGGGTATATATCCTATTGTTATATGAAAATGCATTTTGCATAAATTTTATCTAGCTACGAAAACTATGGATTCTTGTATGTTTAAATGAAGTGTTGGTTTATAACTATATTAATTCTGATTAAACAAAATATCATGGATTTGTAATTTTTAGTTTATTTGAGGCTTTGGGTGGGATTAGGAGACCTCAAAATTGCTTGGGCATGGCGCAAACAACAGAACAATCGAGCTCCAAGTCAAATTAATTGGAATGGTAGTGAATTATTACCAGGAATTGTTTCTTTATGTCTATTGTTTAGCTAGTTTAAATTGCTGAGAAGGATATGTTTATGTAGAATATATTAAGATTGAATTCTACCTGCTTAAAAATTTGTTTCTTTCATACTTCCACGTACATCTTGATTTATTCATGATTCCACCATGCTCTTGGAGTTTTGGGATCTCAAAATCAACCTCGGGACCTCAATTTTTTTTATGAGAACCATGAAATTTATTTACTAGACGTGGGAAAGGTAGAAAACAAGTATTATTTAGCATAAACATTATGCAGCCATGAAAAATGGGGATGCCTACATAAGCAGACACTAGCGCTGCTTTAAGCAATCATGTGTTGAATATGGTTGTCATTGATGTCAAAATAGTTCATTAATGACAAAGGAATTGACATGACATGTATGATGATGTGACATGTGTGATAAGGTTTAAACGTCATATGATGAAGTTCTAGTGCTCTCATGAAGTCATTTTTTCAATTTGACACCATTCTGTAAAAATATGACAACTTGTTGAAACTTTTAAAATTGACTAAGTATAATAAAATCAGAGTTCCTTAATGACAAAGGAATAACAAAGGAAGTGATGACATGGAATTTGGCATGTGTGATGAGGTTTCAAATTCATATGATGGTGTTCTATTCCTCTCATGAAGTCAGTGTTCCAATTTGACACCATTCTGTAAAATTATTCTTAAAATACATGCCATGTTTTGTATTTGATGAATTAAATGATTATGAGGATATAGACATCTCGATTGTTGTATTTTGAATCTAACCATATGATTGGTTTTTCAATAAAGTATCTAAAGGTGAATTTATTAGTCTGCCAAAACTACTTTCTGGCATGGTTTGGACTGTTTCGGTTCGGGTAAATATTCCTAAGTGGCCTCAGTAAAATGCCTGCCATATTTTGTAGGATACTGATAAAAAAATATATGAGACAATCAGTTTTTAGCTTGTTGATATGTGCGTCAGACGATGGTATCAGTTCCCCTAAAACGTAGTTGAAGAAAAAAGTTAAAGGTCTTCCAAAATTATGTTTCAGACTGTTTTGAGAAATTCGCTTAAAATTGACCAAGTATTGAAAAATCGGTCTAAGTTGCCTTAGTAAAATGCCCACCATATTTTGCATGAAATTGATAAAAATAATGTGAGACCATCATGATGTATCTTGTTGATGTGTGCATCTTACCATGGTCTTATTTCTCCTAAAATGTGCTTGAAGACAAAGGTATAGGTCTGCCAAAACAGGGTTTCAGGTTGTTTTGCACCAGTTCATGAAAATGCACATTTCCATAATGAAGAGATGCATTGGAGAAAAAGTTTTAATGAAGGGACACAGTGATGAAAAGACACAATGGTTTAAATACATGATGAAAGAAGTATTTAAACAAGAGTTTGAATTGGAAAAAAGATGTCTCAACAATCCAAATTAGTGTAACAACAAGAGAAGACAAAGACCAATGGAGTGAAGAATAATTAGAAACAAAATTGAAGAAAAAGATCAAATTAGGGTGGTAGGGTGGTGATAGGGAAGGCTGCAAGCTTGTAAGGGGGTTGTAGGCTCCTTCCAGTAATGAATGGAAAATAGGGTGGTGTAGCATCCTTATATGTTGGAGTAGGTAGAAACAAGGGTGTTGTAGCATCCTTCAGTTGTAGCTGAAAAACTTGGGGATTGGTGTCTCTAGCAAGTTGTAGCTTGGAAAAACAATTGTAAATATTATTTTACAGTTATAGAAAGTGTTTGTGGTTTTGTTAATTGGGATTCCATGATAAATGTTGTGTTATATGTATCTTATTGATTATGTGTTTTAATGAATAAGTTAAAAGTGGTTTTAAATTATTAAAAGTTATCAATACGGATTCACCCCCCCCCCCACTCAGTATTGTCCAATATTCCAACAATTGGTATCATAGCGGGATCCTTCACTACAGTATAAAACACTGGAAGGAAGATCCTATTAAAAACCACTATGGATCATCAAGAAGGGTTAGCTGCTAACAGACCTCCGTTATTTACATGAAATAACTATGCATTTTGGAGTGTAAGAATGAGATGACATCTATTTTCTCTTGGATGACAAATTTGGAGTTCTATTGAAAAAGGATATAAAATACCAGACAACCTACCTATAGATAGAGATGAACTAGGTGAAGATGAATCCAATGCAAAAGATTTGAATGCAATTTTGAAAGGATTAGCAGATTCAATGTTTGTTAAAGCCATGCAATGTAAGACAACCAAACATGCTTGGGAAAAA
Source organism: Pseudotsuga menziesii (assembly GCA_001517045.1). Classification (NCBI taxonomy): domain Eukaryota; kingdom Viridiplantae; phylum Streptophyta; class Pinopsida; order Pinales; family Pinaceae; genus Pseudotsuga; species Pseudotsuga menziesii. Next base: position 160,882 of record LPNX011144201.1, read on the forward strand.
TAAAAAATTGTTTATGAAGGGTGTTACAAAGTCAAAAATTCCAAAATTCAAACATACAAAGGGAAATTTGAAAGTCTAAAGACAAAAGAAGACAAAAATATTGCAGAATATCTTCTGAGAGTAGATGAAATTGTCAATGCTATTAAAGTTATGGGAGGAGAAATAAAGGAGAAAGAGGTAGTTGAAAAAGTAGTAAGAACCCTACCAATAAGATATAACCAAAAAGTATCTATAGTAGAAGATCGATATGATCTTGAACTTTTGACTATGGATGAACTACATGGGATATTTATTGCCTATGAGATGAGAACATGACATAATGGACCATCAAGAAAAGAGACAACATTTAAAGCTACAAAACAGTCAAATAAATATGAAGCTTTACCCAAGAACCAATCATAGAACTCTGATGATGAAGAACCTTGCATTCATAAGAAAAATCAAAAGAGTAAAACTATATACAAGAATAAATTTAATAAAAATAAGAAAAACTTATATTCCATGGAAGACAGTGAAGATCAAGAGATAAGTGAAAATGAATAAATTATATTCATGGGAATAGAAACTCGAACTTCAGATGATGAATCAGATGTAGAAGGAGAGGTGGACCTAGAGGCTAAACTCATAAGTGCTCTTGAGGAATTTGAAAAATGTAGAAGAAGGAACAAATCTTTGAAAGAACAATTGTCAAAATACAAAGAAGAGGAAGTCAAGACCCTCCAAGAAGGGCCGCACAATTCAAGACAACAAGCAATGGTTAACATGAAATAGGTCGAGAGCTTAAAACAAGAAGTTGATCACTTCAAGGGAGAAGTAAAGAGGCTAAAAGATCAGCAAACCATTAATGAGAAGTTCAGAGAAAGCACTAAAACACAAGACTCTGAAAGACTTGAGGCATAAATTATTGAGCTTAAAAAGAATGATGATGAATAATCTATTAAGTCAAAGTTTGAGAATAGCTCAAAGATTCTAGATGACATCCTAAGTGTCCAAAGACCATCAAGTGACAAAGCTGGATTAGGATATAACAAGAAGAGTTATGTTGTTGCAATTATGGATCCAATTGGAAAGAAGGATAGTAAAAAATATGATCACTCCTCTCATAATAAAGATAGAACTGATATGATTCCTAGAAGACCAATGATAAGAAGGTATAAGCATATATTTATCAGGAATTCCTACTTTTGTAATAATTGTGGACACATGTATAGAGAATGTAAGCTAACAAGTCCTATAGAAAAGAAGGCTGCAGTAGAGGTTTAAAAACAAAGGAAGGGATGGACGAAGAAGGAAGTTGTGAAGTAGAACGATCAAAGATTACCCAAATATAAAAGAACATTCTATGGATATTGTCATTGTTGTCACAAGTTTGGTCACTAGGTTGTTGATTGAAGAATGTAGAGAAAATACCAAGGTTTGAAAAGACAAAGAAATAGAATATACGTGAGTAGGGTACCTCATGGAAAGATGTGGAGAAGAAAGTTAGCTTACAAAGATTTAGAGGAAACAAAGATTCCAAGCATCAATGAAGTTTCCAAATATTATAGTAATGTAGACAAGAATCAAATCCATTATGATGAAAGGCAAGAAGAATATGTAAAAGAATACATCGATGGAGATGATGAAGAAGAATATAATGATGGTGGTGGAACTGAAAATGAATGTATTTTTTAAAATCTCTCATGACCTAGAAGAGAACCCTAAAATTAGCATTAGAAGGGATCATATACTCAGGGGGAGTTTTAGTACAAGAAAGAAACTATTATTTAATGAAAAAACCTTACTATCAGTGGTGGAACCTAAGAACTTTGCAGAAGTCAGCAATGATGATGATTGGATCAAGGCCATGAATGAAGAGTTGGATCAAATTGAGAAGAATCAAACTTGGGAAATTTTCCCAAGACCTAAAGGAAAGAATATTGTAGGGACAAAATGGGTCTTCAAACAAGTTCAATGAAGATGGTCGAATTATAAGAAACAAAGAAAAACTAGTGTGTAATGGATATGCTCAAGTGGAAGGTATTAACATTGAATAAACCGTTTCCACTATAGCAAGACTTGAAGAAACCAAGATGTTTTTGGCATATTCATGTTATAGAAACTTCAAAGTATATCAAATGGATATCAAGTATGCATTTTCTAATGGGAAGCTAGAAGAGGAAGTCTATATTGAAAAACCTGAAGGTTTCCTCCTATCATAAAAGGAGGACTATGCTTGCAAACTGAAGAAGGAACTCTATGGTCTCAAACAAGCCCCAAGGGCATGGTTTTCAAGACTAGAGAGCTACTTGAAGAAACAAGGATATAAAAGAGGGGTCACTGGTAGTAATCTCTACATAAAGTTTGAAGATAAGAATATGATCATTGATATTATTTATGTGGATGATATTATATTTGGAAGCGATCTACAAATGCTAAGTGAAAATTTTGCCTCTAAAATGAAGAAGGAGTTTGAAATGTCGATGTTGGATGAATTAATATTCTTCTTGAGATTACAAAGTTTCTCAATCAGACAAAGGGATCTTCATCACTCAAAACAAGTACATTAAATACATGCTTAAGAAGTTTACGTTTGAAGATTCTAATCCTATTAGTACACCTATGGCCATTGGTTGTAAGTTAAGTGAGGATGATGAGTCGCTGGAAGTAGATCACACCATGTATAGATATATGATAGGAATACGGCTATATGTGACATCTATAAGAACAGATGTGATGCAAGTAGTAGGATTGGTTGCTAGATTCTAATCAACTCCCAAAGAAACACATTTGACAACAGTGAAAAGAATTCTCAAATATTTGAAAGGCACTATAGAGTATGGTTTATGGAACCTAAGAGGTCAAGACTTCACTTTAAAAGAATTCACTGATGTAGATTGGGTAGGAAGTGTTGATGACTAAAAGCATACCAAAGGAGCAACATTCTACTTGGGAAACTATTTGAGATCATGACTAAGAAAGAAACAATCCTCCATTGCACTATCTACAACAGAAGCTGAATACATTGATGCTACATTGTGCTGCACTCAAGTCATTTGGATGAAACATACATTGGAAGACTTACTTGTAAAGTATGAGCATCCAATAGTGATAAATTGTGACAATACCATTGCAATAAACATTTAAAAAAACCTTGTTATGCACCCCAAGTCAAAGCACATCCTTATAAAATATCACTTTTTGAGGGATCAAGTATCACAGAAGGTGGTGAAAATGGAATATGTTGATACAAGGGAACATATAGCCGATATCCTCACTAAGCCACTACCCAAATAAACATTTGAGCCTCTTAGAAAAAAGTTGGGAGTAATCTCCCTACAATAGATATGAAAAAAAGGCATTGTGTCAGGGGGAGACATGTTGACAGGGGGAGATTTCAAAAGGAGACCTTTGTCGTTAATGTCAAAGTGGGGGGGGGGGGATTGAAGAGTTATTGTCATCAATGCCAAAGGGGAAGAATGTTGAGTATGATTACCATTGATCTCAAAAGATTTCATTAATGACAAAGGAAATTACATGACATGTATGATGATGTGACATGTGTGATGAGGTTACAAAGTCATATGATAATGTTCTAGTGCTCTCATGAATTAATTTTTACAATTTGACACCATCATGTAAAAATATGGCAACTTGCGGAAACTCTTGTTGAAAATCTGAAAATTGACCAAGTATAGGAAAATTAGAGTTCATTAATGACAAAGGAATAACAAAGGAAGTGATGAAATGGCATGTGGCATGTGTGATGAGGTTGCAAATTCATATGATTGTGTTATATTCCTCTCATGAAGTCATTGTTACAATTTTACACCATTCTGTAAAAGTATGGCAACTTGCTGAAACTCTTGCTTGAAACTTTGAAAATTTGACTAAGTGTAAATTCTTCTTAATCTGCCTAAGGGGCCTCTGTAAAATACGTGCCATATTTCGTATTTGATGAATTAAATGTTTCTGGGGATATATACATCTATATTTTTGTCTTTTTCATCTAACCATATGATTGGTTTGTCAAGACAATGTCTGAAGCTGAAGTTATTAGCTTGCCAAAAGTTCTTTCTTGAATGATTTGCATTGTTTCAATTCTAGTAAATCTTCCTAAGTGGCCTTAGTAAAATGCTCGCCATATTTTTTAGGATACAGATAAAACTTATATGATACCATCAAGTTTTAGCTTACTGATGTGTGCATCTGACCATGGTCTCAATTCCCCTAAAACATGTTTGAAGAAAAAGTTACAGGTCTGCCAAAATGAGGTTTCAAATTTGAGAAAATTTCTGAAAATCGACCATATTTTGAAAAATCAGTCTAATTTTCCTTAGTAAAATTCCCGTCATATTTTGTAGGAAACTGATAAAAAATAATTTGATACCATCAGGATGTAGCTTGTTTATTTGTGCATCTGACCGTGGTCTTATTTCTCCTAAAAGGTGCTTGAAGACAAATTTATAGGTTGCCAAAACTGGGTTTGAGCTTGTTTTGCACTAGTTCATGAAAAAGCATGTTTCCATAATGAATAGATGCATTGGTGAAAACGTTGTAATGAAGGGACATAATGATAAAAAGACACAATGGTTCAAAGACACGATGAAAGAAGTATTTAAACAACAGTTCAAAGTAGAAGAAAGATGTCTCAGCAATCCAGATCAATGTAACAACAAGAGAAGACAGAGACCAATGAAGACACATAATTGAAGAAAAAGATCAAATTAGGGTGTTAGGGTGGTGTTAGGGTAGGCTGCAAGCCTGCAAGGGGGTTGTAGCCTCCTTCCAATAATGATTGGAAAACAGGGTGTTGTAGCATCCTTGTCTATTGGAGCAGACAGAAACCAGGGTGTTGTAGCATCCTTCAGTTGTAGCTGAAAAACTTGGGGATTCGTGTCTCCAGCAAGTTGTAGCTTGCAAAAACAATTGTAAATATGATTTTGTAGTTATAGAAAGTGTTTGTGGTTTTTCCAATTGGGCTTCCATGATAAATGTTGTGTTATGTGTATCTTGTTGATTTGTGTTTTAATGAATACGTTAAAAGTTGTTTTAAATTATTAAAACTTAACAATATTGATTCACCCCCTTCTCAGTATTGTCCAATATTCCAACATCATGAAGGATTATATTAATATATCTTAGGGGCTTGATTCTCACTATGGAATTGTTGTGAAGCAAGACCCCATAATAGTCGGTCGAAAAGCTAAGGAGTATAAGGTGAGGTGTTGACTCATATACTTCTGATTACTTATCGTTGATAGTGCTCTTTCCCTTGGAAATGGTTTCTATGCCTTTGTTCATGCCTGCATATTTTCCTTTGAAAATGATGTAAATGCTTTCTTTTATTTTTTATACCTTTGTCTCTACATCTACAAGATGTAATTTTCCCAGTAGACTCACATTGGATATCCTTCTTTCGTCATGGAATTGAAACTAGAATCATGGATGTAGGCTAGAAGTTAATGTATGTTATTGTAAGATACTTATATATGTACTTGTATCCGTACATATAACCTAAAAAAACCCTATATCTTCATGTGAAACCCCTTATTTTCTCCTACTACCAGTAAGCCACTTAGTATTTACTCTTGATTGGCTAAAACATCTTGAATCAATTCTTCAATGAGTATTTCATGAATTGATGAAATTGCTAAAATGACTTGGTTACCATAGAACTTTTAAATGGCTCTTCCTTTGTTTATGGTTTCCCTTGGTCAACTCAATATGTGAGCTATGCATGATATGATGTGACTTTTAGATGCAAATGCGTCACACACCACAGGTTTCACACAATAAGCCACTTGTCTAAACAAGACAACAACTATTATGCATCTCATTTCCTAATTCAAGACGTTAAATTTGAACTTACTTCTAAAACTTAGTTCATATCTGCTTCTCTCTCCACTTTGGATTGATGTAGGTCACATTGATCCTGTTTTAGGGTAAAAACATGTTGTAGGACCTTGGAAATTCATGATACGAGGTAAAAAATTTATACTCACATCAACTCAACTAGCGTAAGAGGAAGACACCTTCTATAAAAGTATTTCTCATGGCAGTTTCCTTCATAGGGCTTGCATTCCACGTGTTATGCATACAATGAAAGGTACAACGAATGTAAATCTACCTCTTTATTATTATGTCCTCGACATATAGTAATCAAGTAGGGTGGATTAATTCGATGCTGGAGATGATTTTTTTTCTTTTCCTATAGTTTCAACATTGGTAATTTTTTTTTTAATTTTAAGTGTTTGAAAATTAATATTTATCTTGAATGTGATTTGCTTATAGAGAATGATTTTGGCATATATTTGTGTGCCCCAGGACCCGACGACGCAATTGTGTTAGGTCGTGTAGCACAATTAATAACGGTGTTGTCACGGATGGAATGCTTTTGTCATACGTTGAGTCCATCATGTGATGAGTTGCTTGCTTGATGCTACATCGTCCACCCTGGGATGAGCTACATGCTCCCATCGTCCACCTTGGGATGAGCTATGTGATCTGTGCTCCACTGTCCACCTTGATTCACACAATGCCTTTAACAGTAGAGATTAGAAGCAATATGCATGGTTATGTACCTCGACTTGGCTTTAGGAAATATTTTAGCATGTGATTCATACTAGATAGTTGAGAGTTATATGACACTAGTACTAAGGTTGTTCAAAGTGAAATTCACTTCTATTCTGTTTGATTTCAAACCTTTTTCATTTGAAGAATGTACAAACAAAATATTTATACTATACAGGATATAAGAATGGAAACCATCCAAAGGTAAGTTAGGTAAGTTAAGTTTTACGTTCAGTTGAAATTTTATTAAGGTACTCTTAAAACTCTGCTTCTGTTTTGCATATATATTCCTCTAAATTTTTAAGATAATAGTAACAAGGATATCTACATTAAAAATACATGAAAATAACATAAAAATGCCCCAGCCATACATGTAAGGGCATGGAATCCTCAATTCCTGAAGCATCTATCCAAATTACTTTTTTGATAACTTGGTATTCAGCGTGATATAAAGGAAAATCAAACTAACCGTCCATCTTAAACATGCATATAAAATAGCTATTGCTATTTGGTTGACTTTGTGAATAGTTTATATAATTTTTTGAAGCGTAATGTCAATAACAGGTTTTGCCACTTGGTTGGACTTTGTGAATAGTTTATATTAATTTTGTCAAGCATAATGTTAACAAGAGAGGTTGCTAAGGCATCAAGCCCCTGCCTACAACTTTGTAAAAATACATTGTTGATTGTTGTTGGCTTGGCTTAGAGACTAGAGAAACCATTTAAAAGTGATTTGTTTTCTTTTAACTTTTTGAAGCTAGTAGAATGTGGATATACACTCTACATGTGACTTTCTTTTGGAAGTGATAATTCACCCATGCAAAATATATGACTAAAATATAAAAAAACATTGCCACACCATTATGTTAACTTTGGTGCCCAACCCTTTTGCATTTTCTAGTTTTTCTTTTTTAGATTTTGAAATTAATATTTAATTTTAAATGTCTAAACAAAGTTGGATAATAAACAAAAAAAACTAAAAAAAATATTAAAAGCAATAACCTAATTAGTCCTTCAAGTTTACATATATCAATTAATGTGAACAAAATACTATGAAAGGATTGTTTAGCAAAAATACAAAATCAAAAGAACGTTTAAAATTTGAATGAAATATACTTATATATATCTATATCTATATCTATATCTATATATATATATAATTATTATTATTATTATTAGCAAGTAAATCATGAAATCTTCGCAAATCGTTATTGATGCATGTTTATGCTCAAATTGATTAGCCACAAACTAACCTTTTTTTTTTCAAAAAGAAAAAAGCTTGTCCTTGTTATTCATATTGAATCAAAGGGCATCTGATGGGCCCACCCAATACATGGGCTACATACATGGAATAGTTCTAAAGAGGAGGCATACCACCTGACATCAAGAAGAGACTCAACTCATCGGTGCAACAAGGGAGAGGGATCAGTGCTAATCCAACAAAAATATACCCATCAGTAAAATACTGTCAAATCAAATCCCATATCTACCGTGTACAAAAAGAGCAGTAGAGTTGCAATCTAAAGGTGTTAGCTCCAAAACTAAAACAATACAGGGTGCCTAATGAGAAATGGAGATCATGCTCCAAGCACCAGCTCAAAAGAGCTTGAAAGTATCCTGAGTGATCAAAAGACCATCAAAAAATTCAGAGAATGTGCCAAATCTCAGAGCCATAGAGAGAGCAGTTTTAGATAGACGGTCTGCATGCTTATTATGTTCACGGTAGATATGGAAAAAAGACAGTTTTAGAAAGTGTGAAAAGAGATTTCTAGTCTCCCTACACTAGTAATGCAGCTCAGGAGGAGAGTGGGTAGCGGTACCCTTTGCCCAGTTTATGATGACTGATGAGTCACCAAAAACCTTGAGAGTGGGAATCCCCATCATTTGGGTGATAAGCAGAAGGGCCCAAAGCCCGACCAATTCTTCTTTAGCATTGGTGCACCGACCCGTCCCCACTACAAACTCAAAGGAATGAGTCTCATTCAAGAACAGGCAGATACCGACTCCTCCAATATTATTTGCTGATGCTCCATCAAAAAAACCGCAAGGATATACAAGATTAGGCCCAGGTCCCAATACTTTGGTTTTTTTTTCTCTTCTTCGCTGGAGGACAATACATCTGTTAGAGATAACCAATCTGCTGAATAATACTGAAGATAGACACCCTTTTCCTTTCGAAAATACAGAGATTCCTTGCTTTCCATAAGATCCACATAGTGAAGAAGGGAAGATAACAGCAAACTGTGTACTCAAAATAACTAACAATCCATGTTTCCAAAAAATCGCAGAGATTATTAGACTGTGTGTGAGGTGCAATCTGGTGTTGATCACACAAATGGTTGAGCACATTCTTCCATATCGGGCAGTAAAAGAATAAAGAACGATAGCAGACACAATGTGTTGTGAGTTCTAAGCTCCGATACTTGAAATCCAAGCAATCTTGAACAATTATTATTATTAATGGGAACAAAAAAATAAATAAGCAATAAGCGGAGGTCAGGTATAGCTCTAGTTGGTCCAGTAGTAGATTAAGCGCTGTTGTATTTATTAATTAATTATAAACAAACATATAAATGTTAAACCATATAAGAAGAATTAGACCATTAACTTCTTCTTTTTCATTAAGTTCTTTGAAAATGTGATATGTCTAAATGGGTTCACATTGTTTTTTTTTGCTAATTGTGAGCTTGGATTCTGGTGATTAGTTATATATCTATACCATGCAATTTTTAGCAAACAGATTTAAATGAAAAAGACTGAGTTTTCAAATAGTCTCTTGCTCCACACATATTTTGAAATAGAATGAGTTTCTAATAGTCTCTCTCCACACATATTTGGAGAGTCTTAACGTGCACCATTTGCAGTATAATGCTTAGTTATTGCTTTGATTAGTTGCAAGCCTGTGGCTTTGGATACAATCTAGAAGCGACTTACCAGGTTTCTCCTGCCTTGAAAATAATCAAATAAACAGGAAAATAATCAAATAAACAGTTGTATATTCTCCTTAACCCCTTAGCCTTAATTTCAACTCAAAAGAATCTAGCTGGCACAAACATGTCTACGTGTAGTCGATAGAAACATACGTCTTTCTTTTTTTAATGTGAACTAACCCAATTCTCAATGTATCCAAATAAATAAGATATATTATATATTATTTTTGTTGTCATTAAGTTGTCATATGTGTATCATTAATTTTGCAGTTCAGTAACATAACAATTATTCTATTATATTTTTTCTAGTTGGAGCACACTTCATTATAAAAAAAAACTAGTTAAACTATGCCATAACCATATTGGGGAATCCACCTGCAATCCAAGCTTGAGAGATGTAAGAATGATAAGGATTGGGCACCTAAGAAAAAACAATACACAACTCAGAAAACATTAAAAAAAAAATCCTACATACCAAACAAGTTAGCAAAGCTAGCATAACCAGGATGAGGGCATCAAATTGTTTTGTTCAACACTTGTCATGAAAGCATACATGTATGAGATGGAGGGGAAATGGAATCAAGTCTAAGTCAATTGAATACTTGCAACTCACTACATGTCTAAGTCTCAACAATCTGCCTTTTAAATTGAACCAAAATACCAAAATAAGTTTATTAATGACTAGATTTGAGAAAGTTCTAGGTGTGAGTAATTAAGGGCTAAGGGCTCTAAAATTTGTTGTGTTTTGTACTAGTCCACGAGTGAGTGAATCGCAATCACGGGTAGGAATTTAAGTTATTTAATGAAAACAATTAATGTGTATAACCTCTATGTTGAAACCGATTTCCATGTTGATGCATGTCACTACCTTCTTTATTGTCTTACCAAAAGACATGATAATGAGGAAGAAGTCCTAAAATTATGGACTTCACCTTCCAAGAATGCCTTGCAATCACATTGGTAAGGAGTGATAAGAAGATCACAACAATCCAACGTGTCAGTTGATAGTGTTAATTAAAGAATTATATGGTAAATTTAATATAAGACTTACGTATAGTTGTCTCTTACTCTTTGCATCTTGGCACATTTAATATTTTATGGTTGTCTTTGTGCCTTGACCTCGTATTATAAGGTGAGGATGTGCATGCATAATAATCCTTAGTTATCACTATGAGATGAGATGAGGATTTAAAGAAAAGAGGATGTAATGACAAGAAATTTTTATATGTATTTTGGTGGCGCTGAGGACAAATGTTGTAAAGGACTGAGGGAGATTACATCATGATCATGCCACCCATCAAATTGAAGATTATTCTTGAGCCAAGAATTGTTTTTATTTTATTTTATTTTATTAAGAACAATTGTTTCTCCATATCATGTGCCCAATGACACCTCTCTATAGCAATGCATAAATCGACCTTTGTACAGTTTGTGATCCTAGCTACATGGCATTATTTGTATTTGCATGGCATCAAGTGTTGTTTATAGTTGTCATGATTCCATGATATTCATGCAAGAAATGAGGTCTTGTAGAGGAGGACTTATCAAACCGACCTTTTTAATTTCATTTTTACGAAAAAAGAGTGGACATTGGTAGTGAGGTTCACATAGGTAGTAGGCACAAAAGTTTTGAACTCATTTCGGGCCTAGTAGTAGACTAGTAATTTTTCTTTTTTGTTATAACCGTAGTTGTTGGCACATTGTCACACTTTAGATTGCAACCCCAAGTGACCCGGGAGTCAAAGTTGCATATCGATGGCTAGTGCCTCGTAGTCGTGAATGATTACTAGCCATCTTGCACAACTAAGTAGTGAGTGCATGACATGAGTGAGTGAGTGATTATAATTTATCATATTTCCAATATTTTGAATGATGAGTTTAACTTTATAGCATAGGAATTTCAACATCTTCACAAATTTATATGGATGGGTAATTTTAAATGTTTCTCTTCTTTTGAAATGTTGATATAAATTATGTCTATCTTAATTGGAAGGGTAAAATTCAGATTTTAAATTTTTTTGAAGGACATTTTTAACTTTACACTTTTGGGAAGGGCTAGGAAGGGTTCAATTTTGAACGCTGCCCCGTGTTTACTTTAATTGGTCTCCATGTGGAATTTGACGACCAAAAAGGTTTTAATGAAAGAACATTCTTAAAAAATATTTATATTTCAACGACATTCATAAAATGTGTCTTACAAATTTGCTATGTCTAGAGATGGATTACTTTGGCCTTGCAATTACTGTAAAAATAAGAAAATGATGTTTTCTATTTTTTAGTGTTTTAATATGTTGCATCTAACAGACAATGAGTTTTCAGATTCATTCATTTTCAAATTATTTTTCTGGTTTTGTACATCCTTTGTTAGTCATTGAAATCATGGGATTTTTATATTTTATATAATTTCCAGTTATATCATTGTTGGTCTTTCAAATCATGGGAAATTTAATTTTTTTTATAAAACACTTATATATATTTTGTTACTTAAGAAGAGTAGTTGATCATACTAAACAAATAGTGGGAAACATTGTCACATGTTTGTCTCTTTTGAAATGTCTCTTTTGACTTAGTACTTGGTAGAATCATATTTAACGAGAGTCACTGTATAGGAGCATTGTGCATGCAATTTGAGATGCTATATTTAATAAGATTCAATATACATCATTGTGCATGTCACGAATATCTCTATTAAAGATAAGAGTTGTTAATTTTATACAGCTTTTCATAACTGTATATAAATGTTGTAAACCATGTGTTATGAAAATATCCATAATGTGTATACTTTGTATTTTGAAAATAATGTTTCATAAGTGATAATATCTTGAAAGTTCATTAAAATCAAAAGCCAATAGCTATGGCTAAAAACATTTTCTGTAAATAACTATTACTAACAACTATCCACAAATAGAGCAAATGGAAATGTTGAGAACATTGCCACCTCATGGCTCTTGTTTATTTAAAAGAAATGCAACAAAGCTAATGAATGAGGAGTATTTTCTTACGAACAAGTTTTTTTGTAAGGTTCAAAACATTTTATTTTTATAATAAATCACATAAACATTTTTATTTTATTTTTATTATTTTTATAATAAACATTTTTATTTTAAAAAGTTTTAAATTACTCGTACACTTTAATTTAGTGCACATAATACTAAAATTTATATAAGTTATGTGTTACTCATATTTCCCAAGTTTTATCAATGCCTTCGTGGACACCTCATCTCTCAAATTTCTTTGTTTTCTTATCTGACACCGAATAATAACATTGGGAAGGGGTAATACTAGCAGGAGACTTGAAAACCATAATGTTGTGGTGTTGGGCATGTAGTTTCTCCTTTTCTTGCTAGGCTACCATGAAGTGAACAAAGATGCTCTTTCTTATGCATTTTTATCACTAGATCGGATCTGGAATGAATTGATCAAAGCTTAAACATTTAGAACAATTTTAATTACCTCACTTGAAGTCATTTATGTTTCTCATGTTTCATTTGGTAGAGGTGATGCCATCATTGAGGTAAATTTTAGTCTATAATTCCATATCAGTGGGTGTCTTCCCTTTGTTATGTCCCAAACAAGGGGATATATATGAATCGATCAAAACGATTAATTGGAGCAATTTGTAGTAATTTAAACAAATCATAGAAGTTAGACTAAAGTTGTGTATTATTTTTTTAATTTTTTAATATTTTCGTTTCTTAAATATCTATTTTTTAAGCTTATTATTGGTTGGTGGAGATGACATTGCCTTGGGTTCTTGTGCCCCATGACATGGGGGCTGGCTGATATCAGCAATGCTATAATGCTCCTCGTAAACAACACCTCTTTTAATATTTCAGATTTCCACGATTCCAATTAATATTCCAAATTTACGATCCAGTAGATTAGACAACCAAAATGCTGCCAATTAATAATATGATATAAGATAAATAAAATATATTAAAACATTATAGCCAAGCATTAAATTGGGCAAAGTGTCAAGATATTAAACTAAGCGTCTCAAGAAAACTTGCATTTCTTAGTATATAAAGTGTCGCCAGCATCTGCTTTGAAGAAGCTTTGCTATCATTGTTGTTGTTGCTTTCCAGAAAAGTATTTAGTTCTTTCGAATATAGGATATGTACACATTCTGGTTCTAAATGAAAACATTTACTTATCCACTAGGTTGGTTAGCCTCAGAAAAAATAAAAAAAATTAACTGTGTTGAAATACAGGTTTTTCCTTTCTCCAACGTTTTTCATGCCGTTGCATTCTTCCGTTGTTTTGGGTTGGCAGCTTTCTGGATTGCTTCACAAACAACGCTTGGCATTGTTCTTTTGCGGAGCTGAAAGCATTTGCTTCTCTACTCTGTCAACTGGTGGTCGTCCCTGTTGAAATTTGTCTACGGAGGTTGGGTCAATTGGTCTTTTTTCCCTCACGGTTGTGGCTTTTGCACAGGTATTTCGTTTGCAATTTTTTGGACAAATGTGGTTGAATTTGTTAGGCAAAGATTTTTCCATGGCCAAATTTAACTGCCACTTTTATTGGGGATACATCCACTGTTGTGTATGTTTTCGATATCTGCTTCCATGTGACGTGGTTGGTTTTAGTATCTCTTCTTTTTCATTTTCTTTGATTCTAGCAAACAATGTTGGTGTTTTTCCTTCTTTTTAGAGTCTGGTTCGAATCTTGATTGTGTCATGGATGGCTTGCAATGTCAATTGTGTCTTCAATGTAAGGGTGAAATATTTGATGATATGAGATCAAGATAAAGGTGTTTTGTTGCATTCTCATGGATTTCACATTCTAAGAGTCACCCATGTTCATTTAATGAGAATTTGAATTCCGGTTCAATTGTTTGTACATTCCTATCTGAATTGTTCGCCTGTTAGCTTTTTCTGTGAAAGAATTTTCCAAACCTTTTTCCTAAAAATTTCTTTTGCAAAATATCACCACTGGCAAAACTTGGTTTTTTTTGTGATTGGACTGGTGGGTTTCTCAATGCTCAATGGTTTCTATTCGTTGCTAGTAACTTGAACAAACTTTTTTTCTCCATTTCACCTAAACCTTGCCTATATGAAGAGTAAATTGGATTTAGTATCGGTCCTCGATAACTATGCAGTGGGTAGTCTTCATCGAGAATACCAGTTAACTATTTAGATTTTGAAATTTTAAACCTAGTGAAAGGAAACTTTTCTTTTCAATGCATTTTGCATATGGTTAGGATAACATGGTAAGGGCTCCCTGTTGATATTGCAGCCAACCTTTGTTTCTCCTTCCGGGTATCTTGTAGTTCCCTAGTTTTAGCTTTTAAGGGTAGGAGAAATACACATCCACATTTTTCATGCTTTGTTTGGATTGCCATTTAGTTCTTTTATGTATTGAATAGTTGAAAAAAATATTATATACATTTGCATTGTTAGATAATTTAGTAATTTAGCTAAAATGGAATTTTGTTGGTAGGAGGTTGAAAGAAATGAAAAAATTATTATATACAATGTATTGTTAGATAATTTAGTAATTTAGTTAAAATGACCAAGAACAGTGTGAATTTTGTTGGTAAGAGGTTGAAAGAAATCCCCAACTTCCTCAAATGGGTGCATTCTCAATTTTGATTGCCACTATAACTTAATTGAACTTCAACTCCTCCTTCGCCTACAGGTCAACACTCTTCTTTTCTTTTGCTTGTCTCATTAATTGATATTTCCTTCACTAGAGTTCATAATGTAATCAAAATGAGAATTTTATGGTGAGCAGCTTCTACCACCACAACCACAAAGAGCACCTCAAACGTATCTGCGAAAATGTTGCCAGTGGTTGCTTTGGTGTTTGTGGCAGTGGCTCCCCTATAGGATTAGAGGGTCCCTGCCTCTCTTGATTAAAGAAAATAATGGGATTTGCTATGTCAACGAAGAGTTGATTGAACTCTACGTGCCTCCAAAAATTGAGGGATTTGCTATGTCTGTTGCAACTTTGGAGATTTGAATCTGTTTAATGTCTTTTTGGGATTGAGCGAATCTTTTTGGATCTTTGTATTATGCTTTGGTAATGGAGTTGTTTTCAATTTTAACCTTTTTTTTATAAAGATTGCATATATTTACAATTGATCAGGTGAATGTGGAATTGATTTGATAACTGGATTGGAAATTGGGTTAATTATTGAGTTTATCACCTGAGTTTGGCTATTGATTACCTGATTGTTTTCGTAATCTCCTTCGATCATTGATGATAAAGCTAACTGAGTAGATTCCATGTTTATTTTTACAACCAAAATGAGAAAAATAGAACAGTTCTAATTCTATCATACTCTATGCAAATTATGTAGTAGTAATGAAAATATAACATTTGTAATATTTTTTGGTTTTATTTCAGCAAATATATGAAAATTCAAGATTTAACCAAGACTGGACCATAACTTTAGTTTCGTAAGACGTAAAACAGGTATCCCATGAAACCAAAAAATGGTTGGAAACCGAGTTGTGAATTAAAATTTGTATTTTTTAATATAATGGCTGATCCATATAAACTGTCCGATTCCACACTGATAAACTGTGCTGATAGGTATAGGTAGAATTTTTATTGTAAAGAAGTAAAAAAGGTAAAGTTTCAAAACTCATTTATTAAAATGTTTTGTAATAGAAAAACTTTAATAAAATATTAATAATTATTCCTTATAAGGTAAAGGTTTTATGAACACTGAGTGTGTTTGTTATTGAATAAAAATATTTTCAATATTTTAATGATGATGAAAATAAGATAGAATGTTAGTATTTTAGTAACTATGAATATTAATATCATAATGTTTTGACTCTATAACAAGGTTATAATTAAGCTTTTTTTGCCATTTAAAATATAAAAAACAATATATATTGATTTAATTATTTATAAAATTATAATATAAAAGAAATAATAGTCAACAAATTTAAATCAATGAAATTTAAATTAATTTTACCTTGATACTCATACAGATTATATACTACTATTTTTTCGGATATAAGATCAATCCATTCTCCTATAAGATTGTTTCTAATTGAAATTACCAGAGATCTAATATCTATTTCTAAATCTAAATACAATTGTATTCATTGCAAAAAAACTCTTTGAGTTAGCTATAAAGCTGATAACAATGTCGGAGACATTGCCACCAAGTGGCTCTTGTTTATAAATGAATAAGTTGATTTGATTTGTTGTGGTCATAAAACTAAAATATAGATGGCTCTGGAATCGTCTTCCATTAACATTGATTTCTTGTCATTATAAAACTACAATATAGAATGTTCAAGAATCATCTTCCCTTATTATTATTAAGATTTTGATATGGTTAATCATAATAGCATACGAATTGACGGAGTAAAGTTCAATTTATTCATAACTAATTAGTCACTCAAATATAAGCTTACTATTTACTTGTGAAATTGGATGCATAAGTCTAGAATCAAATGAGGTAGTTGAAGCGTTTCACATCTATTTTGATACAAGAATGAGAATTTCACTTCGCATTTTCAAATTCAAGGATTTCCCTACGTAGTTGAGCAAAACCTAGAATTTGTCTTGCTATGACTTTTACATGGTGACTCATTGGCAACTACATTATTTATTTACTTCCTCGCTCGAGATGAATGAATTAATCATAGTTAAGTGAAAAGAAATGAGAGGAAAAGGCATCGTTGTTGGTGATTAAGGGAAGAGAATGACTCAAAGGAACAATTAAAACAATGTGAGGGAAAGATATTGAATGAAAACAACATGACACCTAAAGAATCCATGACAATAACCATTAAAATAAATTATTAGTTACTAAAGTACAACCAATAAATTACTTGAGAACCATAATGTTATGGTCTTGGGTATGTACCTTCTCCTTTGTATAGGTGTGATGGGTATAACTCTTTCGATATAGTCGATTCCAAGAGAGCCTATAGAGATGAGATACTTAGATCTACCTTTGAGAATATTTGACTTAATATAAGGACCATTATGTTTGTTAAGCGTTCTAGTACACTTCAAGGCTTTATAACCGATTGGTGCAACCCTAAGATCTTATGTTTTTTCACTCACCTCTATATGTTATAATTTCTTAAATTCCAACTTGTTTGGGATGAGGGTGTAATCCACACTCTCCCCCCCCCCCTCACCCATTTCCTACTGCTCCCTCCACGTATGTGGCTTATTGATGTCACCAGTTATTAGACTACCACTTTAGTGGGTAGTGCATATGGAGGGAGGGGCAACGAGTCACTAATCCACTACCTTATTTCGTGACACATGATGAGGGAGAGGTAGGTAAAAGGGGGAGGAACAATTGACGATGGGTTAAACGCCCACTTAGGCAGTCGGTTACGAGCTTTCTACCTCAGTGGGCAGTGTCGTGCATAGAGGGGGGCTATTGGTTACCAACCTACTACTTGAATGTGTGACATGTGTAAAGGGAGGGGGGAATGGTTACCAACCTATTATCTTGAATTGCAAAGGGAAGGGCGAGGAAAGGGAGGGAGGGACAAACATTTGCAAGTAACCAACCCATTGCCTCAGTGAGTGACACACATGGAGGGACATGTGGGGAAAGCATGGGAACGAAAGAGAGGAGTGGAAAAGAGTGGGTGGGAGAGTTGGGGGATGTGGTTCTAAGAATCACTTTACCCCCTATTTCTGTTTTTTTTTAATTAATTTTTTTTTGGTTTTTAGCCTTTTTGTTTTATTTTAAAAGAGAGAGGAGGAACATGGCTATGCATGATGATGCCTAGGTTTTCCCTTATTTTTTTTGCTTTTGATGTTGTTGTTTTTTAAACATGTTTTACCCATAGAATTCAAGTTTTCCTTTGGTTGTTTTAAATGATTTTGTTTATGATAGTGTTGCATTTTAGGTCATGTTTTTAAAAAGTTGTAATTTTAAGCTAGAAAAGAAAGTGGGTACCGTTGGCAACACTTCTTATCAATTCAAGGGTTTCTTTTAAGATTTTGGTCGCAGTATTAGTTCTTAAGACCATGGTTTCAAACAAGTTGTAATTTTAACCCTGGAAAAAAGGTGCTAGTAATAACACCACTTGCTTGTGACAAGTCACAATACCAATTGTTAAAGTTACGGTCTCCAACAAGTTGTAATTTTAACCCCAGAAAAATGGTACTAGTAATAACACCACTTGGTTTTGATGATACCAATTGTTAAATTTAGGGTCTCCAACAAATGGTAATTTTAATCCAAAAAAAAGAACACTATCATTTATGTTTGAAAGTTGATTTAAAAATTTGTGTTAACAATATTACGAGTTTTTAAGACCATGGTTACACATGACTATAGGTATCGGGGTCAAATCCCTGTGTGGTTATGCATAGATATAATGACCTTAGTTAATGTCCCCATCGGGTTAGGCTCCATAATCAGATCTGATAGAGCGAGGTGCCTTTGGAATCCTGTGGACATAGCAACTCCTCTCCGGGGTTATGAGCCACATTGAAAAAATTGATTACACATTATTATAATTTTAATCTTGGAAAAGATAAATCTTGCAAATAGTACAATTTTTTAATTCAGTAATTAACTTTGATACTTTTAATGAAAAAAAAATATTTATAGAAATAAAATTCTTATTTTGGAATCACAATTCTACCAAATAGATAACTACATTTAAACCACTTCCTACTTAGCATATTATGGCCACCCTTTATTATTGGTTATATGTTATAAATCTCATTTTCATTATATTTAATAAATTACATATTTTCACATGTGTTTTAATCCATTGTATATTTTAATCATCAGATCATATATCACCTTCACTTTAAGAGGAGCTACTGATTTAGACCATCAACTGAAGGTGGTCTCCCTCTTCCCTAGAATGATTCCTATCGAGCATTCCTCTCTCCTCTCACAGTTGGTTAATCTATTGGAATTGGAACTCTCTCTGAAGGATTTTAAGAAATATCGTAGCCCCGGTCCGGATGGTTGGCCAGTAGAATTCTATCTGCATTTCTTTGATCTTTTAAGTCCTATCCTCTTAAAGACTATTGATCATTCTCGTCTTTCAGGCATTATTCCTCAGTCCTTGAACTCCACATTCCTTGCTCTTATACTGAAGAAGGATAAGCCTCTGTCATTCGCTAATTGTAGACCCATTTCTTTGTGCAATCTCCTCTACAAGCTCACTGCCAAAATTATAGCTGGTAGACTGAAGCCCTTCTTGGATTCAGGTATCTCTCAAGAACAATTTGGGTTTCTTAAAGATCGACAAATCTCTGAACCCATTGGTATTGTTCAAGAGGTCCTCCATTCTATCAAATCTAAGAATCTTTGTGCCTTTGTTCTAAAATTGGATCTTTCTAAGGCCTTTGACCGAGTTGACTGGATGTATGTCAGATTGATCTTGATTCAAATTGGTGTCCCCCTTCTCACAGTTAATTGGATTATGGGGTGTCTCACTTCAGTAAACTTCACGGTCTTGGTTAATGGGACTCCCTCGTCTTTTTTTACTGCCTCTCGTGGAATTCGGCAAGGATGTCCTTTGTCCCCCCTCCTTTTCATCCTTGTAATAGAGGGTCTCAGCCTTCTCATCAGGGATGCCAGATCCAATGGTCTCATTTGGGGCATTAAAATTTCTCCCTCCCTTGCCCTTACCCACCTCCTCTTTGTTGATGATGTGATTCTGATGGGCGCGGGTACTCTATTAGACTGGCCAGCCTTTGAAGTCATCCTTGAGACCTTCTGTAAAGCATCCGGAATGAAAATAAACTTTGAGAAATCCTGTTTTATCTCCCACAACTTTGACTCTGAAAGCTTAATGGTTTTTTCTGATGCTCTTCCATTTAGAATGCTGCCTCTACAATCTAGGGTCAATTATCTTGGCTTTCACCTGAAGCCTCTGGGTTATAGAGTTCATGACTGGCTGTGGCTTCTGCAAAAATTGGAAAATAGAATCTCCCACTGGACCTTTCAATATCTCTCTCTAGGTGGAAGATTAGTCCTTGTTCAAGCTGCCTTGTCTAGTATCCCTGTATATTGGATGGGACTTGCTCTAATCCCAGCTACCATCTTACAAAAGCTTAGAAGAATAATTTTTAACTTCCTCTGGGGTTCAACTTTCAGCAAAAAAATATTTCATTTAGCTTGTTGGGAAGATCTCTCTTGGCCCAAGAAAATGGGTGGTTGGGGTATAAAAAACCTCCTCTGGTTTAATGTTTCCTTATGTCTAAAAATTTTGTGGAGGGTCCTTCACTCAAAGGGCCTGTGGTTTCAAGTTCTCCATTTCAAATATCTAAAAGGCAGTTCGATTGTTGACTGGCTCAGAAGGAAAAATTTTCATTTTCGTTGTGCCTCTATTACTTGGAGGGGCTTTATACAGTCCATTCCATGGTTGGGACTTCATTTGGCATGGCAGGTTGGTGATGGCGATAATGTGCTTCTTGGTATCAACCCGATTGTCGGTCTTCACTCCTCCTTTATTTTTCCTGAGGATCTGAGAACGTATCTCGAATATTTGAATATTTGTTCCCTTACTCAGGCACGAAATTCACTACAGCATGCGCAACATTACTGGCTGTCCGCTGAGGACTTGGATCTCAGTGGTTCTTATAAAAAGTTATGGAATGATTTTATTGATGGTTTAATAGGCTCTGGCATTCGGCTATCAGATCAACCTGATGATCTTGTCTGGTTTTTTAATAAGAATTCAGGTAATGTAACTGCCAGTGATGCATATGACAGCATTGGTAGTTTCCACTTGCATCTGATTTCAAACAGGGTCGATTCTCTTCTTTGGTCCAAGGATTTACCAGCTAAGATCTCATGTTTTATTTGGCTCTCTCTTCGGAATAAGATTCTCACTTGGGAGAACCTTCAGAAAAAGGGCATGCAGGGCCCGGGCATTTGTGTCCTATGCTTCTCAGAAGACGAAACTATTGAGCATCTTTTCATTAACTGTATGATTTGGAGAATAGTCTCTGAAAATGTCTGTAATTTTTTGAATCTTGTTGTTTTCTCCCATAATGTTTCTCTTGAAGAAATGATCACAGGATGGACAGAGAAGCTGCCCAGAAACTCACGCTACTCTTTGCTCCCTTTTTTTATGATCTGGATCCTTTGGAAGGCACGAAATCGGGCCATTTTCGATGGGATTAAAAGGAATGTTTGCAGTTTGATCCATCATATTATTTTGACTATCCAAGCTGCCCCTGGGATGACAGCTCCTAGTGGGAAAAAAAATAAAAGAAAAAGGAATAAGGGGTGTCCCCCTTGTATGGTTTACCCCTGAGGTTTCATGGATGGAGCTTCTAACAGATTGATAGCTGGAGCTGGTTTCTGCATTTTTATTAATGAGTCCCACTGCCTGGAGTTCACGCTGGGGGTCAAAAATGGATCTAACACAAAAGCGGAATTGCTCAGCCTATGGGCAATTCTGTTCACCTCCCAAATGATGGGGATCCCTCTCGCTCATGTATATGGTGATTCACTTGTAATCATCAATTGGGCATTGGGAAAGACTGCGCTCTCCCCACCTGAGCTCTTTCATTGGTGTAGGGAAACAAAAAAGCTCATTGCCAGCTTCAAGGATTTGTCCTTCTCACACATCTACCGAGAGCACAATCAGATTGCTGACCGCCTCTCCAAAACTGCACTCTCTTATCCTCAGGGTCAAGGCAGTTATCAGGAATTTTTTGAGAACCATTTGGTCTCTCATGACTCTTTTCAGCTATTCTGAGCTTGGTATTAAGGGATGATCTTTCTTCCCTAAATTGATTCTCTTGTCAGAGTGTCCTCTTTTGGACTGTTGTTTCAACTCTCTTTGGAGCTCAGTAGATGTGGATGCAAGGACAGTTCTCCTCTTATGATGAGACAGTTTTTATGATGGGAACATTTCTCTGATGTTTAGCCTTTCCCTCTGGCTGTTCTCTCAGGCAGTTATTGGTATCTACCCGCTTTATTGGGTGAATGTAATGATGACCTTTGATTCATACTTCTGAATAACAAGGACAGGCTTTTTTCTTTCTGAAAAAAAAAGTTGCATTGAGTTTTGAAAAAAAGTCAAATATGAGTTGTAGGGAAATGATAGCACATGCTTGTGCACACACACGTATTTAAAAACATTATGAGACATACATAATTTAGATTACCATTTATCAATTAGATTTAGAGGCATTTATGTCGTTTATAACAATTAAAATATAAAACACAAATATTGTCATAAACTATATTATTCTATTATGAGTGTCAGAGATAAGCCAAACTCCATCTAGCATTTAGTCAAGAACATGTCACTGAATTCTAGACATCAATTTCAAACCCTATAATTATTAAAAGGTTAAATCCAACTGTTAGCATCTAACAAAAGAATACACTAATTACACCTCTAGAAGAAGAGTTGGAATTTGTAATTAAACACATTTTGAAGGTTAGTTAGTGACTAAACAAAGGTGTATTTGGGTCGGTCCATTGATTGACTAGAAAATCAACTAGATGATGCGAAGGTTGATTAGCTAATTGACTTGGCCATAAAGGACCTAAATTTACATGATTGTCTACTTGTTTGGGACCGACTTGGATTATCAAAGTTACATTAATTATCCATGTTTTAAGGCGATTACTTAGTCACTCAAGTATAATTGAGTGAGTTCATGTCTTGAGTGATCTTATAAAAGGAGTGATGGCACACAATATTGCACTATATGCAATAACACTATCTCTAGACATCATCGAGTTCTTTGGATATGGCGTTTACTTATGGTTTATATTGTAAAATTGCTTGAAATACAATTAAAATATCACATGTATATCATACAAAGAATTTTCTAAATGTGGCATCATCAAAGTATCATCCACAACATAAGGATAGTGGCATGAGAATGTATTAACAATGGAGTAGATCAAGTTATAGGTCAAGAGTTCATACTAATCCAAAAAAGGAAAAGTAAAAAACTAAATTCTATTTGAAGATTATTGGAAATAAGTGGTTTTCCATGTAACTCTTCATAAATGCAATCCACTATTTTGCAAGGCTAAAACTATGACATCAATTTGATATGCAAGTTTATTTATTACATATGCAAGTCATATGGGTTTATTTGCAACAAAGCCGAGAAATTGACACAAACATTGAGAAAAAGAACAAAAAACACAGTCATCGTACTTCTACACTAGGATGTTACACTAAAACTTCACTAGACAAGCATTTGATGCAATAAAATGTCCGCATATTAGTGTCTTTTTTAACCAAAATGAAGCCTTGATAATTTTTAGAAAGTACACATCTGAGAAAAAAACACATGAGACACAAAAATTTAGATTACCATTCATCAATTTACAGTAAGGGTTTAGGTCTTGAGTTTTAAGGTTTGAGGCTTTATATCTATGTTTTGAGGCTCAATTTAGGATTAGAGTATTAATTTTTCTTTTAAGTTTATTTATTTGTTTTTGTCATGTCAAAAAATTAGTCATTCTAGATAGAAACTTTCCTTATGGCAGTTGAAACATTTAAAAAATCAGGAAATGTTTCAAGAAACAACTGGAAATGACTTAGATATGGCTTGGAAATGTTTAAGTGTCATTTCCACCCTATATCCTCTTTGTTTTAGTTTCTAAAATAGAGAATGTAATACCCCCCAGTATTTGACCTAGAATGTATCAAATCACATTATGTAAATGATGTAAATATGCTAGTATGGATTCCTAATGAGGAGCTCAAGTCCAAGGCCTGCCTAGTGAATCGCTAGGCATATATTATACAAGTATCCATGTATTGGACAATATGGTATTATTATAAAAATGATGTGAAGCTATGCAAGTTTAATGCTAAAATATAATAAACTTATCCAAGTTGGCTATGTAAGGAGCACTAAAAGGGGCTATGATTCCACTAGAGGGGAAGAGGAAGGGGGCCTATGAGATATTAAATCCTCTATTGCTAAGTTTCAACCTTAGAACTCATCAATTTTTTTCATGTGCCTTAAATGAGAAAATTACTACATCTTGACTATTAAATCCATTATTGGAATGCATGTGGTAGGTTGGTAAAAAACTTCTTCTCATATAGTTATGGAAGCATGGGATGAATATACATCTATGATTGTTATAAGAGTCCTATATTCTATGGTTGGAAGTTATGTCGGTAATATTTTACACCATCCTCTCATTTCCTTTGGATACTACCACTCATTCTCTCAAGAATATAATTAAACAACATATTTTTACATTGAGAAAATTCTTTCCTCTTATTGTTCATTCCATTACCATCACCATACCAAACTGAAATATAACCATAAATTCAAATTGGGAATAGGGAAATTACAGACATCATAGAAACAAGATCGTTGTAGGTGAGCATAGAGGATAGGTGGGACATGAACATGTACCCATTGAATTTTGTTGCTCATGAGATGCTTGAGAAGCCATGGTTGATTCTAACTGGAATGCTTGAAAGGACCACAACAAATTGGACTCTTACTACACACATTGGTAAGCACTATAAGGGTTATATTTCTTGAGGGAACTGTGGATCACTGAACATAAATGACTTATTTGTGTTGTGTGGGGCAATTGGAAGGACTGCCATGGTTATGATGGTTGAGTGAGGTTCCTATAGAATCTTTGGATAAGCATTTGGATAATCATTGAGATCATTTGAGAATGGATTTAAAAGTGCTAAGAGAGAACAAATTGTACACAAAGATGAGAAAATGTGACTTCTATCATCTGTCTTGTAAGTAGATTTAACTTGAATAAAATATAAGTAGATTATCAATTCGAGGTAATGCGTACTTGTTCTTTATTGTAGATTTGTTTAGTTTCCTATAATAAATACATAACCTAAGAGTTCCATTTTTCTTGTTCGCAAACAGCACATGTTCTCCCCATGGAGACACACTTGGCGGAATGTACCTCTTACCCAAGAAATTATGCAATTGCATTTTCAGATATAGCAGATTCGGTGCACTCATTCTACAAGGTGTTTTAGACACTAGTGCAACTCTTGTCACAAGATTAATTGTGAAATCAATATCCATCTTAGAAGTTTTGTTACTTCATCGTGACACACATCCCAAAATTCTTGCATGACTCGATAATCCTCCAATTTGGGAACTTCATTTTCTTGTATACCCAATACATGGACTACATACAACTGAAAACTATTTCTAAAGAAAATTTTCAAATGTAAGGTTGAATTTTTTCTAATAGAAAGGTTGAAATTTGTCTAATAGAAACCACCTCTGGAATTCCTTTTACTATCCTTGGGTTTCATTATTCATCCATGCATTCAAAGGTCTTGTTGTAAAAATCAAGTTTAACTTTGTGTGCTTTCAACTAATCTATTCCCATGAGGACATCATGAGAACCAAGTGGAAAAGCATTCAAATTTTCCCATATGAAGAGTCCATCTATTTCTAGTGGACATTTCTCCACCATTTCACTAACTTTCCTCTTGGTTCCAATGGATAATTGAACCAACCATGGTTTACTATGCTTTGTTTTATTAAAATTGAAAACCTCAACAAATTTAGGACGGATATAATTGTGAGTAGATCTAGGTTCAATCAAAATATAAATTGATTTCTCAACAATATTACCTTCAACATCAACCACAATTGATTGATTCATGGTATGCTTCTCTAGTGCAACATAGATTCTAGGGATGCACCTTTCTACCTCACCCACATCCCCAACATTGAATAGGTTCTCTTGACTTGTCTCCCATTATCCTAGTTGGCTTAGTCACACCTTGTGGTGGCTTCCTTTACTAATTTTTGAAATGAGGAGGCTTGAATCCCCTCTTTCTTTGGTCAAACTTCTTATTTTTATTGTTCTTCCATGCCTTCTGGAATTATGTCTTGATTTTTT
This sequence comes from Pseudotsuga menziesii, assembly GCA_001517045.1. Taxonomy (NCBI): domain Eukaryota; kingdom Viridiplantae; phylum Streptophyta; class Pinopsida; order Pinales; family Pinaceae; genus Pseudotsuga; species Pseudotsuga menziesii. The sequence goes on from LPNX011144201.1 coordinate 187,162, forward strand.
TATATCATATTAGTACTTGGTCTTCCTTACAGTGTCATCTAGAGTTTAGTGTTCATCAAACTCAATCATCTCCTTGTATGACTGAGGTAATCCACATAGAAAACATTGAATTTGACATTGTCATCTCTGATATACATAACATACCTCAGTAGATCCAAGAATTTATAAGCATACTCCTCCATTGTCATTTTCCCCAATTTCAAGTCATGAAACCCTTTGATTTTGTCATCATTTTCCCCAATTTCAAGTCATGAAACCCTTTGATTTTCCCCAATGTCAAGCTTCTATTCATCATAATTCCATGTATGTTCTTTTAGAATTAATATGTAGTGGTCCTCCTCCAATGAGGAATTATCAATACTCTTCCTCTTATGAGGCCCTCCTGAACCATCGGATCCTAATCCATTGGAATCTCTCTCCATCATACATTTTTCCTTTTCTACGCATACTATATTGTTTGCATTAACCGATGGCCTACCTCTGATGGAGCATCCCTAAACCATCGGGTTTTGATCCATTGGAACTTTTATTCAATTGGGATCTCTTACATACACCCGTGGTAGTATTCCTCGATGGTTTTCTTCAAATGATACTTTCTCGATATGTCATCGTTGGTGCTCCTGCATCATTGTGCAAATTTGGTTTCTACCTATAACTGTGGATTTTGGTCCATATAGCCCCAGTGATGCAACCAAGAGATCGAAACCACTATGGCATGGCCCCTAAGCACTCTGTCACATTCCCATCCATCATGTTGAACATAGGAGGGGGTATTTTCAAATTCTAGGTTTCTAAATCTCACCCCAATATGGCTATATTATAAATTCATAAACAACAAATGTGTGTGCAATTGAATCGATGTAAAATTATAGCACACCTCTTACCCTTGATGATCATTAGGGAAAATTTCGATAAATTTTTTTATTATAATCTAATCAAGATTAGAATAAACAAAGTCTCAATGATCCATAACTATAATTCATAATTATGCAGCTAAAACATTGATATCATTTAAATATTGTTAGGCATTAAAGCGTTATCACCAACCTTTTAACATGGGAAATTATGATGTGAAACCACATGAAGAATGTAATTAATAATCTTAAAGCATCCCATGTGTAAAGTTTGCTCACGTAGCCAATTATCATTTAACAAACTACATGTAACAAGTAACATACTAACTAAACTCATAGTTAATAATGATACTTGACATGCAATACATTAAACCGAATACCAATTATATAAATATTTTAATGTCAACATCCATACTAAAACATATGCCATATAACTTCTGCATATTGATACAATATACATAAATAATATATTAAACAATGCTCATAACTAATCATGTTGCTCAACATATAATATAGCTTTCTACTCAATCATATCATGACTATGATATCATTTATAAAAATGCAATTCAAGTGTAACAATCTTTCAGAAAGAACACAAACTATAACATTCATATCTCAACACCTCATCTCTAAATTTACCACTCATAAAAGAGTATAGTATTCCATTATTTAATCGAGACCACCATTCAACTAAGACATGAAATCACTAACTCTTAATCATAAAGTTCATACCGCCTAAAATTCATATATGATCTTTTTAATAATAAAAGTTATGTAGGTTGGAAACTGGTCAGGACCATGATCCAGTTTAACAAAAAGGCCCCATTCCTTCATCATGAAATCTCTACACCTTTTAAATATCAACAATTATACATACAACATTAGTCTTAAACATAAACACAATGTAATAGGGTATGGTGTTCAACATTACCAACATGTAATCTATCTCAATCTCATCAATTACAAATGAAATGCAATATTAGTTAGTGAGCTCTCTATTAAAATATTACAAGGAAATCATAAACCTTCATAACATAATTTCAAGTCATAACAATTGGTTTTATGCCATCTTGAAACTTCATCAATTTGATTTGAATATGCATTCCATTTATTTTAATTTCCACACATTATGGCATTCCTATAAGCAAATAACTATCTTTATACATCATATTATCATCATGAAATAATTGTAAATAAACTTCACTACAAAGGGAGAACACTTATGCATTTTCAGTACACAATTAAATAACAAGAACAATGTATTAAGAATATACTTATCTTGAATGAATCCACCTGGTGACTGAATGTGCAACTGCAACTTTTCACCCAATCATAGACACTCTATCCAACCTATACTCTTTCAGCTGAGAGGGCACCCTCAAGTTAAGTAATGTATCCACTGAGGCGGAAGCATAATGGGAAATTTCTCACTAACACAAGATGAAATTTAAACTCACACTAACAGAGAGAATCATATGCTCATAAACAATATTCATTTGTATACGAAACCCCATCTTAAATTCATCATTTAAATAAAGAACAAGAGTCGGTTCTCTACCAAGAGAACGCTATTTATCCTTGAGAGAAACGAAACACTTAAAATAGTATTAATGGTTGACTCCCTTTTTATAGAGATGCTTTCTTATCTAAGCAATGCAATACATATATAAAATAATAGGTGATAGGTTCAATTCTCTGCAGTGTGAGGCTACCTTCATCTATGAGTAATATAACTCTATGTGACTGAGATATGAGGATGGTTTTTTTGTCTTTGTGTGTAGGGGTTCGGAATTGATCCATCTGGTTCCAGAACTATAAGTTTTTTCAAGTTTAATTAATTCATTTAACTACGCCCTTCCGTGCCTTCATATACGGGTTCCTTCCTTCAGCCCTGACTGTTTAAATTGGCTTTATCCCACCTGTCCCATCTGTGGCTGGTCTCCTGCGGTATGGGATTGACTCTTGGGTGTATTTTTCTTTATGTATGTTGGAACTATTATGAGCCCTCATGATCTCACTAAGGCCATAATTATATGTAATGTCCACCTAGTGCAGCAAACAGGTTACCTTTGATTCTACTGACTAACAAAGAACTGCTATTTTTCTTCTGGAAAAGTGTAACTCCATGTAAAACACTAATATAGAGTCGGTCTCTCTAAGTAAATACCACGTATTCATAACCTAATAACACAAGTATATATACCATGCAAATGTATATAGAGAGAAATATATCTTAGTAATGCAAATGTATATATATAGAAAGAAACATATCCAAGTAATGTGAATATATAAAATAATGCAATTATATATAAATATAAGTGTAAAGCATTTAAATTCATATTTGTAAAATTGAGTGGGTTCTCTCTATAGAGTCTACTCTTTTATAAAATGCAAGCATATATATATTTGTATTTCATACAAAGCATGTGTAAAGAAAAAAAACATTTGTTAAATGCATTCAAATAAATAAGTGCAAAGCATTTATGTTTCACACAATTCTCAAATAATGTAAAGCATTTATATCTTTTACAAATGCAAATAAATAATGCAAAGCATTTAAATTTCATAAAAAGTTTTCAAATAAATAAACGCAAAGAAATTGTATCTTTTACAAATGCATTTAAACAAATAAATGCAAAGCATTTATATCTTATACAAAGCATTCAAATAAAAAAACGCTCTTTCTTGAAATCATAGTGCGTTAAATAAAAAACTCATTCTTTCTTAAAATCATAATGTATTAAATAAAATACACTATTTATTGAATTTTCAATGCATAAATTAAATGAATTCACAATGCATTCAAAATGCATGATTAATAAGGTTAATGAATAATTTTGAACCATGTCAAAGCTTTGACATGGTGGATTAATGGCATGAGGAAATCAAAGGGGCGCTATGACTTGCAACTAAGAGAAAAGGGTTTCGTTACGGTAATATTTGTCAATATGTAAGACATAATTAAAGTGGAGAATTAAAGTGGGTACATGATAATTTTAATAATTGTTGAAATTATTCAAATAATTGATAGGGAGGGGGTGAATTAGTTATTTTTAAAGCTTAAACTATTTTTAATATTTAAATCATTACTACTAATTACAGATTTACAGTTATGATAATGCAGCAAGTATAACAGAAGGAATGATGATCATCAATTACACATACATAATACTCAAATGACGTTGCAACCTCTGTTTACAAATTCCTTCTTGCGCAGAGCACCAACCCTCATGTTTTTCCTAGCACACACTAAATTAACATTCTCCAGCTACTACTGGATGGAAGCACCAACTTCCACTTATACAGGCTCCATCGATCATGGACATGCGGTCATCGAAGAATGTGGCGGTGGCAAGTGAAGGACAAATGGAGGCATATGGAGCTGAGGCTAAAACTAGCGTTGTGTGAGGTAAGCTAGCTCTTAAGCATGTGGGGAAGATGGTGAAAGGTTATGGCGGGTGGAAAAGAGTTGTATGTCTTAAATAGAGGTGAAGTTGAGAATGCCTGGGAGAAGCAAGAGGCCATGGTGACAGAGGCAAGGTATAGTGCGAGCCTAGAAACCATCATGCTAGAGCTAATCCTCTTCAATTCTTTAGAGTGGTCTGGTCTCTATAAAATCAAGGTGGTTATGTGTCACTCCATTATGATACATGCAGAATTGTTGTGGGTCAAGAGAAGGTTGGAAGATTTGTTGTGCAACAAGTTGGTGATGGATCCCCGCCAACGCATGTGTAGCCACCGGGGGGATGTGACCGCAACGAGCGAAAGGCAGAGGAGTCCATAGCTGGGATGGAATTCATGGAAGGGACTCCTCCTCACATTGACAAGGCCATCTCGACTGTGGAAGAGGATGAGAAGTAGAAGAAGGTGGAAGAACGCGTCATGGAAGTCCAATTGAACTTGTACTGGATTTTGAGGAAAATTTTGGCAAAGACCATGATGGAGTGAGAAAGCTTTGGTGACTTGGTCACCAAGGTCTTGAGCAGTCTCAGGGAAGATATGCATAGAAACCTTAAGGACATGGAGGGAATCGTGGATCTAGCTAAAACTACCTACGTGGGTGGCTTGATGAATGCGACTTCTCCTTCTGTTAGCCCGGAGCAGGCTTCACCAGCTAGCGCTGAGAACCGTCTAGAAGGAGGAACGTCGACGACGACAGGAGTTTGGTAAGGATCTGGTTTTTCTGGTCTTGTGTTGGTCTGTTTTTGCTCTGCCTGGAATCTGGGGGTGGGGTTTGTTCTTCGATGGCATGGGGCAGGTTGTCTCTCCATTTTGTTATGGTCGTGAGCCCGTGGTGGTTGTGGTTTTTTTGCGTCAACTAAGGACCATGTATGGGGACTGTTTTGAAGGGAACAAGGCTATGCATGGGGACAATTTTGATGGGAATTCAAAGTTGATATCTTTTGTAATTGAATGGGGAAAGGGGGAAAAGAGGGAGTTGGATATGAGGTTGTGCTAAAATGTTGGTTAATTTCTCGGGTTTGGTGGGTTTCAGGTCTGTCATTGGTCTTCTCAAACCAATTTTTTTATCAATATGTAAAACATGTTTTGATTTTTAATAAAAAATTCTTTCTCTTACTCACAAAAAAAATGCATAATTAATAAAGCATTAAATAAAATAAATATATTTAATAAAAAAACACATTTACAACATCTATATATATACATACATACATATACACATATACGTATTAAAATGGCTAAACTAAAACTATAATTCAAAGAAAACCCAACAATACCATAAAAATGTAAATAAAAATATAGTCAATTCACTGTTCTTTTCCCCCGAAGCAATTCTCCCAATACAAAGTCCAAAACAAGAATGCGGATCCCCTCTTTACCATTTTCAATTGGTTTATAAACATACATATTTTAACCATTCTTTGGAAACCGTAAAGAAATATTTAGCTATTTACATTTATTCTTTTAACATTCAAATATAACCATTTGTTTTTCATTTAATAAACTTATATATCTAATACATTTATTAGCAATAAGAGAAAATACTAACCACTAATCGCTAAGCTCCTCCCATACACATCATTTCTATTAAAAATACTTTTAACCATAATCATTTATATTTAATAGATTTTATTTAATTTATTTACTGCATACATATTTGTGTCCACAAATGACAAATGTTTTATATGAATATAACGATGATGAATCTTTTTACAAATTCAAAAGGGACTAAACTGTGTGCTGTATCTTTCCTAAAGACTAATATATATTAATATATATTTTGGATTATATAAATTTACTTTCTGTTTACGAGCAAATTTTAATTTCAATAAATTAAAAATTAAAAATTTCAACTAAAATATTTCGACATATTACCTCTTAAACAAATAATAAGTCAATTATTTGTCTTTTTTACTTTCCACAATATTGTTTGTATTTTATAAACTAATAATTCATAAATAATAATTATTTGTTTATCCTAAACTTATAATTCATAAATAATAATAATTATTTGTTTATCCTAAACTTATCCAATCATGTGTTGTCTGTAACGTTCAAAGGCTATTAATCGACTTATAGTAATAGCCATGTCTTCTTAGTAGTAAGCTTATAAGAGCTACTTTCATGTTTTAAGATGACTTTATATTAGTTATTCACTAAAAGTAATAATCGAGTAATGACAAAACACTTTTGCTTGAGCAAATATGTTCACAAGCTGAACATCATAGTTAACTATTCAAAACCTACAGGTACCAAGATGATACCTAGTCATCCTTACTTGAATTTTCGAGGTTTTACTAGCTTCTACCCTTTCCTCCTAGTGGATATCGTTGCCCTTCTTTTCAGTTTCTTTGCACATTCAACCCCTAGGTTTTTTTTATTAATTCATCATTTGTAATCTACATCATACATATGATGTCACCATGCTCTAGCTACGCATGGTTCTAATACAAAATCAAAATGCTTCAAAGTTCACTCGTGGGGCATTGGCCTTAAGCTCCTCGCCATGAACTAGTACATACACACGTTTCGATTAATTTGAACGTATTGCAATAATAGGGATTGAGAATGAGGGGTATTAGGAAAACACAATGAAAATAACACTCTAACACGCACACACAAATCATGCATAAACAAGCATATTCATTCACAGGTAGAAAATATAAACTACTACATAAACACAATATAAAGTGAATACTTATCTTTATTGGAAACCGGTCTACACAATCGGTTCTATAGGAGCAACATTCCACCCAACCATGGGTATCAACCTCTAATACCACCCTCGAGTTAGGATATGAGGCCCCTAGGGAGAAGGACACCTACACGATTTTCTCTCCCATCCCAAAACATAAATGCTCTCAATGCTTATCCAAATCCTCGTCCAAAGCTTCTATAGGAACCTTACTCAGCCATCACAACCATGGAATTCCTTCCAAATACCCCATGCAACAAAGGAATTCATTTCCTTTCACTAATCCATAGTTCCCTTAGGATATCCAAACCTTATGGTGCTTACTAGTGTGTGCATTAAGAGTCCAGGATACTACGATCCTTTCAAACATCCTAGGTAGGATCAACCATGGCTTCTCAATCATCTCATGAGTAGCAAAACTCAATGGGTGTAGGTTCATATCCTGCCCAACCTCACTCAATTTTCATGGGTTACCCAAAGCAATTGTATCTGACTAAGTTACAAAATTTACCTCTAACTTCTGGAAAAGTCTTTTTGTAGATTTGGGTATCGAACTGAACTTTAGTACTACCTACCATCCATAGAGAAATGGGAAAAAAAAAAGAGTAAATTAGGTGATTTATGACATGCTTTGCATGTATGTGATGGACAAACCATCCAAGTGGGGAGATTATCTACAATTGGTGGAGTTTGCATATACCAATGGGAAATGAGCATTGTTGGGAATGAGTACATTTGAAATTTTTTATGGCGGAATTTGTAGGACACCAATGAGTTAGGACAATCTAGTGAGCAAAATTTATGCTTGCGTCAAAAATGCTCAAGGAAATGGAACAAGAGGTTGCAAAAATTAAGCAAAAATTGAAGGCAACTCAAGATAGACAAAAAAAATTGTGTATATATGAATCAAGTGCATAGGGAATTTAGTGTTGGGGACCATGTTTACCTTCGATTGCGGCCAAGGAAGAGTTCCTTGAAGATTGGGATTTGTGCCAAGCTATCACCAAGATATTGTGGGTCATTTGAAGTGCTTGAGAGAATAGGGCTAGTTGCATATAGAATTGCATTTCCTGTTAACGCTAGAGCTCATAATGATTTCCATGTTTCTTTGCTTAAGAAATATGTATATGATACTAACCATGTGAATGATTGGGATGTGATCTAAGTGGAACTTAAGGGAGGGTTCCAAACAAAGCCACTATGCATCCTCGACAATAAGGTAACTTTTCTAGACATCGAGATGGTAAAGGTGCAATGGACACACTTTGGTCCTAATGAGGCTAAATGGGAGCTGGAGTATGCCATGGTAGGTGCATATCTATTTAGTTCTAATTTTGAGCAAACATCGAGGACGGTGTTATTCCAAGGGAAAGAGATTGTAACACGCCCCAATTTTGACCTCAAATGTAACAAATCAAATTATGTAAATGATGTAATTTTGTTGGTATGGATTCCTAGTGTGGAGCTCAAGTCCAAGGATTGACCAGTGAATGACTAGGAATGTATTATGCAAGTATCCATGTATTGGACCTAGTATCCAAGTATCCAAGCTCGTTGTATAAGGAGCACTAAAGAGGGGCAATGATTCCACTAGAGGGGAAGAGGAAGGGGGGCTATGAGAGATTAAATCCTCTGATGTCAAGTGCCAACCTTAGAACTCATCCATTTACTTCCATGTACCTTAAATGAGCCAATTACTTCATCTTGACTATTAAATCCAATCTTGGAATGCATATGGGAGTTTGGTCGGGAAAGTCTTCTCATTTAGTTATGGAAGAATGGAATGAATAAGTTTTTCCTCTTGTTGTTCATTCCATTTCCATTACCATACCAGACTGAAATATAACCATAAGTTCAAATTCAAAAAAAAAGCGAAACTGCAAACATCAGAGAAACGAGATGGTTGTAGATGAGCATAGAGGATGGGAAGAATAGGAACTTATACCCATTGAGTTTTGCTACTCATGAGATGATTGTGAAGCCATAGTTGATTCTACCTAGAAACTTGAAAGGTCCATAACAACTTGGACACTTCTTGCATGCATTGGTAAGCATTGTAAGGGTTAGATTTCCTAAGGAAATTGTAGATCTGTGAAGGGGAATGCATTCTTTGTGTTGGGTGGGGCAGTTGGAGGAGTTCCATGGTATGATGGTTGAGTGTGGTTTCTATAGGAGCTCTAGATGAGCATTTGGCTAAGCATATAAAGCATTTGAGTTTTGAGCTAGGAGAGAAAAGCCTTTAGGTGTCATTCGTTGTGGGTGGCCTCATAACTTGGCTCGAGGTTGGTATCAACAATTGATACCTACAATTGGGTTGAATGTTTCTCCTACGCATCCAGTTGCTTGTACCAATTTCCATTAAAGATAAATATTCATTATATATATTTTTTTATACCGTGGTTTATATTTTCTTCTTATGAATGAATATACATTTTTACGCACAATGTATGCACTGATACAATTACATATTCATTTCTAGTTTATGAATTCATAATATAACTTATGAAGCGAGATTTTAAAGCTTGAAATTCGTAAATATCCTCTATGCTCAATTATGCTAAAAAAAAAAACATGACATAGAACTATCTATCCTTCCCATTCCTAAACATTTTTGATAACTTAACGTTTATGTGATATGTTCACAGTGCCAAATATAGATCTCACCTTTTAATTAATAATTTTATATATTTAATACTTAAAATCCAAGAAACTAACCCCTTATCTAAGTTGTCACATCTCCCTTTTACCCATTTATAATAGTTTGATTGCTAATTTGTCACATCTCCCATTTACCCTTCCATTAATAGTTTGATTGTTGGGTGTAGGTTATCCAGTCCCTATGCTCAAACATTTTTATTTTTTTTAAGTCGGTGAGTAAATCAATGTCCAATTGCACTCTTTCATTTTTCTTTGAATTTGGTAGATTTGACTTAACTCTTTAGTTGGGTGTCTTTGCAACTTTTTCAAGCTTGTAAAAATATAATTTCTCAACTTTAATCCACCTTTTTCTTTTAGTACTTATTTCAACTTTAAAAACATAAGAATAGAGAAATGACCGAAGGTAGAGCAATATCAAAATCAAAAGATAGAATATGAATGAACATATTTTTTTTTAATTTAGTGGAAAATAACAGTTTTTTTTTTATAAATTTAGTGGAAAATTTGTGTGAAATCTTTTAAAGGACATTTTTCAATGTTTTGTGGATTTAGGTCAAGATTCTCCTTTGATCACGATGTAGAGTTTGATATGGAAAAGTTTTAGAGTGAATTAATCTTTGTAAATTTAGTGAATTTTTTTAATGATATTATGATGTATAATGTGATGTGTAAATTATTTTTTAATGAATATAAAATATGATAAGAATTTAATATATTTTTTGGGGGGAATGAGTATAGTTGTATCATAATTAAAGTTAAAAAAAGTTGACTGATGTTTGTATAGCTTTAAAAAATTATCAAATTTTTTATCATGAGATTTTTAACTTTATGCATTATATGATTTTTAAGTGGAGGAAAGTTTGATACAAGATTAGATGACTCAACTCTTTTAGATGAAAATTCTCTTCCAAACCTAATAGAAATATTAATAATAGTTAAAATTTCACTTTATTGACGAGGACTTTAATCATAAAACTATGACTTTCTTTTTCACAACGAAAAAAATACTTTATATTAAGAAAAGTTGTGTCATATATATCACACAAGGGAAGCATGAATGCCCAAAAGAAATACTTCAGGAAACAACTTCATCAGTCATACGTATGCCATAACCGTACAATTCCAAAATGGTCTCCCACAAAAACTGTTAACAACTCATAAGTTCAACATAAAAAAACCATAGTACCATACCTCGCAGAGAACCTACAAATCAGCATAAGAGCTACCTCAAAAGTATGCAGAAAAATTAACAATGGAGGCTCAATGACCAGATTCAATCATAGACCCCTTAGAGAGTTCCTCCCAAGCAATTACTCGTCCACAAGACCAATGGCCCGCTTGGAGAGACCATTAACCATCTTGTTGAATTCACGATAAATATGGTGGAAGGAAAGGTTATTAAAAGACCCAATCGACTGCTTGAAATGACCCAACTAGTGATGCAAATCCACAGATTCGATAAAGTGGACCTCGTTGACCCATTCCATAATAATTTTGGATTCCCCCAGCACCAAGAAACCAAGAAATTTCTTCTTCCTAGAAAACCATAACAGACCCCAGAGAACCAAAAGTTCAGCTTTAGTGTTAGTGCACAAACCAACATCCATCTGCAAAAGGAACATGTGATTCAAATTTAGCATGAAAACCATACTAGCACCACAATGGCCATCCTTCTCGGCTCCATCAAAGAACCCCAACATCTGATTTTCATCAAAAAATGAGATTCTGGTATGCATGGTTCTATCTTCAGTCACGGTCATCTGAAATCTAATAAACTGGAGAAAGGCTTAAAACAAATGCTGCGAACATCCACTTGACCCTGCTAAAAGAGAGCAAAATTTCGAGTTGTTGGACCTCCCACATAATGACCAAAGAATAGTCAATGGGGAGAAGAGAGGCCTTTATCCAAAGTTTAAGATTCCCCTCCAAACCTTTGCACCCCAAAATCAGAGACAGGCTAAAGCATAAACATAAATGAGACCATACATCCTAAAAGAAGTGACAATCCCCAAAACAAATGCTCCACTGACTCCAAAGCTGATAAACAAAGCGTGCATCTTCCATGACCTGAATAACTTCTGGTTTGAAGTGAATCCCATGTCAGAATATTATGATTGAGGCAAAGCCAAGAGAAAGATTTAATCTTCTAGGGAAGTTTATTTCTTTAAACCAAAGAAAACCACCAACAAGAATTATGATCCCATCGCTGCTCCACCAAAGATTGATAAGCCAATTTGGCCGAAACAATACCATTTTTCTTATTAAAAGACCACACCAGCCGATCACTACAGTCAGTTAATACAACACTAGCTGAGTGCAAATGGGAGACATAATTATTGCACTCCATAGCCAAATCCCCTTGCAGTCTTAAAACCTCCGACGAAATCCACCCTGGATCCAAATCCTCACTTACCACATAAGCCTGATTGAGGACCACAATATTGCTTTGATGCAGATGAGAAATAAGACCGCGAAATAACCTAAAACAATGCAATGAACCAACAATTGGATCAACCCCAACAAATACTTTCTCTCGTCTCCCAACTTGCCAAAAGAGAACATAGAGAATGAGGGGTAACACAGACAACAAGATTCTCCAGATAGCTAGGAATTAGAAACCTTAGTGTGAGCATCACGCAGTGAAATCTCCCAGTGCAATATTCTTAAGTATTTATCCTTAATCACATTCCCCCAGAGCCCAGAAACAAAGAGACCCCTCCATAAGCTTTTAGCACACAAGGACTAATTAAAAAGACTGAGATGTTTGATCCCCCAACCACCCCACGATTTTGGATTGGATAAATAATCCCAACCTGCAAGATGAAACTTAAAAACCTTTTGTGTACCAGCCCACAGAAAACAAAAAATAAAACTTTTAATTTCAGCGATCACCCCTCTGGGACACGGAGCATGGAGAAGCAATATACATGGATACAATGAAGGACTGATGTGATCAAGATAACCCCCCCCCCCCTCCCAAGAGATAGCCACCTCGATGACCACTTGTTAATCCTCCTTTGAAACTTCCTAATGAGCCAGCACCAATCCTCCCTTTTGTAATAATTTGGCTTAAGGTAATACCCTAGGTAATTAAAACTAATATCCAGATGTTGCATCTTAAAAGGGAGGAAGTTTGAGAGGTTATCAATTAAACCTTGATCATTGCAATAGAAACTAACACAAGACTTCCACGAGCTTAAATACATGCCATATGCCCCACAAAAAATATTAAGAAAATTCATAATATGAACCAATTCAGAAAGAGATCCATCCCCAAAGATCAAAACATCATCAACAAACAGAGTATGAATCAGGAAAAGAGAGAAAGCCACTTTAATTCCTTTAATCGACTGATTCTCCTTGGCCTTAAGGATGTTGAATTTTAATGGTTATATCATATCTTAAAACATTTAGCATCATAACAGCATAACCATAAGCCAAAAGATCACTGAAAGATAGACAACCACAACCACACAAAAAAACACAAATATTTATCCTGGGAAAACCCAGCAAAAGCTTCCTCAATATAGATGCCCCAAAAGATAAAAGGTAAAACTCAAAAGACTGATCCTCCTCCTTCTCTTGCTACAACTCTCTCTCTCTCTCTCTCTCTCTCTCTCTCTCTCTCTCTCTCTCTCATGCGCTACACAAGTGAGTGTGAGTGTGTTCAAATGAGAAGCACCTCACCTCTATTTATATTCTTTCGTTCACTTAATCATTAATTTATTTATGTAGGTTCGAGTGATCCTAATTTAATTATGTAGGCTCGATTAACCACAACTGGGGTACTAATGACGCAACTTACAACGGAGGGGACTTCCTCATGACTCTTATTAGTTCTCTTGATTAGGAACATCGAAGTATAAAGAAATACAAGTGATTCTCCCGGTAGGAACATCGGGGACCACTAAAAATACATATAGAATATTCTTCGAAGTTACAATAATTCAACACTCCCCCTTAACGAGAAAGGTATTCTACAACAACATCAACAACAACAACAGTAGGAGAGAGAAGGTATCATCAACATCGTCAGGGTGATACATCTATAAATCATTGGAAGCTTTTCATCATCTTTAACATATAGTATTCATCATCAATCTTCAACAGTAACACTTTGACCGCTCGATCGACAACATCATCATCAACACTTTGACCTTCTGATCAGCAACATCATCATCAACACTTTGACTTCTCGATCAACAACATCATCATCAACACTTTGACTTTTCGATCAGCAACATCATCATCATCAACACTTTGACTTTTCGATCAGCAACATCATCATCATCATACTCTAATCTTTCGATTAGCAACATTATCATCATACTTCAAACTTTTGATCAGCATCATCATCATCATCATACTCTGATCTTTTGATCAGCATCATCATCATCATCATACTCTGATCTTTCGATCAGTACATCATCTTCATCATCATACTCTGATCTTTCAATCTATACGTCATCATCATCACACTCTGATCTTTCGATCAGTAACATCATCATCAACAACAACCTACAATCCACAACACGAAGATGAAAGTCTTCGGATCACTTTTGGACCTAAGTCCAAGGATGATACAATCCTACAACATTCTCGGGGACCGAAGCCTCTGGATACCTTTCTGAGCCGAAGTTCAAGGATCATACAATCCTGCCACATTCTTGGGGACCGAAGCCTTTGGATACCTTTCTGAACCGAAGTTCAAGGATGATGCAATCCTACCACATTCTCGGAGACCGAAGCCTCTGGATACCTTTCTAAACCGAAGTTCAAGGATGATACAATCCTACCACATTCTCGGGGACCGAAGCCTCCGGATACCTTCCTGAACCGAAGTTCAAGAATGATGCAATCCTACCACATTCTTAGGGACCGAAGCCTCCGGATACCTTTCTGAACTAAAGTTCAAGGATGATGCAATCCTACCACATTCTTGGGGACCGAAGCCTCCGAATACCTTTCTGAACAAATGTCCCGGGATGATACAATCCCTCTTCATTCTCGAGGACCGAAGTCACCGGATCACTTTAGGACAAGTGTCCAGGGATGATACAATCCCACTGCAATATCACTGCTCCCCCTTCCGAGGAAGTTCTTTCCGAATAACACCAAGCTTGTCTCGAAAGTGTTCAAACTTTACCCGAGATAGAGGCTTCGTCAACACATCAGTGTTGAATCATCATCTTGTAACATCATCATCTGAACCATCATCATCTACATCTTCAATATGTGAATACTAAACTATTGTCATCTGTATCTCTAGTATGTGAATACTGAAAGCATCATCATCTCTATCTCCAGTATATAAATACTGAATCACCATTATCTGCATCTACAGTATGTAAATATCATATTTCTATGTTCTTTGATGGAACACATGGTTCTCTATCATCTTTATACAACTCTGGTTATCACATAGAATCACTGTAGTATCCATCTCCAGGTCAAAGAGACCTAACATCAGCTTCCGAAGCCATATGGCTTCACAACTAGCATAGCAAGCTGCTATGCATTCTACTTCAGCCGTGCTAAGAGAAACACTGCATTGTTTCCTGCTAAACCATGAACTCATAGCAGAACCCAGACAATAACATCCACCTGATGTGCTTCTTCTGTCTGAGACACTTCCAGCCCAATCTGCATCTGTATAGCCATACAATCTGTAATCATGGTTTCCATCATAGTATAGATCAAAGTCTATAGTCCCTTTCAGATATCTCATCACATGCTTTGCAGCTATCAGGTGAACCCGTCTAGGTTGAACTAGATATTGACTCAAGGTGTTCACAACAAAACAAATGTCTGGTCTAGTATTTGTTAGATACATCAACGACCCAATACTCTGTCTGTATTGAGTCACATCCACTAACTCTGATGAGTCATTGGCTAATAGCTTCTGGTTGGAATCCATGGGTGTGGCCATGGATTTTCATTCCAACATATCAAATATTTTCAAAAACTTCCACTGCATAATTTCCCTGATTGAGAAAGATTCCTTCTGAGTTCTGCCATACTTCTAGGCCTAGGAAATAATGCATTAGACCAAGGTCTTTCTTCTCAAATTCTTCAGCGAGCTTCTTCTTGCATTCTACAATCTGTTTCTCATTCCCTGTCAGAAATAGATTATCCACATACTGTAATGGTATGATAGTTTCATCTTCTATAACCTTAAATTAAAGGTTAGGATCAACTTTCATCAGGAGACTATCTATCCTTCCATACCAAGTTTAGGGAGCTTGCTTCAGGCCATATAGGGCCTTCTTCAACTTGCATACATGAGTTCATCTATCTTCAACTTCAAATCCTTGTGGTTGTTCTATGTATACTTCTTCTTCAATCATAGCATTCAAGAAGGTCATCTTTACATTCATCTGGTGTAAGTTCCACTTCATCATGGAATCAAGTACCATGATAGTTCTGAAGGAAGTGTTTCTTGCTTCCTGGAGTAGGTGTCTCTTCAAAACTAATTTCCTTTCTCTGAGAGAATCTTCTAGCCACAAATCTTGCCTTCCATCAACAACATGTTTTGTCTTGTAATTCCACTTGGAAGATACCACTCTCTTGCTATCCGGTTTGGTTACTATATCCCAAACATCATTCTGGTATTCTTCCATCATTCTGTTAGGTCATCAACATATCCTAGTCACATTCAACCTTGAAGGTTTGAACCCACTTTACTCTTGGTAAAGCCTCGGTCTATTAGGAGGCTGTCCATCATGTCGTACCATGTCGAACTTAGAGATCTTCTGTAGTCACTTCCCCTGAAACGGAGCATTCTCTACTACTATGTATCTATCTCAGTTTGCCAAGATCCCTTTATCTTGAACTTTGTCGAAAATTTCCTCATGCACCCATCTGTGAGCTTGTTGTCTTCTGTAGGTTTCCATCTTCAACCTTGTAGCAAAGGTTAAAATATTCATCACTCTAGGTGATCTGTCAAGCTCCTAGATGTGCTTTTCTATGGGTGCCTTCTGATCTTGTACAAAGCATATTATGTACAGGTGATTCTCTGCTCAATATATACCTCTACTGGAGAAGTGTGTCTGGTCAATAGAGTATATCATGCCATAGTCTGTTCTTTCTGAGGCAAACCACGAACCTTGATTTGTACACTTGTTCTTGTAAATCCATATGGAATACACTACGGACTTCCCTTTAGGTCTCGAAACCATATTGTAGACATCATTCCTCATGATCAACTGTTACTCTTTGATCATAGCTTCTTTTGTAGCCGGAAAGGTTAGCATCAATGATGTTACCCAACCTTGTTACACAACTAGAGTGCGTCTGAGGCCTCTTGGAAGTCTCGCCATACTTTTCTTCATCTTGATCTATCTCTCGTACCCAAGGTCTTCGTATTTCGAGGTGGATCTACCGCTCTTTGAAGCTCTTTCTTCCGTCACGGTGTCTCTGACCCTGGGAGCTTCAGATTCATGTTTATTGGAGTGAATCTTGAATTGTCATCACTTGTTCTTTGGAACAAGTCTCATCCTTCTTTTCTTGTAGGCGGTTGTACAAGACCTTTCCTACAAGTCAAATGCACTAGTTGTATGGTTAGAATCATTTCATATGCATAACAATAAATTCTTATGCATCATGCAACTGTTTAGCCAATATGACATCATTGAGATTGTGCACTAATCCAATATGTCAGAGGTTTCATTCTAGATAAGTAGCAATGGAGAGTTGTATAGCACCATGAGCTACTTACCCATCACATGCATGTCATTAATGCAAATATTCTATCATGCATAATACATCAACTGAATATAAAACGATATCATGAAATAACAATTGACTAATTATCTTTTATTGGTTTCATGGGTAGACTCCTTCTTAATCCTTCTGCTTCATCACCTTCTTCATTCATGACATCATCATTTCTTATCCAAAGGATAAGATGGATAAGAGGTTCTTCCAGAATTGAGTTCTTCATATTCATCATCACTTGAGGGATCTTCTTTGAATCGTGAGTGCTTGATCTTCGGTTGCTCCCATCTTCTCTTCTCTTATTATGAATCGAGTTTCTTCTTGTGTAAGGCTTAGCCTCATCTCCCTTTGGAACTGGAACCTCTCCGCTTATGTAGGTGTCCAATTCATTTTCTTCAAGAACCAGTGAAATCCTATGCTTCCATGCTTGGAATTTTTTCATCTTTACCAAGCTTGTCATCAAGTTGGGGTGCTAGGTCATTTTGAAATGAGAACCTCAAATGTAAATGGCAAAAGATTAGATCTTACCGGTTTGAGGTGTTCGTCCTGGTTCTAGATCTGGCTGATATAGGGTTTGTCAGAGAAATCCTAATTTTTAAAACTTGGAATCTTTCAGATATTATTGGATAGAAAGATGTGCCTCTTGAAGGCGAGCTGAGCAGCATATTCATTTTCCCAAAACTATGATCAGAATTGCAAAATATCTTATGCCCTAGTTTTCTTCAGTTTCTTCTGCATAATGCCTGATATTTTTTCTACAGTATCTCTGAAATTACTGCTCCTCTATATCTGAAATTTCCTACTGAGTTAGCCTCGCACGTCCAATTTCCAACACTACAGGATAGAGCAGAATTGGTTTTACCAATTGGAACTTATACGCGTTTTCCCAAGGTGTCTCATTTTAGGACTGTCCAGAAGAACGAACTTGTACAGACTGCCACGTGTCACTGTTTAATCTTCAGGGTCTGAAATTCTTACCACAGAAATTAAAGTCTGTACCCTTTCTAGAACATCTTTTGAAATTTTGTTTGGACCTTCGTAGCCTGAGATATAACAATTATCCCTAGGTGTCCTGTTTAGGGATGAATCCTGGGAGGGGCTGGAACCCTAATTTGGAGGAAACATATCTCCTAGAATATAGAGAATCTGAGTTTGAAACTTGGACACAATGTACATCAACAATTTATCCTGTGAAAGTTTCAGAACCTGATCCTTCTCCAATATCTAGATATAGCAAATCTACCAAAACCATTAGTTTCGGTATTTTAGGGTTTTTCAAGCCCAGGGTCAAACTAGGGTTTGACTTTCGCAGAGTTTCACCCAACCAAAAATATTGACCCAGGTCTCTAAACTTTGATTTCGATGAGGAGAGTAATCCTATGCCGGGCTCACTCAAAAATTCCTATTCTGTAAAAAGCCCTAATTTGTCGCAGTAAAAATTGAAAATGTCCGGAATCAAATTCTGCTTCGACAGAAAGATGCTCCCTTCAATGGAGAGTCATCTTAGCCTTATTTTGCTGATGGATTGTGGAGAGAGACCCAAAAAGTAAGAAGCCCTAGCTTCTGCAGCTGCACAGTGTCTTCTTTTAGGGTGGCTTTGATACCATGTTGAATTTTAATGGTTATATCAGATATTAAAACATTTAGCATCATAACAGCGTAACCATAAGCCAAAAGATCATTGGAAGATAGACAAGCACAACCACACAAAAAAAACACAAAGATTTATCCTGGGAAAACCCTAATGGAAAAAACCCAACAAAAGCTTCCTCAATATAGATGCCCCAAAAGATAAAAGGTAAAACTCAAAAAGCTGATCCTCCTCCTTCTCCTGCTATAGCTCTCTCTCTCTCTCTCTCATGTGCTACATAAGTGATGTGAGTGTGTTCAAATGAGAAGCACCTCACTTTTGTTTATATTCTTTCGTTCACTTAATAATTAATTCATTTATGTAGGCTCGAGTAATCCTAATTTAATTATGTAGGCTCGAGTAACCACAACTGGGGTACTATTGACCCGACTTACAACAGAGGGGACTTCCTCATGATTCTTATTAGTTCTCTTGATTAGGAACATCGGGGTATAAAGAAATACAAGTGATTCTCTCGGTAGGAACATCGAGGACCACTAAAAATACATATAGAATATTCTTTGAAGTTACAATAATTCAACAAACTAAACCCTGATTGTTGCAATAGAAACTAACACAAGACTTCCATGGGCTTAAATACATGCCATATGCCCCACGAAAAATATTAAGCAAATTCATAATATGAACCCATTCAGAAAGAGATCCATCCCCGAAGATCAAAACATCATCAACAAATAGAGTATGAGTCAGGAAAAGAGAGCAAGCCACTTTAATGCCTTTAATCGACTGATTCTCCTTGGCCTTAAGGAGAAGTCTGTTGAGGCCCTCAATAACCAATAAAAAAAGATAGGGCGAAAACAAACACCTTTGGTGGATTCCACAAGATCCCTTGAAAATGGACGAAGGGGATCATTGATAAGAACATCAAAACCGACAGAAGAGACACAAGACATAATCCACTAAGAAATATTAAAAGAGAGACTAACCTATATCAAGATAAGATGAAGAAAATACCAGTCAACCTTATCATAAGCCTTCTCCATATCTAACTTGAGAACGAAGGCAGGTAATTTCTTCATCTTCATCAAAAGCATAAACTCTTAAATGTCAATCCCACCTGCATCCAAAATTTGACAATTGAGCAAGAAACCAAACTATTTAGCGGACAAAAACCTTCCCACAGTAGGTTTCAACCTATCTACAATAATATTTGAGATCAGTTTATACAAAAGATTACATAAAGAGATCGGTTGATACTCATCAAAGGAAACCGGTCCATCCACCTTCAAAATAAGAGTGAGAAAAGTGGAGTTTAAGTTATTAGGGATAATGCCAAACCTCCTAGACTCCTCAATGGATTGAACCATATCGGTTTCCAGAAGATCAAAAAAGTGAAAATAAAATTCCAGCGTCCAACCATCAGTCCCCGGACTCTTATCCTTGGCAAAACCCTTGAAGGCCTCAAAAACCTCACCCGAAGAGATAGGACCCCCAAAAAATTCACAATCAGATCTGTCGAAGGAGGGATATTGCTTAATGGTTTCCAACTGATCACAAATATTGGTCGACTTTTGATCACGGTAAAAATTACAGAAGTAATAATTGGCCACAAACTTAATAGAATTGGAATCATACATTGGTACACCCCCAAATCCATTAGCTTCCCAAATAGAGTTGGAAAGACGACATTTGTTGGAAGAATTATGAAAGAATTTGGAATTGTCATCCCCATCCTACAAGCAAATTTTCTGACTCTTTTTCCTAAGCGTTTCCTCTTTATGGGCAAGGATTTTCTGCTTTTGCAAACATAGATCCAACAAAAAAGAAACAATCCTCAGAGAAAAACTTATCATCAACAACCTCCTCCAAATCCTGAATAGAGCCTTTGACCTCACATAAGGATTTTCCAATCTCCTTCTTCATGTCCTTTTCCCAGCAAATCACCAATGGGCGCAATTTGTTCAATTTAAATATCAGACTTTGCATCGGATTAAGATGAACATAGCTTCCATAAAAAGATGACCCCAAATATCCACAACCAAATCATTAAATGCATCTTCCTTAATCCAAGTGGGGTTGAACTTAAAAGGATATTGACAAAAACTCTTGTCAAAATCCAGTTGTAAGATTACAGCTTTATTGTCACAGAAGCTCGTAGAGTAAGACCAACACCAGTACCTGCCCAGTTGATCACAAAGGGACTTATCCATGAAGAAACGGTTGAGACCCTTGGAAATACCCGCAGCCCCACACCTACCATTCGACCGGGTTGGAAACAAAACCGTAGGGACCACATCTAACAAATGCACATCCCCAAAAAGAGACTCAAAGAAATCGACAAGAGGATCAAGGATACGACCAACCCCCCACACCTCTTATGAGGACATCGTAAAATTGAAATCACCCGCAATAACAAGATTCAGCGACAAGAGCAGACCATAACAATTAACCACATCCCAAAACTTCTTCCTGTGAGCATAAGGAACATATACATTGATAAAATGAATAGGAGGATTAAACCCTTTAAGTTTACATGCAAGTAAGATACCTGCACACAAAGAATAAGCTTTAAGGCAAGAAACATGGGGGTTCTATGCCACCAAAATGACCCCAGAGAGACCCAACACATCACAAGCACTGACCCTCCAACCAGGTCTCAGACACAAAATATTAACGCATTTTAGAACAACCCATATTAGCGATATTAACCCATTTTAAAACAACTCATAATGAGAATTTCAAAAGAAGAGAAAATAATAGTTTACTTTCTCGAAATAATTTATTCACCAAACAAATCGAGTTTGTCCACTTATCTAAACATTTCTTCTTAATATTTTGTGAATGATATCAAACTTAATAATCAAAACTACCAACTAAATGATGTAAACATTTAAAAAACTAAATCATATACAAACATGTTATTTTTTTGGAAAAAATAACAGCTTCTTGATATTTATAGAATGGATCAAAGAAACTACATCATATCATTTTTATCCTAAAAATATAAAATATTTCAGCAAACATATAGTAACATTCTAATGACAACTTATTCATCCGGTGCTCGGTTTGGCGGTTCCATGGCAGAAGGCAAGCGACGCAACCATAGCAGTAGAGAACCCTAATCGTTCATGTTGAAATGATTGTTACACTAATTATCTAAACATTACAAAATAAATGTCATTCAATTTCATACTTGGTAATTTAGTTCATAATAAAAAATATTTCTTACTTTGTTATTAAAATAATTATTAATAACTAAGAGTCTTCTCATAAATAATTATTAGTAACTTAGAGTATTTTCTCCTACCTTCATCTCATTATATTTTTTGTTTTTTAAATAGTAATTTTAGTTATAACATTTATAATATATTAGTGTATATTCAATTAAAAGTACTATAAATTAGAAGTCTAGTGCAGTAAGCTAGACTTCTATAAAACACGCGATCTGAGATGCTTGCATTATGGAGTATACTACACTTTGCCCGAACTTTAGGCATTGATGCTATTCAAATTGCTGGTGACTCCAAGGTTATTGTTGAATGGTTTAAAGGTTCTATCAATTTGGAATCGATTCTCCTTACCTATTGGATGGATCGTATTATGCAGCTGAAGGGTCAATTCTTGGAGATCAACATACAGCATGTATATAGGGAGATAAACACTGATGCAGACCTTTTATCTAAGAAGGCATTAACGAGACCGTATGGTCATTTTTTGGTGGCACGTGGGGATGGTCGCGAACCATCTGATTTTTCTTTTTTTGGTTCTTATTAGTTTTTGTCTTTTCTGTATGATGGCATGAGATTGATATATCTTATGCATCATTCTGGGTAAATATATCAGTAGATGTATTTTGTAATGGATATTACATAATCCATCTGGTAGATACCTGGTGGAGGAGGATAGTTATCTATAAATACTGGTTGTATTGGGTAGAAGGAAGGTACATTGCTGATATGTGGATGTGAAAACTGAACGGGACAAGTGTTGCATAGTCACTATATTGTAATTATCAGGTGATAACTTTTTTATATATAATATATATAAGATCTTTTTTGTGAAAAACAGATAAAAATAAAACTAGTGCATAGTCTAGTGCAGTAAGCTGTATTAAATTGAGATCATATTCATATACTCAAACTATACTACTATGATGCAAAACAGATAAAAATAAAATAATGACAGTCTAATTTTCAACAAATATTGAAAAACATATTGTTCCCAACTCAGAACTCCACTTCTCTAGATCTAGTGGTATCTAGACTTGTGAATTAACTTTGCCATACAGTCCAAATTCGAAAAGAAAACCAAAACACAAAGGAAAGACGAGCCTTCTAAAAAGCTTGGATAGTGTCTTCTGAAACCACCTGTCCAAGTAGCACTTTTTAAAAATTTAATTCGCTAGACAGACTTTGGCTTAAGTCAAATACATGCATCCCTTATGTGTGGTATACTTTGAAACAGGGTACCGATTTCTCCAAATGTCCATATACTAAAGGTCAAAACTACAGACACAAGATAAGGGGATGGATGACTGGGCGTTGGACCAATTCACGCCAATAAACAAAAAAGTATTTCAGAGCTGCCCAGATTATTGTCTTTGCAGTTGCGTACTATATTGAATACGGGAATCGGTACACAATTTCATTTTGAATTCTGAAAGGACTCGAGACCTCCCAATGCATCTATGAAGATGATGATGTGTATAGGATTCATGGGTATCTATACATTTCTTAATAGCGAGCCTTAAGCATCCATCCAAGCAGAAGATCAAGTAAAAAAATTGTTAAAATGGAAGCAGAATTTTGTAATACAATCAAATAGCAAACAGCATTTAGCAGTATCCTGCAATACCCTGATTATAACAGATTCATTGTCCAAAATTCCATCAGAGGAGTTACATATATTCAAGGAGTAATTGAGCTATATATATTCAAGGAGCAAACAAATAGATGATTTGCCATTAGAGAAGAATGAATTAAAGAATTTGAACTCTGGAACGAACGCCAACTGTTATATCTAGATCCTGTTGACATCCATTGAACTACAAGAATATGAAAGAACAACGAAATACTTGTTCAAGAGCACGCCTAATTTACAGGAGTAATCAAGGGCAAACCGGTTCGTTTGCAGCCCAGATCTCGGGCTCTAACAAATCCAGTGTTGCTCCCAAATTGACTATCTGCTTCATCGTCTCTAACCACATGACCAGGCTGATGGCTCTCCATCCACCAAGCTTGAGAGGAATTATAAGATATAAATTTGTAGTCAGAAGGAGGCCAAATAGTAGAATCCAAGAAGTTCCCACCTAAATTGGCAGAAACTGCAGAACTGTGCTTCATTTGAGTGCAGTCATTTTCATCTTCAGCAGGCATGTTCAGATCCAACGCTTGAGAGCTTCTAATTGCTGCAAGTTGCTGTTGCTCAGTGATGGAAAGGCTTGTTGAGGTGTTTGTACTCGTAGCAGGGGGAGTAGAATGAGTCCTCTTGTGACCGCCCAAAGCTTGCCCAGATGTAAAATTCCTGTGACAGACAGGGCATTCGTGCAGCCTTTCTTTCTTAATCTCAGTGCCTAAACTCTGGCTGTAAGTTTCAGCAGAAGGCATGAAGAAAGAAGCTTCTTCCTTAAATCCCTCATCGTTCTGGCTGTGAACAGGCAGCCTGGGAAAGACGGATTTAAAATCCCTTAATTGGCAGCTTGCTCTGTGGCCGCCCAGAGCTTGGAATGAATTGAACTTCTTGTCGCAGGACTTGCATGCGTATAACCTCATCTTCGTCTCCTGTTTGAATCCATCCTCCCATTGCAGACTGTGCAGAGAATCCGCATCCCCAATATCAAACCGCTTTGGCTTCTTGATTCTCCGTCTGATCGGGTGGAGTGTGGCGGGAGCAAGAGACTCGGAGGACGATGTGGTAGTTAGCGAGTGCGAGTGTCGATCACTGCCATCGGCAAAAAGCATCATCAGGCAACGCGCAGCCATCTCCTGCTCATCTTCTTGATCTTCTTGTTCTTGATCTTCTTGATCTTCTTGATCTTCTTGTTCTTGAACATCTTGTCGTGCAGTGATTTCTGATTTGGGTAGCGGAGGAAGTCCATGTCTTGAGCGTTTAGATCTCTTGCCCTTGGTGGCAGAGCAAATGCCCGAGACAAAGTGCGGAGGCTCCATGTCCATGTCTGGAGATCGAAACTGGAAGAAAGACTCTTCCCCTTCCTCTTCTTCTGCAAGATATGGGATCGCTGCCATGCTTACTGAAACTGTAAACTGTAACTAGGTGGATGCCAAAATGGGGCAAAACTGGAAGCACAAGCAAAGCAAAGCAAAGCAAGAAGATGGGCAAAACTGGAAGCACAAGCAACGCAAAGCAAGTAGGGGAAACGTGTGATGGGGGCAAGAATGGTAGAGAATCGATAGATATAGGTGAATGCAGTGGAGTTCGTCCAACGACTTTTGATGTGGTCTACTGAGCGAAGAGACACGGCAATGGGCACGAAGTAGTGTAGTGAGTCTAGAAGTGTGAATTAAAATCTGGTCCACCAGCTACAGGGAAGCCTCGTGGCTTTGACTGATCTTGTGACCGTTTTCATCGGAAAGAGTCTAAGCCGACATAGGAGACAGTAAAACTCATGTCCCGTGCATTGCATACAGAGCACAGATGCGGGAGCCGCCCCGAGGTTTCCAGTTTGTAAAGCAATAAGTTAAACGTGTGGTAAACGACTTTTACTTTTGTGTTGAATTTAAAGACACGGAACCAGTTCCGCCTTGAAACTTTCTGTTTTTTCTGCTTAAAAATCAGTTACACCTTTGAATCTTTGTTTTGTTTACGAGTTTTCTAAATAGGGCACGATTTTTCGTCTGTTTTGGGTGGGTTTTATCAATTTTTGGTCCTGAATCATCATGGAATTTTCAAAACGCTTAAAATTACTGTGGGATATTATAGAGTGCAAGTGTTGGGGTTTTTATATTTCTTGATTTCATTTATGTGTTTAAAATGGTTTAACAAACAACAGAAATTATAGATTTTGTATAGAATTTTAACTAAAAATCAACCTAAAAGTTAAAAGTCAAAATAGTCCCCTATTTAGGAAAAAAGAGTTTAAGCTAAACTCTATACAATTTGCACCTAAAATTTAGCAAGTTTTTTTGGCAAAAATCCGGTGAAAATTGTTTAAAGGATAGTTTTTAGTGATTGGAATTGCATACACTGGGTGCACCAAAGGTAATCCATTTTTGCAATAAAATTGCAATTTTAACATTGAAAATCTCATTTTCAACAACAAATTCTTGCCAGATTTCGACCAAATTAACCTAAAAAATTACAAACATTCTAAATATTAACCAACTCCCATTGAAAGCTCCGTTCTTAGATGCTCAATTTTTTCCGGATCGATTGAAATTTGAACTAGTTGAATCTACGAGCTCCGAAAACAAATAAAAATTGCTGTAAATTCGATAAGCTTCGCTGTAAATCGAAAAGTCAAAGAAGACTAGTATTAAAAAGTTGCGAATAAGTCGTAAGAAAAGAGTTTCCACCAGTGCCGGTGGCCATTGCTGACCTTCCAGGCCAGTTCTTCACGTGGGTGGTTAATGACCTGGGAGTCGCTTAACATTCCACATCAAAATCCCTTTAAAATGGACGAAGCGTTGAACAATCAATATTTATAACTGTCGGTCAAGATTATTCGGCCCGGTGGGTTTAATTTATATAATTGATTGTATTTTCTTGTAGTGCATGGAAAAGTTTATTCTCTTGAAGGTTGTTGGAGTGTAACAGTACTTTGATGTGTAGCCATTGTCCTAGCCCTAGCAGGTGTGTAGGAACACGTATAGAAGGGCCAAAGGAATGTTCATATAAGCAACACACTTGAAAGTGCAAGGTAAATATGTTTAGTTTTCTTTAAATGAAAGTGCCACCTAAGTATGGATGGTATGCTTATTGAAAACAAAGATGACTCTAATATTGGACTTGGACTCTAAATTAGAACTATTCTTTTCTTTAAAAGTTGGCACATCACACAAAGTAAGAGGCTTGACACCTCATAATGAGAATTTTTAGTTATTCTTTTAAATAAAATTGAAATATATGAGTTTTTCCTTATGATAATTACGTTTTTCTCTTGTTTTCCGATTCTTGGAAGTCATCAAGCGAGATCCACCCATTTGCTTCATTTTTTTATGAGAGGATTTACTTTAGCTATAGAATGTATAAATAAATAATAGATTAAAGAGGAATTTGGTTTTTCTTTATAGTTACTTTATTCCAAAAAAAAAAATGTTAAATTAAAAACTTGTCCCATACAAATTTATAAAGGTTTATTTGTTTTTTTTATATCAACCACTACTTTAAGATGACTCATGGCTTCAGGGTTGTTCCTCATAGGAATTAAACCTTGCTTGAAAAAGTCAGGGTTACTACTATATAATTTGGGCCACTCAAATGTCTCATGTCCACAAGAGTTGAGCATGATAGTTAGTGCGGCAATCGGAGGTCAACTGAGGAAGTCTGCAACATGATTGGTGTTGGCCTTCTTATACTTGAT
The DNA here is from genome assembly GCA_001517045.1 of Pseudotsuga menziesii. Taxonomy (NCBI): domain Eukaryota; kingdom Viridiplantae; phylum Streptophyta; class Pinopsida; order Pinales; family Pinaceae; genus Pseudotsuga; species Pseudotsuga menziesii. Next base: position 214,677 of record LPNX011144201.1, read on the forward strand.
GTTCAAGTGGATTTGTTGCAGGTATTTGGACCACTTATGAGGGCGTTCATTCTATAACTTTCCTTGTGTCTACATGAATTGCGGGGGCTTGTGATCAATGTGGATGATTGTCTCCTTCCCTAGGATGTATTGTTTACATTGTTGGCCTGCCTGCATAATGGAGTACATCTCCTTGTCATAGGTGGGATACTAATGCATAGAATCAGAGAGTGTCTTTTTATACTAGGCCATTGGATGTTGAGACTAAGCAAGAAGGTGGTCGCCTGAGAAGTGGAAGAAGATTTCAGTCGGGAAAGAGAAGAAGGACTACGACTAGAAGAGGAAGTTGCAACGTGACCAAAAGAAGGGACTTCGAATTGGCACCACACCTCAACGGAGAGTCTTGCGATGAAGAAGAGGAATATTGACTTGTATCTGAGGAAGAAGAAGAAGAAGAGGTACTATATCCAAATCAAGATTATGGCATACCCTCAACCCCATGTACATCTCCAGGAGTTGAGGTAAGATCTAGAAACACAGCGCCTAGTGGTTTTGCCGATCATAATAACTATAATAGTGGAAATAGTAGTCAAGGAATTTCTACTAGTGGAACCAAGTTAATTCAACAATACCAAGAGTAAACAGAATGGTTGGAAATGATATGAAGTTACCGTTATTTAATAGAAATGGGTTAGAGGACCTTGAGCAGTATTCGTTCCTATGCGAAGTTGTATGGACAGTGCGACAAGTCCAAGATGAGGCAGTAAAAAGAGCCCAAATGATCACAACTCTTAGAGGTCGTGCGCTTAACTAGTATATGAAATTCTCTATGGTTACAGTAGGTATTTTTTTGTCGGAAATTCTCAGCAAGTGCTGACATAGGCTATTTCCCTAGATTGAAATACTCAAAGTTAGAACAAAACAACTACAAGATAAAGAAACTTTCCCTATGATCCATAAACTACTTGAATTATCTGCTCTACTTACCTTCCATAGGTTGCAAAGCTCTAAGATAATCACAACATTAATCTTCATTCATTAATCAATAATACAATGATTATACAATAAGTAGAATTATAATGCTAAATATGGGATTCGAATCTATTAGTTCTAACTGACTGATTATCCAACTCAGTGTGTCTAAATCATTGTTGGAGCTCACTAGTCTAACTTTGGATGTCTAAATCATTCTACAATCAATTAACTGATGAGGTAGGTGGGAAAAAGGCGCCACTCTCCCTGCATGCATGCAAAACTGATGCTAGGCTAACTGAAAGAGATCTAACTGATTGTAACTGGAGGTTAACTCGGCATAACTGGTTACCTACCACAACCAACTGATGGAGGCTTCTAGTGGCACTCAGAGTGGGCTCCTATAATGTAGGGATTGGTCACAGAGGCACATAAACTCATGCGTGCACATACATTAAGTGGCATATAACTCTAGGTGTGTCCCCCATACTCTAGTACATTGGTAATATTTTGCTAAGTTAGGAAATATGACCAAATAGACTATATTGGACAAAGGAGGATTAATTAATCCTAACAGTAGAATTCCTCTATGTCGTCAACAAAAGCCACCCAAGTGGTTTTTTTCCTGTATATTTTAGACTCATCTTTGGCATTCCTATTATGATAACCATCCCACCAATCTTTGATATGGAGGGGGGGGGGGCGCTTAAGGAGTTGGAAGGTGATCTTTTTGTTGTTGATTTTTTTTTAACAAAGTAGTAACCCTCTAATATATTTAACCATTTCTCCAAAGATTCTACATCTATCCAACATTCAAATAAGGTAGTTTCAAAGTTAACTTGTACCTTGAAGTGATTCACACCTCCAAAATTGTTGCTCATTAAAGGTGTCTCTTCCACAGTCAATAGTTGTTGGATTTTCTTTGACTAACCCAGGTTCAACCTTCCAACCCAACCAACAAAACCCAAGGCATCGACCTAACAGAGTATAAGCCCGTCGATAACACCTGCGACGCAAGTGAAGTCTCACCTAAGATACCTATAAGGACTGCAGGAATCAGGATTCTGTAATGACAAAAGGGGATCTCATCATAGAAGAACTCGATAGACTAACCAATGATGCATATAGGTGAACGATCATCGATAGATAACAACAACATATGAAAACATAACAGATCTAAATCACATATATCAACTTTTTTGTCACTATTAGTCCATTTCATCATACATATTATTAGTCGTAAAAAATAAAAATGCCTCAAACATTTAAAAAAAAAAAAACATACAACATTGGACACAGTGAATTTAACGTGAAAACCCATATGGGAAAACACCACAAAAATGCTCTTCATTTGGCATAAGTCATGGTTGAACGCTTTGGTCTGTGCACACATCCTACAGACATATCCCCAAATCACCTTTATATTAGATCCACTCACACAACTTGTGGATCAACATTACATGCCCTTCACAACTTTTGCTCACTCTCACACTACAACTTACAACAAAATTCTTCAGAGCTTACTCTTGACTGACTCTTCTATTTTCCACACTAGCCAACTACTAACTTACTCCTAAATCCCAACCCTTTTACATTTTTAAAGGCTCTAGTGGCCAATTTTACATCCTGTTCCCACTACCCATAAGTGGACAACTTTTCTAACTAATTCACCGCATTCATTAATGTTTCCCCAAAAAATTCCCAAAATTTTGCATCTAACCCATTTTGTCTTTGCTCCGTCGCATCCCTATTCACACTACAACCAAAATTCTCTATCTTCACTTTGTCGCAACCCTACTCACACCACGACCGAAATTCTCTACCTTTGCTCTGTTGCGGCCCTACTCACACCGTGACCGGACTTCTCAAAATTTACAGGCCCAACTTTCTACACTTTCCTAGAGCCAACATGGCCCCAACACTCACATGTGGCTAATCTTGAGCCACTTCAGACATAAATCTCTTTCTCATTGACCTTATCTTAAAAATCTTGGAAGATTTTCATCACCTCCTCTACCCATCGCTGAACATTTTCCTTTACTTTGGAAACTTTCTCCATAAGTTCAGCACTAATATGTTCCAAACTTTGTACTTATGTCTCCTATACAACTTGTCAAACTTGGACGTGTACTGGATGAACGACCCCTATGAATTGCTATGCTTAAGCTTGAACCTCTGCACCACGATCCATTCTTCATTGCTGTTGTGTTCGGAGATTAGCGCCCTGCTATATTAAGGCTTTGGGTTTAGTATCCTTACTCATCTTCTCGACTGGGGGAAATGTTTTCAATGAGTTCCTTAACCCGACCAGATTGGATTATATTGCATGAAGTTTCTATATGTCCTGCAACTCAACATCATCCATCAATGATTCCTAGGCATGGGAAACCTGCGCATATTCCTTAGCACAGAGTGCTTCAACCTCCTGAATTTGTTTTACACCTTCATTAACTACCTTATGTCACTCTTCTAGTACTTCAGTGGGTGTACTAGGAAGAAGCTTAGCTTCTAGTTCTGCAATTCTATAGAGGAATTTGGTAGCGACTTCCCCTATCCTAATGACCCAAGCTTCAGGGAGCATGTTGGTTGTAACTCCAAGCTCTAGAATTTCATGGCAGGAAAACACGATAACTTGCTCAAGTCTTTGTCTATCTTGTTGCCACCTTTATGTATGTTGCTTTGTTTCCTTCAACTGCTTCTGGAGGGAAGATATGGTTGTCTTCGGCTACTTCAATTGTTCATACACCATATGTTCCCTTGCCTCAATCTCATCGATTGTAGGTTGATGTATGTTATGTAGTAAAGACATGGGAAGTGCAAAGAGATTTACATCAACATAACCAATGTCTTGAATCGTGCTATTGCATTCTGGTGTTCCCAAGTCAAGTGCTTTAGACAACACCTGAACCTTAACGATGTTGTCAGGTTGCTTGTACTTTAGCTGGGCAATCCTCAGAAGGACCTGCTTCTTACGACTACGACTGCAATGAGCATCGACTGATCGCTACCCTTACTTCTTTTACTACAACATAAAGATTCTAAAGTAAGTCAGTAACACTCCCAATCAAATGTGTGTGTCGAATATTAATATCCTGACATGTTTCATCAGCAACCTCCACCATTCTGTCGACCATCAAAATATAGTCATCATTAGTAAGTCTAGTAAAGGATCTCTGACATCCTTTTTCTTTTTGCAACTCTTTTTGCTCTCTTCGACAGCTTTCCTCTTTTCCCCCAGTTCTAGATACATCGACGTGGCACTTGATTCTTCATTTCTATTGCGAGGGGAACTACGTGGATTTTCTTCATCTTGGGGGTCCCCTTCTTGAGTCCCTAACGTACCCTCCTGTCGTAGGTCATTTTCATCAGATAAAAGGTTGTTTACAACATGTTGCTTCCATTCTTCAGGCCAATATCGAACTATCATATCAAGTTCCTCCTCGGATAACCGAAATGCAGCGATTAACCATTGATGTTGGGGGTATCGATGTGGTTGTAGATACAGATGGTGATCCCCTGCAGTAAAATTTATCACATTTCTATACCGTTGGACAGTTTCTACAGGAATCCTTGACTAATTTCATATATGATTCCTCAGTGCTTCAACATGCAGGTAGAATATAATATTGTTTTCCATATGTCACCTTCAATTCTTCTCCTCATACCATAAGTTCTAGTAACATGCCCCGTGACATGGAACATGCACTTCCATCCCTTGATAGTTGGGTGGATCGACTTAGGCAACAAAAGAGATCAAAATTAACAACCAAGAATAAGTGAAAGGAGTACCTTTTTTTCGTGTCGATAACATCCACCAATAATTCATTTAGCAAAAACATGGACCAATTCATCTGGACTCCAACAACATATTGCTCAGTTGCAGCCATGGTACCAGCAATGCACTGGTTCGTTCGCATATTCCTTAATGGATTGTCAGACAGTATTTGGCTACGAACCGAACACCCCGATCACTGATATAGGCGATGGAAAACCACCTCTTATCCCATGTAATATTGTACTTCCCCTTCATGTGAGCAATAAGGCTCGGGTCATGCTCATTACCAACAAAAAATGGCGTTGGGTCAACTCCTGCTTTAGGTAGCCCATTGATGGCAGAAATCAAGTCTACGTCGACAGAAATACAATGATCCAACCATAAACAAACCCCATGAAAAAAGACCAACATTTTTTTTACACACGCATTGACCTCAACAATGCGACCAAAGTGGGGCATATTCATCAAGGACAAAATGACCAACTTCTCCAGCCCACGATCCCAATCCATAGGGTCCAGCTGAATAGGCCCACCTTGAACTAGTTGTACTAAAGTCATATACTATGACAACTGGATTTCAGGTAACTTCCTTAAATCATGGTCTATGAATGTTATCTTCTTCAAGTTTGACATAATATATGTCATGACATGCACACCTTTCAGAATGGATTGCTTAACCAGTGGATACTTTTCATTCTTGTGAATGACCACATTGGGAGCATCATCTTTTCGCAGTGGAATATACCTAGGTAGTATTATTGTTGAAGCAGACCTTGAAGCTTCAGCGTCATGTGTTGCTTTGAATCTTTGCTCAAGAGGAACGACTCGGCTAGTTGTTCACTTCTTCCTTGGTGGATTTACAGGGATGGGTCACAAGAAAAACTACGGTGCCTCCTATACAATGGGTATGGCAGGGGGAGACTCCACATTTGAACCTTGAATGGTGCTTGAACTCAACACATGAATCTCCATTAGAGAAAGATTCGGCCTCAAGGACTTGCAGACAATTCTTTCGCTTCAAGAAAATTCACACTTCAATACAATGAAACAACTGGCTTCTGCTAAGAGTGAAATAGATTTACGCATACAGAAATTCAGTCAATCATGTAATTCAGCAATAAATTGAAAAAGGTGGAGGATAATCCTTTCACATGCTGATATCTTTTCGGTCATTATGATAAAGCTCCATTAAAGACATCACTTCGTTCACCATAAAAGAAGGAAATTATTATACATTAATTACAGAGTTGACAGAAACTATGCTGCCAAAATATCCTGCTACCCAACTTTAATTACAGAACAACTTAAGCTTACAACATAATTTTAACTTGCGAAAGACGTGTAGCCTGCGATAGGCCTTTATCTTGCGACAAAATTTGCTTCAAACGACAATTTCAAACTTATATACAAGACTTCAATTTGTTTTTCCTATTCAAGTTCAGTCAATTCCTATCCATTCGAGCAAAGTACGGCTATCCCTATAAAGTTTCAGCTGACTCCCATTTACCATTCAGTTGAATGGTGTACCATCTAACTTTTGTAATTGAACAACACCTCCATAATTAACATGAATGACAACATATGGTCCCAAATAGTGTGTACGAAGCTTACTAGGATGTTTTAAAAACTTATTGTCGTAGAGAAGAAAAAAGTCACCTGGTTGAAATTGCTTGAACTTAATGTGGTGGTCATGCCAAACCTTCTATCGCTCTTTATTGAAACGTTGATGATATCCTACAATGAGACGTTATTCTTCTAGCTGTAACAGTTAGCAATACACCAATATCCACCTAAATAAGTCATCCCCCGTCGGGAATAAATGGTCCCTATTGTGTTAAGTACCACCATCAGATGAGGAAACTTTTAATGAATTTGAATCCTCATGAGCCACTTTCCCCGGTGAAGAAGTTGCCTTTCTTTGATGACCTGAGATAGTTGGATGTTCTACTTGCGAGTTTCCTTCATCTGATTTTCCATGATTTGGTCAATTGTCTCCTATTAAATGTAGCCAAGTGATCGACTACCTATGAGGTGTCCAAGAGAGGAAAAAAATATGGTCTCAATAACTCTACATTAAATATACGGTAAAATACGAGGAAAGGGGTAATACTTAACTCAAAAGCATTCTCACCGACAACCTTGGTGATGTATTAAGAACCATATCAAAGTGGGAGTATTTTTTGATGGGGATTTGTGAGGTGTTATATCTATACATGTAACAAGACCTTATCTCTAACCTGAAACTTATGTGGAACTTGATGTTGGTCATGTCATTGTTTATACTTGGCATTTTCTTTCTGCAATATGTCATGAATTTGATGTTGGATGTGTTGGATCTTCTCAACAAATTTGGATTCCTAATTAGATTCAATTTGAGCATGGGAGGAATCTTCCTATGTATATGCAATGGGAAGTGCTACATCAACTAAGGCTAATGGATGGAACCCAAAGCATACTTGAAAATGGTTGTGGCTAAAGGGATTTGTTGTAGCTATGCTAAACATAAGGAATGATCTCATAATAAGGAAGGATTTGTTGTATATTCTTGGAATATACACAATCATCATGTTGACCACCTTTGTTTTCCCATCACTTTGGGCATCGAAGTTAGTCTATTTGATTAGCTTGGTGTACATCATCAACCATAGGTTGGACCAGAAGGTACTTAGGAACTTTTTCTCTCAATCTAAAATAATGGTTTGTGGGAGGCCAAAATGAAGCCAAAGAAACTTGAAGAAGAGCATAGAAATGGCCTTTGATATGACATTGTTCTTTTACGGAGTTAAAATTGTCATCATAGAGAACTAGTCAACAACCAAAAATACTCAAATGTTTCCTGATTGGTTGAAGGAAAGTTGGACATGTAGTCCATGGAGATAGTCTCCTAAGGCCATTATGGGGTAGGTAATGGTGTGTATAATATTTTTTTTTGATGTTAGGTTTGGCAATGACATAAACAATGCACAATCAGATATACCTACGAACGTCTTGTCAGAGCTTTGTCCAATGTAAGTAATTATGCAATTGTTGTGACTATTTTCTCTATGACTAAGTCCCCTACCACCTGACTATAATGTGCCTCAAAAATTAGCTTCTCACTCTTACTTGAAGGAACACAGAGGTGTCCAAGATGGAATAAAATTTCATCACAAAGATGAAATTTTGATATGGTTCTTATTGCTTATAATGTTTGGTAGGAATATAAAAGTTAGGGTTACTATCATATCATTTTGGCCACCCATATGTCTCATGTGCACAAGAGTTGGGCATAGTAGTCAACACAACAAACTGAGGTTGAATAAGGAAATATGCAATGTGATTGGTGTTTTCGTTATTATACTTGATGTTCAAGTGGAACTATTGTAGGCATGTGGACAAATTTTTATGGTTGTTAACTTTCCTTGCATCTTCATGAGTTAAAGGGGCTTGTGATTGATGTGGATGATAATCTCCTTGCCATGATGTAATGTTTCCATTGTTGGTAGGCCTACAAAATGTAGTATATCTCCTTGTCATAGGTGGAATATCGACAAATAGAATTAGAGAGTTTATCACTATGCTAGGACACTGGATGTCCATGCTAAGTGAGGACTTCACTGATAGCATAGTCAGAGTTGTCTTTCTCAATCTTAAAAGGTTGTTGCAGGTGTAGAAGAGTGAGGATGGGAGATAAGCAGAGGCATTGTTTCAGATCCTCAAATGCTCTATGTTATGAAACAACCCAAGTGATATTTCCTTTGGCTCCACCCTTGGTCGCTTGGCCCAAGGGCCAAGCAATATGAGAAAACCCCAACACAAATTGGTGGTAAAAAGTTGCAAGCCCCAATAAACTATGAAGATCTATTAGAGTCATTAGGGATGGCCAATCATGAATGACATAGACCTTGGTTGGGTCCACATGCACCCCACGTTCATCCATGATGTATCCTAAATATTAAATTCACTCCATGCCAAATGATCACTTCTCCAAATTGGCATGCAACTTGTGTTGTAGTAGGGTTCTCAGGATATGTTGAATGTGATGCAAATGTTTCACCTAGTTTTTCCTTGAAGATGAGAATGTTGTCTAGACATATTACCATAAAAGAATTGTGAATGGTTGCAAGATATCATCCATCATTCTCCTTAATGTTTCTAGAGCATTAATCAAACCAAAATGCATGAACAACCACTCAAAAATTCCTTCTTAAGACTTGAAGGTTGTCTTCTACACATCGATTTGATTGATCAAAACCTGGTGGTATCTTGAATTCAGAACAATCTTGTTGAATAACTTGGCACCCTTAATATGATCAAGAATATCATCAATTTAAGGAATTGGGTATTAATTCTTGATGTTGATTTTGTTTGAGGATCTGTAATCAATGTAAAGTTTCCATGCCCCATCCTTTTTCTACACCAACACAATTGGGGTCCCATAAGGTGAAGAGATTGGTTGCATGTAGCCATTTTATTTCCTATAAGGTTGAGTCTAACATTTTATTTCCTTAATTCTCTAGAATAGAGCGTCTATATATTGGGTCATTAGGTAAGGGTAAACCAAGGATTAAATCAATTGAGTATTTGACTTGGAAGTGGAGAGGAACCCCTTTAGGTGAGGAAAATATGTCTCTGTATTACTCTATAATCTCATCCACCTGCTTCTGTTGTGTAGAGAGGCCTTGTGCTGAGGCTGTGGCAGTCATAGTGACCTTCCATCCACCTTATGACCAAACCTTGAAAAGGAAAAATTTCCTAGTTTGAGATATTACCTTTTGACATTTCTTTGTCAAGAACAAAGAAACTGCAGTAGTCAAAACTACCTCAAGTAACCTATAGAGTTGGACACCCAAAGTAACAATGACACTATGGGGTTTGGACTCATAAATAGCATGATGTTTCCACATATAGGGTTTTCCTAAAAGAAAATCACTTATTCATATTTATGTGAGAATAAAATCTAATAGCATATATAGAACCACATACATAGATATATTGCAAGGAAAACAATGATACAATAAACTGAGATTCTATTAAATGAATAAAATAGAATATACTGTAAAATAAATGCAGTTAGAATGGTAGTACCTATATCTTTGAGAAGAGAGGTGGTGACTATGATCATTCATGAAAATATGATTAGAAAAGGAGAATGAAGAGACTTTTATAATAATAATGAAGTAAATAACCCTAAACATAAAAAAAAGAACCCTAGGAGATGAACCATGAAAAGGTTTGTGGGCCACGAGGTGGTTAGTTGATGTGTCAACTTCCTAGGGGTATAAATTTTGCAAACAATCTCTATTTAGGGCGCTCGGTATCCCATTGGAAAGGTTTATCCAAGAAGTACACATTTACCCTATCTAGACAATGTATGGAAACATCTATATTGTGGCATCACCAAAAAACATCATTTAGGGCCTCAAAACATCTCCAAACATTGTGGACTCAAAAACCTGTAAACAAATTGTCAAACTAGAAAATTTGTTTTAAGCCAATGGAATTGGTGGGTGGCCATCGATATCCATATGGATACGTCCTCCCCCCTTAGGAAGCAATGGCCTCCATTGCATTAATTTCCTGCATAAAATGGAGAAACTTTATCTATATTTGAATTTTGGTGAGCCACTTTCCTTGATGAAGAAGTTGCTCGACTTTGATGACCTAATAAAGCTGAATGTGCTATAGTAGAGTTCCCTTCACCTATGTATCCATGATCTGATCAAATATAACCTAATACAAATAGTCACAATTGATCTATCAAGGTTCCAAGTGTTCTTCCCCCTTTGAGGTGTCCAACAATAGTGGAAATATGGGTGAAGGAGATCCACATTAAATATCGGGTGTAGGCCAAGAAAGGGAGGAATACTTGAAGTAGGGTTGCGCCCCTAGATCCAAATTTGGTGAAACACCCCGATTAGCCGAAAGCTAACCCCATGACACGTGGAGATCAGGGCTTTACCCTTGCATGCGTAAGAGACAAGGGGATATCACAAAAAGGTCCCTTATAGTAATATTAAAGTGCATTATAGGTGTACATGAAAAGGTCCATAGTGAGTGCGTACTAAATTGTGGGTTTTTTAAAGCATACGATAAGAACGGGGTCCAGTTCCTGTTTAAATTTATCTGCCTAATTGAGTTTACCGAGATGACGCACCCATTGAAGCAAATGTCAAAGCATCCGTGAAAAAACCAATTGATCCAGCGGCTTACCCAATTTAATATCCAATTGCAACACATGCTTCCTTCCAAGTGGAGATTCATTTGAATAAATATTAATCAGTTTTAAAGCTAGCGGATCCAAATCCATCTCGCTCCGAACTCCTTCCAGTTTCAAGTGCTGCCACATTACCTTTCCCAGCTTATCCATTACGATCTTGTACAGCTCCCCTTGTAGTTACAGATCCGAAGCGAGTCGTACCTTGAATAATTAATTTATCCAGAAGAAGCATCTGTTGATCCTGCAAAGGAAAAAGCAAAGGTAACAGGGGCAATAAGCCTAAGCACAACAGAATAATAAAAGGTCCTTGGCATTAAATGAGTACAGACTAATTCGAAGGCATTATCATTGAATTCCTTGGTGATGGTGTATGACTATTCGAAGTGGATGAAGCTTGTGATGGGGTCTCAAGAGCCACTCTTTCTACAACTACAACCAAACCTTATCACCTACCTGAAATTTGCACGGAACTTGATGTTGGTCATGTCATTGCTTGTACTTGGAAATGACTTTATCTTTAATGTCATGGACTTGCTGATGAATGTGTTTAATCTGTTCAACAAATTAAGTAGTCTTGTCTTCCTTGGTGTAAGCATGGGCATATTCCTCCCGTGTTGAGGAAATTGACAGAGCTACATCAATTGGGCCAAATGGTTGAGACGCCAAGCACACTTGGGAAGGGTCATGTCCATTAAAGCTATGAAGGCTTCTATGTTAGATTTTCTTAATATTATAATGTATATCTTAATTTCAATTATTAATAGGATCACTAGAAGATAGACAAAGCACAGAACAATAACACAAGTATTTTTATCCCGGGAAACCCAAATGGGAGAAAACCCATCAACCTTCATCTAGAGATAATAATTCCGAGATCAGTTTACAATGAATAAAGAGAAAAAGATGGAAAGATCTTCCAGAGATAGAAACCCCAAAAATAGTATTTTCCTTCAATAGGTGTGAAATTCTCTCTCCCATAAAACTGCGAACTTCACTTGTGTATCCGTGTGTAATAATGAGGAGTGGCACCTCCTATTTATACTTATTTTCCACTAGGAAAATTAACTGGGGCCAAATTGTCTTGGGGGAGCAATATAAATTTATATTTTATAATTTTATTTTCTTTCTTTTATTACTAGAATTTCACCCCAAGGTTTACATTGTTCTTTCTACAGTTTGTATGATGAATTGCAACAAGTTCAACTCCCGTAGGATGATACAAGTACAATAAGAATAGCTTCTGAAGTTGCACAAATTCCAACACTCCCTCTCAACAAGGAAGGTATTCTTCGGTATTAATCTGCATCAGGGTAATATGGGTTTAATCTGTGCATATATAATGTCTCTATCATCTCTAAACATATTGAAGGTTGTATTTAAGAAGTTTTGTTATGAATTTCTTCTATCGGGATGTCTGAGAGAAAAATCTTCTGCTACATGTCTATCTCTACTGCCGATGGAAAACTTCCATGCCTGGATAGAGATCCTGGATGAGCACACATGCACGACCATCTACTACCTGTTTGTCTCATCTGTCGATGGGGAATCCCATACCTGGCTTAGAAACTGAACGAGTAGAGGTACCTGTGCAATCACACGGCCATCTGCTACCTATCCGACTGATCTGTCAATGAGATTTTTCCCATACGTGTTTGAGCACTTGGACGAGCAGAGGCACCTATGTGAACTGGACCATCTACTACCTATATGTCTCATCTGTTGATGGGATGTCTCCCATACGTAGTTGAGAACCTGGACGAGTAGAGGTACCTGGGAAAAAGTATGATAAATATCTCTCTGTCATCTCTCCCTCTCAAGGAGGGATGTGTTCTCTTCTACTCCAAGTATTCCGTGAAAGTATTCAAATTTCACCCTGAGAAGAGGCTTGATGAGAACATATGTAGCATGATATCTATCGGAATATGCTATAGCTTGACTGCACCTTTCTGCACCATATAACGTATGAAGTGATACTGAATTTCTATGTTATTTGACTTGTCATGAAAAACTGGGTTCACTGAAATTTTCACACAACTCTGGTTATGACAATAAATCACGGTTGGTTCTGGAATCTGGCCAAACAATCCTGCAAGAAGTTTACGAATCCAAACTGCTTCTCGGGATGTTAAACTAGAAGCCATATACTCAGCCTCTACAAAACTGAGAGCTACTGAGTTCTGCTTACTACTGCACCAGGAAATTACTACAGAACCCAGACTGAAACAACATCCTGAAGTACTCTTCCTATCAGTAGTGCATCCGGCCCAATCTGAGTATGTAAACCCTTGTAATTTCAATTCATATGTTGAATCATATCGTAGACCATATCCCACAATTCCACGTAAGTATTTGAGCACATGTTTTGCAGCAATCCAGTGAATATGCCTTGGTTCGCACATGAACTGACTAAGAGCATTCACAACAAAGCAAATTTTTGGTTTGGTGTTCGACAGATACATCAAGGACCCAATCAGCTGGCCATACATGGTGGGGTCAATCAAGTTTGAATCTGAAGCAGAATCCCTCAACTTCTTCAAGTTTGCATCCATCGAAGTAGCTATGAACTTGCAGTCCAACATTTTGAATCTCTTTAGTATATCTATGGTGTATTTTCCTTGATCTAGGAAAATATCCTTTTGCCTCTTCCATACTTCTAATCCCAAGAAGTAATGCATCAATCCAAGATCCTTCATTTCGAACTCAGATGCAAGTTTCTTCTTACACCATATGATACATTTCTCATTTTCGATGAGAAACAAGTCATCAACATATAGTACCAAAATCAATGCCTCATCACTCACAACCTTGTAGTAAAGGTTGGGGTCTACATCACTCTTGGTGAATCCTAGAACCACTAGTAATTTTTCTATTCATCCATACCAAGCATGGGGTGCTTGCTTGAGTCCATATAAGGTTTTTTTTAGCTTACATGCATGAGACTCCTTTCCATGGACAACAAACCATTTTGCTTGTTCAATATATACTTATTCCTCAATAATACCATTGAGAAAGGTTGTCTTGACATCCATTTGATGCAACTCTCGTCCCATAGCTGAAGAAATAGCAATGATGATCTCATGGAAGTATATCGAGCCACGAGAGAAAAATTTTCCTCATAATCGACTCCCTCTTTATGAGAGAAACCTCTGGAAACAAATATGGCCTTGTATTTTTCAATACTCCCATCTGCTCCATGTTTGATATTGTATAGCCATCTGGAAGTTACAATGACTTCCCCTCAGGTTTCGGTACAATCTCCCACACATCATTTTTCATGATGGATTGATATTCTTCCACCATGGCATCCTCCCAAACTTGGTGTTTGGATGCTTCTTCATAAGTGGTGGGTTTTAATTCAATGGTGTGACTCATCAATGCTACATAACTGGAGAACCTCTGAGGTCTTTTACTTTCTCGGGAAGTACCATGTGGGGCTTCATGCCCCTCAACATCTTGTAAATACTTTTGTTCCCATCTAGGTCTTTTCCGGCTTATTGCCATATCTTCGGGAATATCAACTGTCGTGAATGGATCAATGGGATCGATGGGTTCATATTTATTTGATAATTCATTTTGAACTGGAGTGGTAGATGATATCCTCTCCATTTCCTCATCATCGATATCCATGTCTGATCCTCTACCTTTCTTGACAGCCATTTCTTCTTCAAATGGCACATCCTTGCTAACTTCAATCTGTCTGGATCCTAGGATATAGATTTTGTAGGCCTTTGAAGATTCATTGTATCCCATGAAAGTTCCCTTCTTTCTTGAAGGTTCTAACTTCATTATTTTCTCCTTGGGCACGTGTATGTAGACTGGATAACCAAAGATTCAGAGGTGACCCACTTCTGGTTTTACTCCTGTAAAAGCTTCTTCATGAGTCATGTTCTTCACTATCTTATGTGGGCATCTATTATGTACATATACGGTTGTCTTGGATGCTTCTACCCATAAGAACATGGGTAGACTATAGTCATGTATCATAGCTTTGGCTTCCTCCACAATTGTTATATTCTTTCTTTCAGTAATCTCGTTTTGTTGAGGATTGTAGGGAACTGTAAGATCCCTCTTAATTCTTTATTATTTGTAGAAACCATTGAATTATGTAGAGGTGTATTCTCCACCATTATCTGATCTTAGAATATTGATCATCTTCCCTGAAAAATTCTCAACTTATGCTTTGAACTCCTTGAATTTATTGAGTACTTCCTCGGATTCCTTGGTATTAAGAAAGTAGATCCAAGTATTCCGTGAGTAGTCATCAATGAAGGTCACCTAGCAATGATATCCTCTTAATGAGGCAACTGTCATTGGGCCACACAAGTCAGAGTGCACTATATCCAAGATTTATTTGGACTTGCTCTCAATATCTTGGAAGGATTTCTTGGAATTATTGCCAAGTGCACATTCTCTACATGTTCCATCATGGTCTACTTGTAGCATTGGTATTCCTGTAACTATGTTCTTTACTGCAGGGAGAGTTCTGTAATTTAAATGAGCTAGTATTTTGTGCCATAAATCACCCATACTTGTAGAGTCATGGACTAGGGCTTGGAATGGTAGAGTGTTCACTCAATACAAGATCTCATGTCTCATACCAATTACTTTGGATGTAACCATGCTTGAGTTTTTCTACAAAGCAAGTACTTTTCCATCTGAAAATGCTATTTTATATCCTTTTTCTTCTAAGGCTAAGATGGATACAAGATTTCTTTTCATACCAGGTACGCATAGCACATCAATCAAGTGTAGAGTATCATTAGACTCTAGCTGAAGGTTGGCAGCCCCAGATCCCTTCACAGTGTAGTTAGCATTGTATCCAAGTACAACATAGAGATGAGAATCTTTCTCAACTACCTCTGAGAGATTTTCTGTATATCATGTCGTGTGTCTAGATGCACCACTATCTATGAGCCAAGTATCACTAGTGGTGGGAACCGTACCTGATAGAGATTATATGAAGACGAATTATGTATGATCTCCATTCTTCTGTTTCTTGTGATGATTATCTTCGCCTACATCAGCACTTGAAGCTTCATACTTCCTTTTGTGTAAAATTCGACAGCTACTGGCATAATGATCGTATTTCTTACACCTGTAGCATTGGATCTGAGATTGATCCTCCTTTTGATTATTCTAATCTGGGGGAGGACTTTATATCTTATCTCGATGCTTGTGATTGTATTCCTCCCTTCCCCTTCCCTTTCCTTTCTTGGCACGAGATATGAACGCTTGATTGTCCTCAAGTTGAGTGCCATGAAGTCTTTGGCGTGTTGCAATTCTTGTTTCTTCCTGAGTGCATTCTTCCCATAGCTTGTCAAATTTGGGAAACTTAGTTTGACCACTTGTAGTTTGGATGAAAGACTCCCAATATGGTGGGATACTTTAAGGTGGTCATAACGAGATCCTTTTCTTCAAGATTGTCTCCACTCGACTTCAGCTTGTCCCGGAGCTCGGTGATCCTCATGAAGTATGAGGCAATATTCTCGGACCTCGTCATCTTCATATTCAACAGTTTATTAATCAATGTGGGAGTCACATTGATGCTACTGTGTTCGAATAGCTTCTTTAAGGTTTTGAACATCTTCCTCGTTGTCATCTTTTCTGAGATCTTAGGAACCAAGTGGTCTACAATTGAGTCCACTAAAATCCTTCTTGCTTTGGCATCATTCTTCCTCCAACGAGGTTTGTCTTCTTCGGCTTCTGGTTCTGGGATCTTTGGATTTAAAAACTATAATAGATCATTTTCTTCTAGTAGAAGAAGAACCCTATACTTCCAAGGGATGAAGTTGGAGGCTCCTTCCAAACGATCTTCAACCTTCATACTAATCATCTTGTCTGAATATCTAGATCTGAAACCCTAGAAGAGACTAGGTCAAAACTAAAGGTTGGAGTTTCAAAAAATTGACTCCACACATAAATTCACCCTAGAGAGGTGATCTGAGAAGAGGTAGAGTCGAGCCAAAACTATGGAGGGAGTAGGTCAAAAACTGAAGCCTAATTTTTGTTGCAGCTGCAGAATTAAGTCAAAAATTGAAAATTCTCATAATTGAATTATGTATTCACCAAAAGATCCTCCCTTCTTAGAGAGAAATTCCCAAGGTTATTTTTCTTCCAAAAGGTTGAGTGAAGACCTTGAAATATGAAACCCTAGTTCCGACAGGTTTCTGGTAGAGTTTCGACAATGGCTTCTTCTAACACTGCTCTAATACCACGTTAGATTTTCTTAAGATTATAGCAGTATATCTTAATTACATTTATCAATAAGATCACTAGAATATAGACAACGCATAGAAAAATAACACGAGTATTTTTATCCTAAGAAACCCAAATGGGAGAAAACCCAGTAACCTTCGTCTAGATATAATAATTCTGAGATCAATGTACAATGAAGAAAGAGAAAAAGATGGAAGGATATTCCAGAGATAGAAACCCCAAAAACAATGTTCTCCTTTAGTAAGTGTAAACTTCTCTCTCCTAGAAAACTAAGAAATTCACTTATGTAGCTATGTGTAATAATGAGGAGTGGCGCCTCCTATTTATACTGATTTTCCACTAGGAAAATTAATTGGGGCCAACTTCTCTTGGGGGAGAAATGTAAATTTATATTTTATAATTTTATTTTCTTTCTTTTATGGATGGATGTTCACCCCAATGTTAATATTGTTCTTTCTAGGGTTTGTATGATGAATTACAACAAGTTCAACTCCCGTAGGAGGTACAATACAAGTACAATAAGAATAACATCTAAAGTTGCACAAATTCCAACATTCTATTGTAGGTATGTTGAATATATGGAAGACTCTCATTTGTGGGGATGCTTAGAATTGTACATCGTCAATATATACATGGTCATAATATTTACCACCTCTATCTATCCATCGGTTTGGGGGTGGAACGCAGCTGATTAGATGGGTTTAGTGTCCATTAGTGACCATAGGTTGGACCAAAATGTGCCCAAGAATATGTTGTCCCGATCTGAAATGATAGTTTATGGTATCTTGAAACAAACTCAAACACTTTCAAAGAATATCTTAGCACTAGCTTTGATGAATATTCTCTTATTGTAGGTTGTTAGAATGGCCATCTTAGAGAAGTAATACATGACCAAAAACATAGAGTCATTACCATGCTTGGTTGAAGGTATTCCTGACATGTAGTCCATGGAGATGGACTCCCAAGGTCCATTGAGAGTATGCAAAGGGGTGTCTAGTGCTTGCTTCTTAATGGAAGGATTTGTGATGATGTAGGTAGTACATGATATGATATACTTATCGACATATTTCCAGAGCTTCAACCAATAAAAATACTTCTCTAATACGGCTATTGTCTTTTCTATGCCAAAGTGCCCTACCACTGGATTGTAATGCACTTTCCAAATAATATTTGCACTCTCACTTGAATAAACAAAACGATGTCCCATGTGGCATAGCAATCATTTGTAGAGATGAAATTCCACCACTAATGTGCCTACACGTTATGCTCGATAGGTGGAAGCAAACTCTAGATCACTATCATATAGTTGAAACCATTCAGAGGCCTCATACCCACAAGATTTGAGCACCACGGTTAAGGTTGCCATTGGAAGTCGATTGAAGATATAAACAAATCAATTGTTGTTTCCCTTATTATATTTGATGTTCAAGTGGAATTGTTGCAAGTATGTGGACCACTTTTGGTGGTGATGATTCTTTAACATTCCTTGTGTTTTCATGAACTGTAGGGGATTGTGATTAGTGTGGATGACTGTCTCTTTGTTGAGAATGTGATGCTTCCATTGGAGGAAATATTAGACAATGGAATACAATTTATTATCATATGTGGGGTGTTTGCGAACTGTATTTGAGAGCATCTCACTATGATATGTCACCATATGGCCATGGTCAGTGAAGATTGTGCCAATAGCTTAGTCTAAAGCATCTATCTCAATTTCAAAGGGTTGTTGCATATCCAGTAAGGTAAGGATGGGTGCCAAACATAAGCACTACTTCAGCTCCTCATATTCTTGCTGACTTGGACCAAACAAAATTGGCCTTAAATTTACCTTTGTTCACTTAGCTAAGGGACCAAGCAATGTGAGAGAATCCCAACACAAACTTGTGATCAAAGTTGGCAAGTACTAGGAAGCTATCAAGATTTGTGAGAGTTTTTGGGGTCGACTAGTTGCAAATGGCTTAGATCTTGGCTAGATCCACATGTTGGTCATCCACGATGTATCCTAGATACTAAATTCTCTCCATGTAAATTGAGCCCTTCTCTATATTAGCATATAATTTGTGTTGTCACAGGGTGTTGAGGACCTGTTGAATATGTCACAAATGTATTGTCCACGTTCTAATATAGATGAAGATGTCATCTATATATACGACCACAAAATAAATGGTGAATGGAAGGAGATTAGCATCCATCATCCTCATGAAATTCATTGGATCATTAGTCAATCCAAAATGCATGAACAACCACTCAAATATGCCTTATTGATATTTGAAGGCAGTCTTCCAAACATGAGTCAACTCAATCGGTACCTGATGATATCCATAATTCATATCAATATTACTAAATTAATTATCACCCTTGAGTTGGTTTAGAAGTTTATCAATCGGGGGAATGAGATACTTATTTGAGACTATGCTTTGTTTATAGTTCTATAATAAATACAGAGTCACCAATTCTCATCTTTCTTCTGAACCAACACAATTGGGATCTCGCGAGGTGAGGAGCTCGATTGGATGTGCCCCTTTTGGACTGATTTGAATGTCACTGGATTTCTTCATTTTCCATGACGGAATTCCTGTATGTCATCCCATTAGGTAGAGGCACCTAATATATCAAATCAATTGAAATATTGACCTAGCATTGCAATGACACCTTAGTGGATGTAGTGAATACTTCTTTGTGTTTTTCCATGATCTTGTCCACCTGCTTTTTTTATGTAGAGATACCTTGTTTGGAGGTAGTGGATGTTGTCGTGATATTTCATTCCCCTTTAGAGCGAATCATGAAGAGGAAAATTTTCCTAGTCTAGAATTACCTTCCCCCACTACTTAGTTGTGGTGAGAGCCACTGTAGTAGTGGGAACTACATCTAGTATCATGTAGAGTTATTTTCCAAAATTAATAATGACACTATGAGGTCTAGATTCATACACATCATGCCACTTCCACATATATAATTTTCCTAAAGCAATGTCCTAAAAAAACATCATACACTTCAAGTGGGGAAACATCACACATTGCCTCATCTTAGAAGGGATTGACACCATAAGGTAGGAGGTATTGTTGATTGACATGGATACCTCATCCTTGGCTAAGCCACCCACTATTTTAGGTGGTTGTGGTGTTATGGAAACTTCAACCATTTGATGAAATCTATCAAAATAGGGTTCTTTTGGCTTCCACTGTCAACAATGAAATGTAGTGGAGTTTTATTTACCCACATTTGTGAGTGAAAAGGTGCTTACCTTCCTCTGTATATTTTGGATTTTCGGGTTGGATATTTGTGGTAGTGATGGAGAAACTAGGTTCTACATCAATGATGATTTGCTTCCCCTTGTCTCCAAATGCAACACTAGGTTTTGAATCAAAGACAGAATTGGGATTTAACTCTGAAGCTTTGATATTAGCCACTAATTATTGCTTTGAGTGACACTCATCAGTGTTGTGCCAAGGTTGTTATGGAACTCACACCATTTCTTGGTGTCCTTCTTTGTCTTCCTATTATCCTTCTTTTCTTATGGCTTAGACTTTTTGTACTTACTCTTTCCTTTCTTATGTGAGCTAGAGTTACCCTTCCCTTTGTTTTGAGGCTGATTTGTAGGCCCAAACTCCTGTTTTTTCTTCTTCTTGAATTTTTGCTTGATCTTTTTAGCATATCGATAAGCAACTCCTAGTGACAAGATGTCTAGAAACTCCATTTCAGTTTGGATATACCTATGTATTCCCCCATGATATTTTAGAACCAAATTCCTCTCGGAGTCTTTGATACCCATCTTGGTGCGTAAGGTATGGAAGGTATCGGTGAACTCTAACAATGTTTGGTCTCTCTCTTGACACAATGTGTTCCATCTCATGTACTTAACATCATAGTTTAACATAGGGTAATATTGTTCCTTAACTATATATATAAAAGAGGCCCAAGTGGGATTGACCTCAAACATTGTAGAATCCTCTACTAAGGTTTGCGCACAATACGTTTCCCACCAATTTTTGACATGGGGACAACCTTAATGAGCACAAAGGTAATCTTGTCCATATCAGAAAAATTATGGATAGAGAAATACCCTTCTAGTAGACTCAATCATTTATATAGGGAATCAACATTGATCTAGCCTTGAAATAAAGTGATATCAAAGTTAACTTGTACCTTGAAGGGTGTGGCTCCTCTAAAGTGACTGCTTGATGACCCTTCTATTGTTTTTGGCATCCGTTGAAGGATATAGGTGAAATTGTTGATCATATCGTTCCTCTATCGCGTGAGAGATTCCTCAAGCAACAAATTGATAGGATATCCTACTCCATAATATCTATTTTTCTCGACCATGAGAGGTAGTTTGGGATACTTAGGGAGGTCCCTCTCAAACTTAACTAGTTCAAGACCCAACTGTCTTTATCCTAACCTTGTTGGGGAGATGCATGGAGAAATAACAAAAGAGAAGACTGCTATGATACCACTGATCCAACTTTATGTGAGAATGAAATGAAAGATCATATATAGAACAACATACATAGATATATTTCAAGGAACACGGTGATACAAGAAACTCAGATTCTATTCAATGAATGAAAGAAAACAGGTTGTAAAATAAAAACAACTAGAATGGTGGTAGCTATATCTCTGAAAAGAGATGTGGTGGCTACACTCATTTGTGAAAAGATGATTTAAAAAGAAAGACAAAAGGACTTTTTATCATAAACATGAAGAAAAAAATCCCTAAACATAAAAAAACCTAACCCTAGATGATGAATTGTAAAAAGCTTTGTGAGCCCTGAGGTGGTTAGTTGATGAGTTAACCTCCCAGTAGCATAAATTTTGAATACGATATTTGTTTAGGGTGCTCAGTATCTCGTTGGAAAGGTCTAGATGAGAAGTAGACATTTCACCCAACCAAACCTGCAAATGTTTACATATGGTTCGCTATGGAATCACCCCAAAAAATCATTTAGGGCCTCAAAATGGCCCCGAAAGTTGTGGACACAAAAATATGTAAAAAATTGCAAAACTGAAAAAATTTGTTTTGAGCCAGTGGAATAGGTAGGTGGCCAAAAAATCCATATGGATCAATAAAAAACTTCATGTAGCACCCAAATTTTTGACCCCATAATATAATATGTAATTACGATGGAAATGTCTGGAAGTCAAACATGAATGGTCCAATGTGGCCAAAATAATTAATGTAATAAAGTACATTTTATATTTAATACAACACACAAATATTTGCAAACCAAGAAGGACAAAGAAGAGATGGGGGACTATCCTTACACAAGGGTGAGAGTGATCATCCTAAACTTGGGATTGGAGGGGGAAATATGTCCAACCCCAAGTTTTCCATTTGTATAACTCTCCTTAGAAAAGGAGCAAAAAGTGTCCAACATCATGGATGTTAAGTGGCAAGTTCTTAACAACCTTGGTGACACTTGGATAGTCTCCACCATTCATATAAGTAGTGAGAACTAGCACATTCCATATTCATACATTCATGTCATATATCATCATTTTTCTACCAGACCCTAACTTCTTGCATCAAAACTATAGTCACCCATATTTCCATCATTGTACCACCAACACTCTGTTGCACACATAGAACGATACAAGAATAATGAAAATCCCTGGATCCCTGGAAATAAATTGGGGTAACGGACCTAAGGTACTGTTAGCTCAGAGAAGGGATCCCAAGTTATTGCTAACTTAGAGAAGGGAGCCATGTTCCTTGGTTAAAGGATATTTGTAGCCGGAGAAGTCAACACCTTCTTATGGATTGATAGTCCAAGCTAGAGGATTTCTTATCAAAGTAAGTTATGGCTTGACAGAGCCTATGGCTGGGAGGAAAGTTCTTGGTCTACAGCCAGTTGGTTGTATTTTCAGATAAGTTTGATACGTGTTTACATTAATGGTATTTATTTATGATTGTATTAATTATTGTCATTGTATGAATTATGGAATCGAATTAATGGCGATATATTTGCATTTTAATGGAGATAGCTAGAAGACCTTTCATTTATGAATTATAATTATATTCCACTTTAAATGTATAATTAAAATCAATAGAAAAAAAAATTATATACCAGGAGAAAAATTCAGTCATAGAATCAGTACCCCATTGTTTAAAGTCATCATGAGGTCCTTGGGTACGTGACATTTTGGTACCATATCTCAAGCTTGCAACAATGGGAGTGCATGGGCCATATTCAAAATTATATAAGGAGATTACAAGTTGTACATGAAATGTAAGGGAAAATGAACCGAATAAAATAAGGGGGAAATTGTGTTTAATATTCGATGGTTTAGTTTAGAGGAATCCTCGGTGAAAATAATGAATTTAAATCGAAAGTGGGTGAAATCATGCATTAATATAGAGAGAGAGAGAATGTTTGCAGGTTCTGTTAAATGATAAAAAATGCAAATTTAATGGTCTACATCACACTTTATCAAATCAACGGCTAATATCCTTTTAGGCTTGTAAAAGTGCTCAAAATTTATTTTAATAAGCATGATCCTGAAAGAAAACCACTTAGGAAATGTGTCGTCGCCAAAAGCATTCGAGATCTGAAAAGTTGTCTATTCAAACCACTCCTATATCGAGCTTGAAACTACCAAACCAACCTTGGAGGGCGCAATTGGTTTAATGATGTGTTGTGATGGGACGGAAAGAAGCGACATATCCTTTTTAGAGTTGCACGATGGCCATTGTGGGAGTAGATATCCATGTGGAAGATCAATTTTTCTTAATAATTTAGGCTCATGAAGGTGCTCCCACTTTATTTTAATGAGCAAGATCCTGAAAGGAAACCACTAGAGACGCGTGGCAACATTGCAGGAGATCAGGCTCGAAAAAACGGTTTCCTAAAACACTCCTCCGAGCCTGAAACCAATTATTAATAGGAGGGTGAATTGACAACATCACAGTATGACACAAGGGACCTTCTAACACATCAGAAACACATGCCATGACACGTCAACACCTTTCCACGTTAGTAAAAAATTTAGAAAAGTTGTTAAAAAATTTGGTGCCAAAGGTTTATTTTGGCCATAACATGAGCAGATTATATCAAAATTTGATGAAACTTGTGTCATTTTGATGCTAGTTTTTGGACGCTACATGATTTCTAGTGAGTGGCATGGCCCTATTCTACTTAATTTTTACATAATTTTGGATTTATTAGGTTTTGAAGGTGTGTATCTCGATGATGAATGAGGGCTTAGTTGAGTCCCAAGTTGTTATGGTGCGGTCGTGAAATAGGAACATAGATCATTATGGATATTTGAGAACAAATTCAAAAGGATGTGAATCAGGGAGGTGAAAGAAGACCAAAATCTACTATTTAGGCGCACAGAAGGTTGTTTTTTGAAAATTTGAAGGAGACAAAAGTGGCCCAAGAACTCATAACTAGAAAATTTTATAATTTCAACATCTGATCTACTCATCGATTTGAATAAATTTTATTAGAGGAAATTCTCATAAATGCTTATTTTGGGAGATAACAGTTTTCAGTAAAAATTACAGGGCTAGAAGAAATGCAGAAATTAAAAATTGGTGATTTCATAATTTTATAAAATTTGATGGGAGCATCATAATTGATTGACGAAGGTGTCGGTGTACTCAAAATTATATGGTATATCAACGCCTAATATAATAATAAAAACTAATTCCTTACCTATTCTCTTCTATAGGTCTCCAAAAGTGCCCCTTTAGAATAATTGCAGCTATAGAAATAGGGTAAAATTGGACAGAAACTATGTTTTCAGAGAGAGATAACTTTTAGTGGTGGAATCATAATTGATCAAGGGTATATTCATTGGAATGATTATCAATAGGATATTAAGAATAATGAACCTAAATATAGATTAGTTGTTTCTATTGTCCTATAAAATTAACAAAAAAGGGGCTTGTAGCCCAAATTGAAAAAAATATATCAAATGGGTAGTTTCCACAATTTCTCATTGTACATGAAATTCTTTGTGAAATTACAGAAAATTGTTTACCTAACATATTGGTTGTAGGATCATGTATAGATCACAAGTGTGGGTATTCTAAGATTCATAATTGACTACAGGAATGAAGTAGTACTAGGCAAAAGTGCTAATTTGGGAAAATGGGTTACGATGATAAATGTGTACGATAGAGGTATACGAGACTTAGTATGATTGTATGAATATATTAACTACACTTTCATAGTGATATAGAATCATGTTATATGTGATATTGATCCATATGTTTGCAGAAGCTTAAAAAATGATGCTTGCGTAGTTATGAGAAGGTGCAGTTGTAGAAGCAATGCATGATAAAAGTGCTTGCCAACAGGAAAGACAAAGGACTAGTACAAGAAGAGATGAGTATTGGGTGCTATGACGGTACTATTGATATGCAAGGATACTCAATGATGTAAGTGTAACATCACTTAGTGATAACCATGAGGAATTAAGAAGGGATTGATGGTACCTTAGTTAAAGTTCATGTCATGCATTTATCGTATTCAAAATGTGCACAATGGTAGTGCAAGAAGAGACGTTAGAGATCCTGGCCGTGGAATATAAAATTTATATGAACCACAGGATTGTAGTTTGATGGAAATGCTACAAATAAGTCATAAATAATAATAAATAATATTGTATATCCTATGTAAAGAAAGACTTATTAAGTGATTAAGGATGCTATTGCATTGCTAGAGAATGTATATAATGCTGCATGCATTATAACTTTATGAAATATAAAATACATGAAATAGATTGAAGAGAATATATGTGGATCTCTTTGTTGGTGGAGTTGTTATTTGATACAATAACATAAATAATAGAAGAGGTATAAGAAATACTAGTTTGCATAAAATGGTATTTCTATACTTAAAATAAGGGTGTCAATTATAACCCTTGGGATAGAAAAAGAAGACCATGTAATAAAGGTTTCAAAGCATGGGAGGGACAATGTATTTGAAAGAAAATGGAAATAAAAAAAAGACTTGGATGGTAGAAGGAATCTACCAAAATGAAGAGTGCATGTACCCTATGGATAAGATGGGTGAGCCACTCTAACAGATAAGCTTTGTACATGGTGGATAGAGTTGTAGGATATGAACCAACTTATATAGAGAGCACGCGAAATGAATGATGAACTTACATTCATTTGGAAATAACTATCAAGGGAGTAAGTAAATCCATTATGCATAATTGACTTATGAGATAGAGTTTGTGGTATAGTAGAGTTGGACAAGAAAATTTCCAAGGAATGTAGAGAAAGTTTCTAGAATTGGATATGGTTAGAAGCAATTCTGGATACAAAGATGTTAACTTGGGCTTAGATAGGATTGATTAATAGGAATATTGGAGCAGTGGAATTCGGAAAATGGTACAGTGCAAGGGTGAACCAAAGCATCAAAGAAGTTGCAAGGATGTCAAGAATTAGGTGCAACACTAACAGGAACATGTGGCAGAAATATGAACGATGGAGATTTCCTCACCATAATATTTATTTTGTTTCCAAAATAGAATTGTATATTTTTGAAGTATCAAGTACAACTTAATTATGAATTAATTATTGCTACTTTGGTGAAAGTATTACAGCTAATGAATTGTTATGTAATTGGCATAGAAACCATGGAATATATTAATTAAGTTGTGGATCCCTATGCTATGAAGATGAATGGAGAGGGAGAAATTCCTTGAATTTTATTTTGTATTGTTTATGTTTCTATATGTTAAGAAAGTAGTTGAGTGTAGATAGATTTATGGCATAAGAATGATGAGTGTAACATAACTAAAATGCATATGCACTAGTAGGAATATTGGGAAATAATACGTGAGTACACGAGAATATGCTTGAATGCATGTAAGTGATAGTTTATATGGGATAAGAGTGATAGCATGTAATACATAATGAGTATGTCATGATAACTAAGTATGGTTTCTAATGTGTTGTATAACCAAGAAGGGTTGAAAACATGATTGAAGATGTTCATGATGCATCTTCTTATGGAGATCAATCTCACATTGAAAGTAAATAAGGAAAGAGATTGTCATGAGATTGATAAAGAGAATCATGTGAGTTCCCATGAAACACAAACTGATCAGGTAACATCTAAGGTGCGGATGGAAACTGTACAGGTATGGAATTGTCATGCCTATGGTGCATGAGTGTTGAAGGGAATTGGGTAAGAATTCGTCCAACCATGCTTGATATATTCATTGATATGTACATAATGGAATTTGAATTCAGGTATGCCATCGATGCATAATTGAGATAAAGGCATAAATCCTTGGATGTGAAAGTATCCTAGAATCTGTTGATGCAATCATGAGTTAGAGTGACATGATTGAAATGGTTATGAGTTAATAACCATTACAAATGAGTATTATACTCATTCTTGGGAAGTATATTCCATGTGAGATAACCATGTGTGAGACCATTTGTAGTTGAATTTGGAAGGATATAGTGCCACACAAGTATTCAAAAATCTCCTTGTGATTGATGTCTTGGACTACAACCTCTTTGCCAACACTAAAGAGCACTAAATAAGTATATTCTTAGTGTTGTGTTTGGGTTGAAGAGGAGGGTATCCAGATGATCAAACAAGAAATTGAGAGGTGGATGGATGACGTGTCAAAGTGTTGGTTGGGTCCTTCAACTTATCATGGAAGATCACATGAGTTGGCATTATGACGTTCTTGAATCAATGCAAGGATGCATTGAGTAGATATGCATAAGTAAATTATGTGAATGTGCATGTTGGCACAAGTATTGATTGCATTGCGACAATGCTTGATATGTTGGTAAAGCATATATTGAATGATATTTGGTTGCATATAAAAAGGTGGTAGCTAAAAATGATAAAATTATTGATGTTATAGTTTTGAGATCATTTCAATACTATTGTGGATAATACAATGAAGTTTGAATGTTGAAACACTAATGATTGTTTCATTGTTTGAGAATGATGCTAGGAGGACATGTTGTAGGTGGATGTCCAAATGGTAGCAAGTATAAGTTCATAAACAAGGACAATGTGCTACCACTTACAAGATCCAAACACCATGAGGAGGACCTCATAATTCATTAAAATTATGATTTCTATAGGGAACATAATTGTAAATTCAGATTTAAATTTGGTTTTAATTTATTGACCATTTGGATGTCGATTAATTGTGTTAGGACACCTTGCAAGAATAACATGAGCTATGGCATACAAGAGATAATAAACATAATAAACATGAGAAGGAATTGCATAGTTTTTGAAATTAGGTTGTATGTGACATTTTTATTGAAATTAGGAATCTCAACAATGATTGAAATTTTATGATGCCATCTCATGATAGTTGTATGTGTATGATATAGATGACATTATGGACCTATCCAATAAGGGAATATGACCTTATAAAGTTTGAAAGTCAGGAAGAATTCCATTACAAGGACACAAGAACCCTAGAATTTGTGCTCTTCTCATGCTAGAAAACCTTGGCAAATGATGGATCTCTCGAGGAACTGTTAACTCAAATAAGGGGATGCCTAATCCCAGAGGGTGAGTATTGTAGAGAAGAGAAAACTATAATGAGTTAATTATGAGAAATTCATGAGATCCCTAGAGTCTTGGCATGGATATTCCTTGGTCAACCTATATTGGAGCACGAAAAGGAAATTAGGGTAACAAACCAGAGGTACTATTAACTTAGAGAATGGAGACACATTCCTTGTGTTGTGCAATTTGATGGGAGAGGAGTGCTATAAATTGGGACAATTTTAGAGGGTGTGTCAAGAGGATTTGTGAAATCAATTCTTTCCCATGTCAACCTTGTGAAAGAAAATAAATGTGCATGCAGATAAGTATTGGATATACATTTCCTATTTATTTGATGAAATGAATGTGTGTTATTGTATTTTGGATTTGGAAAATTGTTATAGACATCATAACTATTTCATGAGGATGGTTATAACATTGTGTAGTTCTTCTTAATGAATGACATATGTACATGTAGACTCTGCCGATTCTGTAAAAAAACTAAGGCATGGAGGATAAATGCTGCTACATTTTGGATGAGAAGGAAGACAAATACACCAGATTACAAGGACCAAGAACACTATGAAAAATGTTCCCGGGGAAGCAAATTGAGAACTAAAGGATGTCATGCAGTAGGATATTGTAAATGTATAAAGACATACTAAAATTTGTCATGATATATATAGTGTTAATTATGCATCGATGATAATGCATAAATTAATGAGGAGGGGAATGTAACATGCAATATTTTGAACCTAGAATATAATAATTAATTATGATGGAAATGGATAGAAGTCAAATATGAATGGTCCATTGTGACCAAAATGATGTAATTATGTACATTTTATATTTAATATAACACACAACTACTGCAGAACAAGAAGGACAAAAAAGAGCGATGGGGGACTATCCTTCCACAAACGAGAGAGTGATCATCCTAAACCTGGGATTGGAGGGGGAAATATGCCCAACCCCAAGTATGCCATATGTACAAGTCTCCTTATAAAAGGTGGAAAAGTGTCTAACTACATGGATTCCAAGTGGCTAGTTCTTATCACTCTTGGTAAAACTTGGCTAGTCTCCACCATGAATATAAATAGTGAGAACTAGCCCATTGTAGATTCATACATTCATGTCAAAGACCATAATTTTTCTACCATACCTTAACTTTCTACATTAAAACTAAAGTCACCCATACTACCATCATTATACCACCAACATCTTGCTACACACGAAGAACCATATAAGAACAACGAATCTCCTTGGATCCCTTGCAAGGAATTGGGTAACATACCCAATGTACTATTAGCTAAGAGAAGGGATCCCAAGTTACTATTAGCTAAGAGAAGGGATCCCAAGGTACTATTAACTTAGAGAAGGGATAGATGTAGCCGGAGAAGCCAACACCTTCTTGTGGATTGATAATCCCAGCTCGAGGGTGGCATGTCAAAGTAAGATATGGATTAACAGATCCTATGGTTGGGAGGAACATCCTTGGTCTATAGTCAATTGGTTGTATTTTCAGATAAGTTCCATACATGTTTAAATGAATCATATTTAATTCTGATTGTATCAATAATTATCATTGTATGAAATATGGAATCGAATTAATGGCGACATAAATGCAATCTTACAGAGATAGCTAGTAGAGATTTCAATATTAATTATAATTATCTTTCGTTGTAAATGTATAGTTAAAATCAATAGAAAAATGAAATTGTATATCAGAAGAAAAATTCAGTCATAGAATTAGTACCTTGTGACTCAAAGTCATCATGTACGTGGCACTTCAAGTGGGGAAACATCACACGTCAACTCATCTTTTAACTGATTGATTCCATAGTATAGGTAGCATTGTTGACTAACATAAATGTCTTATCCTTGACTTAACCAACCGATGGTGTATGGTTGGGGGTGTGGTGTTGTTAAAACATCAATACTGTGATGATCTCAATGAAGATCAGGTTCTTCTGGTTACCCTTGTGAAAAATAAAATGTAGCAGACTCTCCTTCACCCACATCTATGAATGGAGGTGCCACTCTCCTTCTTCTGGATCCTATGGCTCTTCTAGTTGGAGCTTTGCAGTTGTAAGGTGGCAGGCCAGGTTTTGCATCAATGATCATATTTACTTTATCTTGTGTCGAATCTGATTCTGATCCAGAGTATGGATTTGGGGATTTCATTTATGCAAACAATGATTATTTCGATTGACATTCATAATTGTTGTTCCAGGGGATTTTGTGGAACTCACATGATTTTCCAGTGTCATTCTTTGCTCTCTCGTTTCCCTTAGTTACATGTGGCTTGGCCATGTTATCATGAGTTTGGCCATCCTCACTCTGTCATTTGTTATGTGTGTTAGGATCATCTTTATCAAGCTTCGAATGCAAGTTATTTGCAAAACCCAAATTTTACTTATTATTTTGTTTAAACTTTTGCTTGACCTTGACGACATATCGATAAACATATTTTAGTGAGGAGATGTCTAGGAATTCCATCTCTAGTGTCTAGATGTAACTATGTATACCACTACGATACTTTAGGACCAAGTACCATTTGAAGTCTTTGATACCCATATTTGAGTGCAATTTATGGAATATATTGATGAACTCCACCACCATCTGGGAATTTTATCATAAGCATAAATAGGCAAAAATCCTGAACTTCTAAAAGCATAACCTTAAGAGATGAAGTTCTAAAAGGAATTGTCTGCCCTGAGGTGGTTAGTTGATACGTCAACTTCCTAGGAGTGCGAGTTTTACATACAATCTTCCTTTAGGGTGCATGATAGCTTGTTGGAAATAACTAACTAAGAATTAGACAATTTGACTAGGGACAATGCACTCCATGGGTTACATGGAAACCTTTGTCCCCTTAATTGGCCAAAAAAACCTTGTTTAAGGCCTCAAAATGACCCCAAAAGCTTAGGCACCAAAAAAACATAGAAAATTGTGAAGAAGAAGGAGAACTATTGTAACTCTGTAGAACAAGTGGGTGGCCACCAATATCCACCTAGATCAAGAAGCCAGTCTGCAGATATAAGAAGCAATGTTAAGCACTTGATCTAGTGTACATGGGAAGAAACACTAAAATGCAAGTTCATATGTTGAAAATATCACTCCATTTACCAAAAAACATGTTCCACAATTGTTCCAAGACCTCACCAAAACATTGCAAATCCTTATTTGCATACACTCTTTTTTAAGAAGTCCATAATACCATTACTTGGGAATTGCATCTCCGTGTCCTTGAAGTCTGTATTTAACCACACCCAATGGATAAAAAAGAACCCAACTTTTCACTCCTACTGTCACGTCCCCGTCCCTCAACCGGCGAAGAGGACGCGACGAACACACAATCACCGCCGGGCAAACAGCCCCATGAACATTGACGGAAAATCAAATGCTGAAATTAAAAGCTTACAGGATGCATACTAAGATGCCTAAGCATACCCAAATGCCTGAATCCTTCAATCATACAGCGGAAGCAACACAAACACATTTCCAGCACTGAGCATGTTCATCATTTCACATAATACAGTATATAAATGGCAGAGGTGAAGTAAACAGCAGTACTTATCTTTCAATGAAGACTTCACCCGCAACCAGCTACGTCGCTGCAACGTTCCACCCAACCATAGGCCAGCGTGCTCATCAGTCTCTCAGCAACGCTGCCACCCCCAAGCTGGGCATGATTCCTCTGGAGTAAGGGTCAATTGCAGGCTTATACATAGCCAAGGGGTACAAACAGCCAAACCATCACTGCTGGGTTTCACAGGATTTCAACAGACAAGCCAAGCCAGCACAGCCCAAAGGCTAACCATTGCACTCAGGCAACCAAAACAACTTCATTCACTGCTCTGTGATGAAGGCATAAACAACAGGGGACAGCCCAAAACAATGGATGACCACAGCTCAAGTCCCATGGACGACACGGAGTTGTTCTTGGCCCTAACGTGGCCAAAACAACTCAACCACTACATCCCAACCCAGGGAAACAACAGCGGCCCAATTTCACAACAAAATTGACGGCAACTATGCACAGTCCCAGAACAGGGAGACCCAGCCAACATATTGGGAATCAACGGTGACCCAAAATGAATTTGAGCACCCCAGCCCACAAAACGTGGATGAAAACAACAGCAACCCAATACGTGGGTTAAAACCACGGCCAACAAAACGTGGGGAAACAACAGCCCCAAACAAAACAGTGAGCACGGCTCTCACATGGAAAGAACGCCCCAACCAGTCTGTGCGTGAGGAAAAACTTGCACCAACAGCAAAATACACGGGAAAGACATACCCGATTTCTGCATGAGGATTCTAGCTTGCGTGTGAGCATGAACCGACCAATGCATGAGGTGAACAGACCAGGCGTGAGAACAACCGACCATGGAAAACAATGGGAAAAATCCGTGGAAGGGAAGAGTGCATGTGAGGGAGAAGAAAAATAGCCAACGTGGGTGGAGTGGGCAATTGGGTAAGGCTGACAACCTCCCACAACCACCACCACTTCAGCAATAAATGCCCTCAGCCATAACTCCTCAACCACCAGCTGAGCATTAAAGAGGTTGACAAGGTTGGATGAGACAAAGGTGACAAAACAACAAAGGTGGTGAGACAACAAGGTAATAAAACATGGGTTTTTCCCCCATAAACCAAGGTTTGACATCCCCCACCCCTTATCCTTTGGAACCATGCCCTTTTCATTCAACGTTGCACTGCCGTAGCTGGTTGTGGTTTATTTTAATTGATGTGCGTGTTTACATGATGCCGAATTATAATGTGCCTTATAGCACAGCATACCATCGGCAATTATCCCTATTGCCGAAACATAGACAACAAAATCGATGGTGGGGCTTTTGCCTTGAGCTCCTCACCACGATTAATTACATTATATACATCATGCAAACGGGGTCAAAACCGGGGACATTACACCTACACAACCCCTTGCTATATGTTGGAATATGGTAATTAATCCCATTGTTAGCTGTTGAAATAGTCATATAAAGGTTGGTTCTTTGTGCAACATTGACACAATCAAAATCAGTACCTTTCATCTCAAAAAAAAATTGGTAGCTAGATATTTCTAAAGAAGCCTCCTTATATGTATTTAAATTGTTTTATGAAGTAATGCAAGATAATAAGAGTGTTGTGTTGTGAAGTTTATCTCCGCCTCTACTTTGATTTTAACATGGTATTAGAGTAGGCCTAATACTCTTCAAAGAAATTAGAGAAGTTTTAAGACTCTTTGAAGATATCAGGAGACAATATTGTAGAGCAGGTTCAACTATGAAGTAGAGATCTAACACTCTATAGAAAAGAGGAGGTCATGCGTTGAGATTTGCATAGTGAAGCGAAAGCTCGTGCATGAGGAAATTTGCGCAGTGATTTCATTTCATGCCACAAATCAATTCCACACATGAGCATAAGAAAATATGACACCTATTATAAATGGTATCTGATTTATTTTCATTTTGTGTTTGTTACATATTTATGAATGAAAGGATGGCATATATTTAAAAGGTTATTTGAGATTCTTTTAAATTAAGTGTTGCATTACTTTGTAAAATTGAAAAGGTTTCAAACGTTACATTTTGCTATTGGAAAAAGTAAAAGGTGAAAAGGATTTTCTTTTTACCAAAATAAAAGAAGGATTTTTGTGTTAGAAGATTAATGAAGGAATTGTAAAAGTTTTGGCATTTTTATAGTGATTAAAAAGGGGTATATTTTATGGTTACCATTATCATGGATTTGTGGAACAATTTTAATTTTCACACAGTAAGAATTATGATATTTGGGTCATTAAGGTGAGAATGGGACTACATATAGAATTTTTATGGGATATTGTGTTGAATGGGTTTGAAGAACCCACTAATCATGTTTCCTATTAAACTATCTTTCAAGGTCAGAAGGATCAACTCATAGAAAGCCAAAGGATGAGAATGAAGGATCAGATTTTGAGTTGGTTGCGATGGAGCTCCGTTTAGGGTTTCAACAAGTCATTTGATGGCTTCCCCATGATCCAGTACCACCTTCCTATGACCGCATGTTCCTAGTTTCTCCCTCCCCGTTGTTGGGTATATGTTATATTCTTTGCATGTGCATATGGAGGGGAGGTGGGCATGTTAGCACTGTAGCTTGGCGATCTCAAAAGCACCTTCGACAGAAACATGACGTAGGCCCCGTTTTTTATTCGAGCACAGTGAGCAATTTTTTTTGGCTATTTATAGATTTTATGGCTATTTATAGCTGTTTGTGGCTATTTTTAGAATTTGTCTAAAATTATGTAACTTAATCATGGTTAAGGGATTGGAGTCTTTTTCTAATCCAGGTTAACGGATTAGGGTATTTGGATGTTGCAGAATACCTATATTTTGTATTGTGAGGATTCATAATGTAATGAAGAGAATATAAGAGGTGTGGCTCCAAGGTTTTCTAGTTTTCTCGGTTAAGGGTTTCCAGGGTAAATCTCTGTGTTTATGTGTGAATGATGTGTTGTGATATCTATTTTGCTTAAAATAATCTGTATTCTTTGCTTCTCTGCACAGGTTTAAAACTTACATGTGGTATCAGAGCTCAATTTTGGTATCAGGGGGACGCCTTTGCTGCCAAGGGTTCGACGCAGTTGATAGATCTCGGTTCTGGGATAAACCTGGGTTCAGTGGGAGATTTGCAGTGTTTATTTGTGCATTGAAAGAGAATGGCGAGCACTTCAAGAATCGATATCGAGAAATTTAACGGCTAGAATTTTGAGCTATGGAAGCTCAAAATGGAGGATCTTCTTGTAGATCAGGAACAATGGATTGCTGTGGATCCGGGTATGAAACCCACTACAACGTCACTAGATGATTGGGATAAATTAGAAAGAAGGGCGAGGAATAAAATACGATTGTGCTTATCAGACTCTGTGTTGTTGAACGTACTGGTGAAGATAGTGCAGTAAAGCTATGGGAAAAACTAGGGAGTTTGTATCAATCAAAATCCCTTGTGAACAAGTTGTTTCTGCAAAAGAGGTTGTTTCACCTCAGAATGGACGAGAATGACACTATAACAAAGCATTTGAATGTGTACAATACTCTGGTAAGTCAAATAACCTATGTTGGTATTAAAATGGTTGAAGAAGATAAATGTATTACATTATTATGTTCTTTGTCGGATTCCTGGGACAACCTAATTGTTGCAATAGGTAGTGCTAGCCAGGAGACCTTAAAATTTGATGAAATTGTATCATCCCTACTATCATAAGAGATCAGGCAGAAAACCATGGATAATCATAGCATGGATTCCTTGTCTGTGAGAGGTCGCCCCTAAGAGAGAAACAAAAATAAAGGAACTGGGGGGTGATCTAAATCTAAGGGTAGATCTAAATACCCAGGAAAAGGAATAAGGAAGTGTTGGAAATGTGGTAAAGCTGGGCACTATAAAAAGGATTGCAGATCTAAGAATGTTGAGAATGCAAAGGGATATGAGGATACCCCTTCCACAGATTCGAAGAACTCCTTAGAAGAAGGAGGGGATGTGTACCTAGCTTCCACGGGTAATCCTTCAGAACGTGATATATGGTTGATTGACTCAAGTGCATCATGTCATATGACCCCTCATAGGGAGTGGTTTTGTGAATATGAAAAGTACAATGGAGGAGATGTGTACTTGGGAGATGATTCACCAACCAGTATCATTGGACGTGGTAGAGTCAAGCTAAAAATGAAGGATGGGAGGATTAGAACTCTGCCTGGAGTGCTACACATTCCAAATCTAGAAAGAAACTTGATATCTATCGGAAAGATGAATGTTGCAGGTGTAAATATTGTGTGTGGGAGATGGTGGTTGCAAAATGGTTCGAGGATCAATGGTATTGATGAAGGGAGTTTGGTATGGAACTCTGTACAAGCTATTGGGAAAAAACATCATTGATGAATGTAACAATTCTATTGTGCTTGATGAAGGAGGTAAAGATGACAAAACCCTGACTGCATCAGGAGGAAAGACAATGCTATGGCATCAAATATTGGGGCATATCGGAGAAAAGGGACTTCGAGCATTACAAGGTAAAGGTATGGTTGAAGGTATGACTGATTGCACTCTGGATTTTGATTTCTATGAACATTGCATATATGGAAAACAAAATCAAGTAAGATTTGCATCTGGTGCTACAAGAGCAAAGGGAATTCTTGAATTAATACATAGTGATGTGTTTGGACCTGTTCATGTTCCATAATTAGGAAAATCTGTGTATTATGTTTCATTTATAGATGATTTCTCAAGGAACATATGGATTTATTTCCTTCAAAATAAATCTGAAGTATTTTCCAAGTTTAAAGAATTTAAGGTTGTTGTAGAAAATCAGTCATAAAAGAAAATAAAGGTGTTGAGGACAGATAATGGTGGAGAGTTCTGTGGGAATGAATTCAAGGACTTTTGTAAGAAGTGTGATATAGCAAGGAAAAAGACTACTCCATACACACCTCAACAGAATGGAGTTGTTGAGAGGATGAATAGGACTTTGATGGAAAAGGAAAGGAGCATGCTAAGCAGTGCTGGGATAGGACAAGAATTATGGGCAAAAGTAGAGAGACGGCATGTTACTTGGTAAACCGATCACCCACATCAGCATTGATTGATAAAACTCCACAAGAGGTATGGAATGGTAAAAAACTCTCTATTAAGGATCTAAATTTTTTTGGTTGTGATGCTTCTGTACATGTTCCAAAGGAGAAAAGGAGCAAGTTGGATAACAATGATGAGGAGTGTATCTTTATTGGCTATAAATATGGTATGAAAGGGTATAAGCTTTGGAGTCCTATAACTAAGAAGACTGTTTACAGTCGAGATGTTGTGTTTCGAGAGGTCAAAGAAATCCCCAGACAGGAAGCGAATCCAATGGAAAAGGAACCATAGAAAACATATTTTAAGTTAGAAAAAGAAGAATCTGACTCAATAGAAGAAGCAGAATCAGAAGAAGAAGAACCTCATACTCCGGTTTTGAGGAGATCATCTCAAGAAATAAGGCAACCAGAAACGTATTCCCCTCCCGATTTTCACTCTCATTTTTCTATATCTATTACTGATGATGATCCTAGAAATGTGAAGGAAGTTGTCAATTCAGAGGATAGTGATCTCTGGAAAAAGGCCATGGATGAAGAAATGGATTCCTTAGACAAAAATGAAGCTTGGAATCTAGTCCAGTTACCAACTGGGAGAAAAGTCGTTGGGATCAAATGGCTATTTAAAAAGAAGTTGAATGTAGAACGTAAAGTGGATAAGTATAAATCCCGCTTGGTAGAAAAGGGATATTCTCAGGTATAGGGGATTGATTTTGGTGAAATATTTTCTCTAGTTTCAAAATTAACTTCTATTAGATTTCTTCTTTCTATTGTTGCTGCTTTTGATCTTGAAGTAGAGCAGATGGATGTGAAGACATCATTCTTACATGGGGATCTGGAAGAAGAAATATACATGAAAAGGGTTCATAGTAAAGGGAAAGAATGAGTTGGTATGTAAACTAAAAAAGTCCCTTTATGGTCTAAAGCAATCTCCAAGGATGTGGTACCAAAAGATTGACACATACATACTTGGATTGGGGTTTGTGAGAAGCAAAGTTGATCACTGTGTATATTCCAAACAGGTTGGTGATCACTTCATTAGCATAGTTCTGTATGTTGATGACATGTTGTTGAATGGAAACAACAAAGATGTTATAAAAGAGGTGAAGTCTCAACTGTCCTCCAAGTTTGATATGAAAGATCTCGGTGCTGCAAACTTCATTCTAGGAATGGAGATAAGAAGAGATCGTGAAAACAAAATGATCAGTTTAAATCGAAGAAAATATGTTGAGATGATACTACAGAAATTTAACATGCAAGAAATTAAGCCGGTCAAGGTTCTTATTCCTGTAGGTGTAAAGTTATCTGTAGAGCAGTGTCCCAAGACACAGGAAGAAGAAGAAGACATCTCACGGGTTCCATATGCCAATGCAGTTGGTAGTTTGATGTATGAAATGGTCTGTACAAGACCAGACATTGCTCATGCAGTGGGAGTTTTGAGCAGATATATGTC
This sequence comes from Pseudotsuga menziesii, assembly GCA_001517045.1. Lineage (NCBI taxonomy): Eukaryota > Viridiplantae > Streptophyta > Pinopsida > Pinales > Pinaceae > Pseudotsuga > Pseudotsuga menziesii. The sequence continues at coordinate 253,363 of LPNX011144201.1, forward strand.
AAAACTAGGAAAGGAGCATTGGACAGTTGTAAAGAGGGTCTTCAAATATTTGTGTGGCACCACAGATTATGCAATATGCTACCAAGGAAGACCTGGACCAGATAGAGTAATAAATGTACATGGATTTGTTGATGCAGACTGAGTTGGAGCCCTTGATCATAGAATATCTACAAGTGGGTATGTGTTTAACCTATTTGGAGGAGCTATCAGTTGGATGAGCAAGAGACAAGCTGTAGTTGCACTCTCAACTACAGAAGCTGAATACATGGCAGCCACTCATGCAAGCAAAGAAGTTGTGTGGTTGCAAAGATTGTGTTCAGGTATTGGGTTTGTACAGAAAGGTGTAAGGTTAGATTGTGATAGCCAAAGTGCAATCTTCCTAGCAAAGAACCCTGCTTATCATGCTAAGACAAAGCATATTGATGTGCAATATCACTTTGTGAGAGATATGGTTGAAGACAAGAAGGTGTTGTTGGAGAAGGTTGACATCGTGAAAAATGTTGCAGACTGATTAACAAAGTCTGTTAGTACAGAGAAGTTCTCTTGGTGTAGAGAATCTATGGGCATTGATGCCCTGAACCTATGACTTTATGAGTACATGACTCATTGCTATGCAAAGGAAACAACAAGTGGGAGAATGTTGGATATATGTTATATTCTTTTCATGTGTGTATGGAGGGGAGGTGCACATGTCAGTGCTGCATCTCGACGATCTCAAAAGCACCTTCGACGGAAACAGGCCGTAAGCCCTGTTTTTGATTCGAACGCAGCGAGATTTTTTTTTTGGCTATTTATAGATTTTATGGCTATTTATAGTTGTTTGTGGCTACTTCTAGAATTTGTCTAAAAATATGTAACTTAATACCGGTTAAGGGATTAGAGTCTTTTTCTAATCCGGGTTAACGGATTAGAGTATTTGGATGTTGCGGAATACCTATATTTTGTATTGTGAGGATTCATAATGTAATGAAGAGAATATAGGAGGTGTGGCTCCAAGGTTTTCTGGTTTTCTTGGTTAAGGGTTTCCAACGTAAATCTCTGTGTTTATGTGTGAATGATGTGTTGTGATATCTATTTTGCTTAAAAGAATCTGTATGCTTTGCTTCTCTGCACAGGTTTAAAACTTACATTAATTTTAATTTTCACCACTTATTTTATATAGTAAGAATTATGATATTTGGGTCATTAAAGTGAGAATGGGACTACATATAGAAAATTTATGGGATATTGTGTTGAATGGGTTTGAAGAACCCACCAATCATGTTTCCTATTATACTATCTCTCAAGTTCAGAAGGATCAACTCATAGAAAGCCAGAGGATGAGAATGAAGGATCATATTTTGAGTTGGTTGCGATGGAGCTCCGTTTAGGGTTTCAACGAGTCGTTTGATGGCTTCCCCATGATCTAGTACCACCTTCCTATGGCTGCATGTTCCTGGTTTATTCCTCCCCATTGACTTTAATCATGGCTATCTGCACGGTAGGGACTGTTAGTCCCTCCCGTTCCTCCTTGGATCCATTTTTCCCTCTACAACAACATGACAAATCCTTTCCTTCTAGCATCTCTTCACCCTTTGACTCTGTGCAACTTGACCCCTCTGAGCATGTTGATCCGCGACCGCCTCACACCATGGATACAGAGAAAGCTAAAACTCACACCTGCATAGCCAAATCCTCCGAAAAAACTAGGATCAACTTCCCTCCGTCTAAAATTAATTCCAGAATCGACTATATGAAGACCTACGCCTCATCAAAAAATTTATAGGCATCTGGCCGACCAAAAGAGCTCTCCTGAATTGGATCTCCATTAAATGGAAGCCAAAATCACATTTCAATATGCAACTAGACTCCAAAGGGTTTTTTACCATCATTTTCTCTTTGCTAGAGGACAAAGACCACATTATGGAAGGAGGACCATATTTCTTCAATTCCACGAGCATATTCCTCGGGAAATGGATCAAATGCTTCAATCCGGACACCGAGAACTTCTCCTGGGCACCAGTCTGGTTCTGTCTTTACTCACTCCCTCGGGACTATTGGGATGAAGAAACCCTCAAGGACATCGACAAGTCCCTGGGAGAATTTGTTAAGATAGCTTATCAAACAAACAACAAAGGTACACATCGTATGCCCAAATATGTGTCTACATGCACATAGCTAGATCTCTTCCAGACTCTGTCACACTTGCACATGAGGATACTGAATGGATCCAGCCACTAGATTATGAGCATGTGCCTTTTAGATGTAGAAAATGTCATGAACACGGGCATCTATTTTGGGATTGCCCTCTTAATAGAGCTTCCTATGAACAAAAACAAAACCCTAAAGTGGATGAAGAGGGTTTAAAAAAAAACATGAACATAAGAAAACGAGGAAAGAAAAAATCCCACCATCAGTAAACCCTCAAATCCCACCACCAACAACAGCTTCGAAGCTCTAGCTACTCAACACAAACAACAATATTTTGGGGAAGATGAAGCTCTACCTACAACAAAAAGACTTCATTAAGAGACAAAGAAAGGTAAGAACTTAGAAATCCAGCAATAATACCGGGGTTGATTCTTCCAAACAACCCTTTCATTCAGAAGAGATGAATCCACCCCCAGAAAATCTCACCCCCACCCAAGATATAGATGTCTTAATGGATGAGGCTATGGGGGATATAGATCTGGGAGATCTGGATCTCTTAGGTTTGGAAGACGCATGTAGAAATAATACCTTTCATGCAATAGATACCAAGCAAATACATATTCTAAAAGACATCCTAAGAACATCCAAAGCTCGTGCCATACTATGGATCGTGAACATTGGTTCAAAGGAAGCAAAGAAAAGTTATAGATAAGCCAAAAAGATAGTCAAGAAAATAGATAACAAAGTATATCCATCCTTGGTACCAAATTAGTGGAATCAAGATAATATTCCCAACTTACTGATTTCTTCCCCCCCAACCCAAATGTTCCCCAATGAAGGTGATTTCTTGGAATATAAGGGGGTTCAACAGCCTTAGCAAACACAAAATGTTGAAAAGAAAGATCCAACAAGAAAAACCCACCATCCTCATGTTGTAAGAAACCAAATCCAACAACGAAAATTTAGACAAACAGATGTCTAGACTCTGTAGAGGTAGAAGATCTATTTTCGTTGACTTAGCAGGGCATATGGAAGACTAACCATCTCCTGGATCCCCTGTGGAAGTAGATCTAGAAAATTTCATGGCCTCTCGTAACTCCTTCTCTGCACATTTTCATCCCTTTGGCACCAATCTGCATGGTATAATTACCAATGTTTATGGCCTGAACTTTCTTATCAGAAAATCCAATTCTTGGACTTTCTGTATTGGAACAATCAGGATCATCTCTAACCCCTCGATATCATAGGAGGGGACTTCAATCTCATCACCTCATTCAAGGACAAACAAGGGGGTATTCGTATTCTCTCCTGGGAAGATCTTCTCTTTAAGGACTTCATTGATACTAATGGACTGGTGGACATGGAAACCAACAATTGCATCCACACCTGGAACAATCGCAGAGGCGAAACCGCTCAGATTGCTACTAATATGGATCATTTTCTTATTTCGGAGCATCTGATCCTCAGGAATGAGGAACTCATAGCCTCCATCCTCCCAGACGTCGGTTCAGATGATAGCCCATATGATTAAACTGGTAGTTGGATGAGGCTGCTTGTAGAAAGCCATTTCGATTTGAGAAATTATGGATCGCTCATCCATATTTCTTAGATATGATCAAGGAATAGTGGTTTACCACTCAGGTCACTGGTACCTATTGCATGATCAAAATGCAGAAGAAGCTAAAGCTATTAAAAATCCACCTTAAACATGGGAATAGGTACACCTTCGGAAACATCTTCACCTGCAAAGCTCAACTCGAACAAGAAATGGAAAAAATTCAACAACAGATTATTACCAGTGACAAAAGAGAGGACAAGGATAAGGAGGAGCATATTCTTCCCTATCAAATAGAGGAACGCTCCAGAAAAGAAGACATACTATGGAAACAAAAATCTAGAATCAAATGGTTAAAGGAGCAGGAGCTCAACACTTCTTTCTTCCATCACTCCACTATCAAACACTGCATGCACAACAAAATTACCCATCTCAAAAATTATGACAGTACCATATTGGAAACTTACAAGGATATAGAAGCATAACTTTTCAAGTTCTATGAAGACTTTCTCTATGAAAGCGATCTATATCGAGAAGCTTCCATTCAACATGTTTCTTCACACATCCCTGCTTTGGTGACTGACAACCAAAATGGTACTCTCATGAGACCTACCTCGCTCCAAGAGGTGGAAATGGCTATCAAACAAATGAAGGAGGACAAAGCTCCAGGTCCCAATGGCTTCACCGTCAATTTCTTTCATTTCTGTTGGGATCTGCTCAAATAAGAAATTCAGCATGTGGTCAAAGAATCTCACAGCAATCAAAGGATCCTTCCAGCCCTCAATGCAACCTTTTTCACTCTCGTCCCTAAAGAAGTCAGGGAGGCCACTCTTGGTAAGTATCAACCCATAACTCTTTGTAATGTTCTTTACAAACTTATTACTAAGGTCATCGCCAATCGCCTCAAGCCTATGCTCCCTTTCCTTATATCCCCGTAAGAAATTGGGTACATTTAAGGTCGCTAAATACTTGACGGAATCATCCTTTCTCACAAATTTATATACACTCTTAAAATCTCTAAAAAACCTAGTATCCTCCTCAAACTAGACCTCTCCAAAGCCTTTGACAAACTCAATTGGAACTTCAACAATAAAATCCTCCTTGCCTTTGGATTTGATGACTCCTGGGTTCGTTGGATCCTCAGCATAATCTCCGCTAGATTGTTTTTAGTCCTAATAAATGGTGTTCCCTCGAAAACACTCAATCCCTCACGAGGTATCGGGCAAGGTGATCTGCTCTCCCCCTTCCTTTTCATCCTTATGTTCAAAGGCGTAGGATGTATGCTTAGCCATGCCAACTCCCTTGGAACCTTAAAAGGTCTCCCACTTAATTATCACATCCCCCTAAACCATCAACAATTTGTGGATGATAACCTGCTCATGGGACATCCTTTCGTCCAGGAAGCTAGAACTTTTCCTGACATCCTTAGCATTTTCTCCAAATCTTTTGGTATGGACCTCAATCCTGAAAAATCCTCTGTCTTTTTCTTCAATACCCCTCTTATAAGCCAAAGGAATATTACTAGAATATTAGGCTTCAAGGCTTCCAACCTCCCTCCAAAGTATCTCGGTGCCCCACTTATTGACTCTATCCTCAATCACCCCTCTTGGAAGGACCTTCTTAACAAAATTCAGCCCCAACTATCCTCTTGGAATTTTCTCACTCTCAAGCAATGCCTCACTATCTGTTCTTCGTCCTATATGCCCCCAAATGGGTCATCAAGTCCTTGAGAACTCTTCAGCGCACTTTCCTCTGGAAATGGGATAAGCTCTCTCATAATTGGTCCTTGGTCAAATGGGAAACCGTTTGTCGTACAAAGAATGAAGGAGGGCTTGGTATTTGGGATCCGACTAAAAATAACAAAATTATAAGTGTCGAAATTTGGTGGAATTGGATCACCAAAAATAGTAGTCCCCGAGCCCAAATTTGGAATAAAAAATATGCTGCTAACTGGCATGCTCAAAATCTCATAAGATACTCACAGTATATAAAGGGTTCTCTCATCTAGAATGCAGCAAGCTCTCAATTTCATCTCATTCAACAACATAGATTTTGGGAGATTCATGATGGATCCTTGGCCAATTTCTGGACGGATTCCTAGAACCATCTCCCCTACCTTGAGTCCGCTCACAATATCCATAACAGTCATGATACTTTTCAACTTCCCAATCATGAAAAAGTCGACATCTTTTGGGACCAGGACATTCAGTAGGATTTTTGTAGCTGGTTGCCCCACCACAGATGGCATCCAATCCAATAAAAGGCTTATTATGACTCTCATTGGGAGGACCTTCAACAAAGACTCATCAGAACCAGACATGGTCCTGGCATTCTCATATGGGGTTACAAACCCAAAGGCATGTTCTCTATTAATGAAGCCTATCATCTCTCCAACTGTGCTCCCAATGAGAAACTTGAGCTTTGCTGGGCCAAAATCTAGGGGTTAAAAACTTGGCACAAAGTGACTATATTTCTTTGTCTCGTGTTACATAAGCGCTTTCTTACGTGGGACAACCTCTTCAAAAGAGGCTTTGTAGGACCTTCATAGTGTGTTCTATGTAAAAAACAAGCGTAGACCATGGATCATGTTCTCGATCAATTCTCCTTCTCCAACAGACTCTAGGACAAGATTTCCTCTCTTTTCCAAAGAACCAATTGCTACCAAGGGAACATTTCAAAGACTATCAAGTGTTGGCACAGCCGCCCTTATCAGAATCCTCTTCTAAACAAAATTTGGCAACTTATCCCAGGATTTGTCATCTGGAACATCTGGAAGGAACACAACCTCAAGCTTTTTGAAGATAAATCCACTTCCATTGAAATTGTTTGGGCCTCCTATCAATGGCACATCAAGGAAACTAATATGTTGCACAACTGGAACGATCGAGACCTTTAGGCCACTCATGGAAAATATCAGTTTGGAGAATTGGAAAATCTCCCCCCTTCTGGCTTCAACTTCGTCCCCGACCCAAGATCATCAATTCACCATCCCGAATCATTGGACCAGCCTTCCCTCTGGTTTCTTTAAGCTCATTTTCAATGGGGCTTCCAAAGGAAACCCTGGAAAAGCTGGCTATGGTGGCGTTTTTAGATCATCCATTGGCTATATTCTCATAATTTTCTACGGTACACTAGGCATTGAAAGCAACAATGCAGTTGAATTAACTGGCTTACTCCAAGGAATCCACATTGCTTTCAACCATGATCTCTTTCCACTTATAGTTGAGGGGGACTCATAGCATATCCTAAATATGGCCATCAGAACACAGAACGGATCCAATTGCACCAAATTTTCTCCCAGTTGGAGGCTGGACTTCGATCTACAGCAACTTGCTCTCCTCCTCTCTCGAACTTTGACCATTACCTTTCAGCATGTACGAAGAAAAGTGAACTCTTTAGCTGAAAAATTAGCTAATTGCATTGAGAGGCGCTTTCTACAACTCAAATGGGCTAGAGATGTGTCTCGTCTATAACGCTCATGTGGCACATGTCGACACAATAAAAATAATAATAATAATAAAGTAAAAAAACTTATAACATGTGGGCTTATAATTAAAAAGATAAAAAATAAAAAATAAAAATATTATACGCATGTAAATATACAACCATATTAGGGAAATACGTACTCACAATCTTACAAACTGAGTAGTAAAATTCAATTGATTTGATTAATAAAAATAAAAATTATAAAACCAAGAACATATGAAATTTAATTTTAAATTAGCTAATTTGTAAAACACATTTATGTAATTATATATCAAATTTCAAGATGCTCTTAGCAAGAAACCACGGGCCAAGAGAAACTCTCTTGCTCACTTTGGCACATTACAATGAAATATTACAACCATATTTATAAGGTTCTTTAAATGCAAATACAACTAGCAAGAAACCACCGACCACTAAAACCATGTACCTTAAACCACTTTTATCCTTGCCCATTCCCAAGTCAAGGTTAACTATAACATGTAAATGTTCTTTTTTAGTTATAGAGAAATACAAGTCATTTCTCAAAAACATTTGGATAAATGTTTAAATTATTCATTTGATGGTAAAATGTTTTTCAAATTTCAATTTATTCTGGAAATCTTGATTTTAAAATTATACATGGATTATTTGACTCATTAACTACTCTTAAAATTCATTATTAGTTTTAAAGAGAGACAATTAAAGAATTTTTTGGAAAACTATTTGATTATATGATTATTAATGTTACCCAGCTCATTCTTCTACTGATATTTACCCTATTTTGGAATTACTTAACCAAATTGGTCATTTCCCTCCAAAGTAGGAATACTTATTAGACATTTTTGTAAATTAAAAAGGGTTTGCACCTCAAGAGAACTTGATCCCTCTTGGCGCTTGGTAGAGCCATAGTTAAGATGGATCTATACTGGTTGGGGAGAACGGATCCAATTGCACCAAATTTTCTCCCAGTTGGAGGTTGGACTTTGATCTACAACAACTTGCTCTCCTACTCTCTCGACCTTCGACCATTACCTTTCAGCGTGTACAAAGACAAGCGAACTCTTTAGCTGAAAAATTAGCTAATTGGGGAGTTTCTTCGAAATCTTATTTGCAACACTTCTCCCTGGAAGAACTCTCGGATTCCCCACTAAAGCACGACTGTATCCAAGTTTCCAAGGATGATATTCATCCGGATGCGGGTGCCTACATGGCTTAGAGGAGGAGCGAGAGCAGCAGTCGGAACACACAATTGTCCCCTGACGCCACTCCACAAACTGATCATCATTACGTTCATAATGATGTAGTCCTTCCCCTCTCTCAATCCACGCAGTGATTCAAGGTTTTGGATGTGAGGTGGAATTCACCTTGTCACTCTATACTATACTCTCCTTTGCATATTAATGGTGAGTCAAGCAAATTTAATTTCACCTCAGGGTCTCTACAATCTTAATATGGGTAGTTTGTTCAACACTCTTCACCTTGTTTCTTCTTCCCTGTGCAATTTTGTGAATCCTGCTAGTTCTTACGAGATCCTGGCGATTGTTACGTGCATGGGCTTCCATCCTCTCGCTCTTTCTTTCTCAACCTTCTTCCAGCGCTTGCACCACACTGTGCTTCTGGTTCACCTGGAAATGTCCCGTAGACTATGAGCTATGCCACAGTGAGGGCGCTGCAGAAGTGGAAACTCCAATGAGCAAGAGAGAACTCTCTCTGCTCTGGTAAATACTGAAGGCTACGACATTGAAAACACATACCGCCTCCATCAGCTCATGGATGATTGGGAGGACGAGCTCTTGGGATCCCCCTCAGTGGAAAATAGGACGGTCCTGTGCAAACGTAACTTTTAGGTGGTGAAGAACCTCCTGGCCATGCTTATCCTCTGTCTCACTAGTACTTAGAATGATCCTCCAGCTCCCTCCTTGATTCCTCCTGCGGATCCCATGGACACTAAGCATATTCCTCCTCCCCCTCCAAGGACCATGACGAGGACTCATGAGGGAAAAGCGACCATCAATATTGCTTCAAAATACAAGAAAACAGAACTGCTCATGGTCAAGAGGAATCCCTTTAGCACCAATGATTCGAGCAGCGAGGAGGACACTGGTGGCGACTCCAAGAGCCCTGGAAAGGATGGTGGCTAGACTTCTTCCAAAGTCGACCAAAAACACAAATTGGCTTCGGCTTTGGTGTTTCCATTGAGGAGGAAAAGCCTTCCAAGAACTAAGTCCAGGATCATAGGGTTTTGTTTACTTTTCTTATGGTCAATTTGGGTCTAGTCCTCACAATTATTTATAGCAACAACAAGGCTTTTTTGTTTCAATACTGTTTATTTTGATATCACTATGATATGTTTTCCCTTCTAAAGGGAGGATCAGTTTGACTGTAAAATCCTGAATTCTCGAGAGGGACAGGATTCAAACTATACTCTTCTACATTGAGTTCAAATAAATGCCATCATGCTCTGTATTTTTGCATGTACTATTATTTTGACTCAATAGATTAGAATTTGAACTTACAAAAAAAAATCCGTGGATGCAAATATATTTTCAATCATTATGGAAATAACTAGCTCCAAATAAGCTTGGGGTATTTTAGAATCAATATATAGTGTCATAGGGAGAAATACCAGTTAATATCAAGCTAAGTCACAAAGTGTTGCAGTTGTTGAGGAAGTAGCTACCATAGTAGTCACAAAAGATACAATATATGAAATGAGAATTACTATAGCAGTCATGGAAAGTAATGAGAAGATTGAATAACTTGATGAAGTTGAAAAACATTCCTTGCGTGAAGTAGAGCATGGTGAATCCAACTGTGTTGATACACAAGTGGATGATGAAGTTGTTGATGAAGAATTTGAATTTGTAGCCATTGAATCCCACTGTGTAGATGCACAAGTAGATGGAGAAGACAAAGAATATAGTATTGAAGATGGTATCAATGCTAAAGAAAAGGATGATATAGATGAGGTGAAAGAAACAATAAAAGTTTCATGTGAAGCATTTGAAGACACATAAGCAAAAGAAAAAGAAGAAGAAGAAAAATAAGAAGAAGAAAAAGTAGAAGAAGAATCGATCCAAGTGAATCTCAGAATGGGTCAATTTTTAAACTCAACAAATATCAGTAAAACCATCATCAATATGTAGAGATCATCGAGTTGATTCCAATAGTGTTCGTTTCACGTCAATCAAACGTTGGACGATAAAATTATGCCAATATGAAGTGTTGAAAAAACACTTATTTCATGTGCAGAAAGTAAAAAAGAGTGCCACATGACTTGTACGGTGCCTATATGGAATCCTATGATGATGACACAGTTGCATTGTAATGATGACAAGGAAATGTTGTGGCGCTAACACAGCATCCCAGTGGTGATCTGACATGGCAATGACTGGGTATCCACATGGCCCAATCTCGAGGCAACATGTGGCCCAATCTGGGTGTGGCACATGTCACCTAGAGGTTAACCAAAATTGGCCCAAAGGATTGAATATCACTCCATGGGATTTAAACTCGTGACCTCGTATACACCAACACAATTCCTTCACCAATGCACCATGGGATTTCCTTATTATAAATAATGGGAAACATTATATTTAAACTTTAATATGTGTATGGTTGGGAAATGCTTGGTCGACACCGAAATATGACTGCCCCAATTTTAAAATTGTTTGTTGAACGGTTTCAGCAGGATTCCAACTATATATATATATCATATGCCCAAAACGAAGTCTGTGGGGATTGACCCTCATACTTCCCTATAACCACCGAACTTACAAGAACTTTGCCAACCAACTCAACTACGGGCGATGTTGAAAGGGTTGACCACCACATACTATTTAAATAATCCTTTTCCACTGCCAAGGGGGAGGAGGAACGAGGACAGGGCCGAGGGCATGCATGGCTGGGCACAAAGACCAAGGTCATCATGGGCACATTTTTTGAGGACCATAAAATTGTGCATATTCATACAATGTGTGGACTGCCACATGTCACTTTAAGGGTGATTTGGATTTTCAGAGGTCGAATTTTCTTTTGCTCCAGGATATGCATTGTTTTATGTCGATCCTCACTATCTGAGCCTTCTGAATGCAATGGTGTAGTCCATTTTCTTATTTGAGCAGCCTATTTGTAGGTCACTTCTAGAATTTGAGGTATAAATCCATATTTTCCATTTAAATTGATATTTTTGTTGAGATTTATAAGAAGCGGCCTCCCCATTGAAGAGCAGGCTCGGAGACATAGTCCCCTAGGGACGAATTCTGTTATCAAGGGGTTCTTGTGATTTGATGGTTGATGTCTCTTTTATGTGTCATCTTCCTTTTATGTGCCCATTCATGCTCTTTTAAACTAACAAACCAATGATAAGTCAATGGTTTAAAAGATCCTAATCGCGTGGTATCAGAGGAGGGATATGTGATTGTTTGGATTGTTTGAGTGTCGATGTTAACTAGGGGTAAAATCAGGTAAGAATAAGATGAACCAGTACCTTACGATCCTGAGATTGGTTGTTCACGACATCAAAAAAAGATGTCTTCATAGAGCTTGAAAAATATTTCCACAAGGCCTTTTATCAGTTGGTAGATAATGTGGAGAAACTTTTTGCAGACTACCAACAAAGGGTGACAAAGAAGGAGACAAAGAAGAACAAGGGAAAAGAGGAGGAGGCAACATTAGTGAATCAAGAAGATGGAGAAGGGCCTTCTGATCCTCCATCTCCCTCCTCTAGATCGAGTTCTTCCTCCTCATCCTCTCATCAATTTAGTTTCCATTTAAAAGTGGTTCCTAAGAAGCCATTGCTAAAGTTGGATGTGAAGTTTGACTTTCCCATGTTCAATGGTGAATCAAATGTGGAGAAGTTGAACAATTCTATCAAGAAGATTGAATTGTATTGTCGAGTTCAATAGATCGAGGAAGAAGAGGTAAATGTACATCTAGCATCTCTTCATTTCTCAGGAACTACTCTTGTTTAGTGGGCGAGCAAGTTGCAGAAAGGAACTAAATAGAATGGTAGGCTCTTTTCATCTTGGTATGCATTCAATTATACTTTAAGAAAGCAATTTTATCCATTAGGTTATGTATAGAAAGCCATGATGGAGTGGTATAATTTAAGATTGAGTAGAGGTCAGAATGTACAAATATTTACATAAGATTTTAGGAAGAGAGCTATAGAATTAAACATTCCTTTAGATTCTTCATAAACTCTCATGAAGTATGTTCATGCACTTCCTAATTACATTCATCATACATTGTTGTCATTGAATCCTACTAATCTAGATGAGGTTAGTGTGTAGGCTACTCATATTGAAAGAAGGGGAAAGCATGCATAATATGAATATCCATCCAAGCATGGAGAAGGCCATTTCAAAGGAAAAGGAAAGGATAGGAGGACAACTAAAACAAAGAATGATGAGAAGAAAGCGCTCCATTGCACTAACTATGAAAATGATGGGCATGATGAGGAGCATCGTTGGAAGCTACACCCATAGTTGATGCCAAAGAAGTATCATTGGGAAGGGTAAGAAGAAGATTGTTGCTGCAATGCAACAAGACTTGGGATATGAATCAGGTGATGAAGAGTTGATCACAATGGTTGGTCTACAAGGTAATCATTCATTCCATGTAGTTCTAGTTTTGCAGTTTCATCTCATGATTATGATAAAAGAAGAACTAAATTGTTTCATATAAGAGTTGGTGCAAAACACATAAAGTTTGAAAATATTTTTTATCTGGGTTATCAAGTAAACTTAATCTCTAAATTAGTTGTTAAGAAGTTGGGTTTAGAGACCAAACCTCATTCCAAGCCCTATCCTCTTGGATGGGTGTGTCATAATTCCAAGCTTAATGTCACCAAGCAGTGTAGGGTCAGATTTGCTATTGCATCAAAATTGATTGATGAGATTTAGATGGATGTTGTGCCTCTTGACATCTGTGGTATAGTTTTGGGAATCCCTTACCTTTATGATAAAAAAAAAATCTTCTTCAAGCATGAGAAGAAATACCGTATCACAAAAGATGAGGTAGAGTACATTGTGAGAGCTCATAGCATGAAACATGGATCATCGCTTGTCACTACAGGTTTAATGAAAAGAGTTGTGAATGCCAATAAGAACCTTGTACTTACAATTGTGGGAGCAAAAGATCATGATAAGTCCAATGATGCTTTCGATCCTTGTTCTCCAAATGAAGTGCTTGATATGGGACAAGAATCTCAATGGGGAGGAAAGAAACAAAAATATTTCAATATCTTAGATGAGAAGATTAATCCATGCCCAACATCGGCCTTTCTAGATCTTCAACGACCATCCAAGGTAAGGAAATTTGGTTTACAGGACACACTACTCTACCTCTTGGGTATTCTGTGTATTCTTCCTTTAGATAATGTACAAGTTTACACTTCTCATGTAATTGGGTATTTTAGGATTGTAGTGCATTTGTTTTGGATGGAAATTATGAATGTAAAGGGGTGCCTGATGTGCTTTTGTAATCCCACTAATAGAAAATTGGGGCTGCGCACACCACTTCCTATTTTATCTCATCCTTGGGATAATTTCTTCATGTACTTTGTAATAGGTGATGTGGAGTATCTTCGAGCTGGCCTAAAGGGAACTCATCTAGGAAAAACACAGTGGATTGTGAAGGGAAAGGTGAGGGAGCAATCCCCTCACTTGAGTATTGATTGATAATGATTTTGGAGGACAAAATCCTTTCAATGGGGAGGCATGGTCCAGGAGGATCTCCAAATGGTTCAATTTTTAAACTCGGGAAATCTCGGTGAAACCAACACCAGGTTGTAGATCTCATTGAGACGATTCCAACGGTGTTCATTTCACCTCAATCAGATGCCGGACAAAAAAATTATGCCAATATGAAGTTTCGAAAAAACAATGATTTCTTGTGCATAAAGTGGCAAAAAGAGTGCCACGTGACAACACTACAAGGGTGACACGTGGCATGCATACAGATGACGTGTCACCCCAACAGGGTGACAAGTTCTAGAGATGGCTAGCATGGCACGTGACATGGCATCCAACATAGCATATGAGTCGACATACAGGTGGAACAATTTGGAGGCGACACGTATCACCCTCGGAGAGGCCAAAATTAGTTGAATGACTAAATGACCCGTCGAGTTAATCGAACCCACAACCTCCATGTAGCTATGCCAACGATATCACTATTACAACACCTATGTTGCTTGTTAACTATAGCGGTGGTTATCAAATTTAAGTTGTATTCGTTGGAATTTGGGGTGTAAAGGGGGGTTGAATGACTGCCAAATATGGTGGGCCAATCAAGTCGTCCCTTTTATTTGAACCATGGTATAAAACCAAATATTATATATATCATTGGCCCATCCCTTTTATTTGAACCGTGGTATAAAACAAATATTATATATATGATTGGCCTGTCCCTTTTATTTGAACCATGGTATAAAAACAAATATATATATATNACACCCAAACAAGGAACCAATAACCAACACGCCAATTGTGGTATGTTTGAAAGACTGTCGATCCCCTCCTATTTAAACTTAAAGTCTGCCCAAGGAAGGGGGAGAGACCACTCGACCCCAAGGATGAACTTAGAGCGCGCAGGGCGAAGGAGGGAAATTGTGTGCATGATTCGCGAGGCATATGGTCTATACAGTACAAATGTGCCATGTGTCAACACCCAATGGGTCATAGGATTTTTAGACGGGTCAAAATTATACTTCTCAAAACTATATAGTGTTTTATGTCGATCCTCACCGTATGGGCCTTTTGAATGCAGTGGTGCAGTCTGTGTTCTGATTTGAATAGCCAATTTGTAGGTCACTTCCATAATTTGAGGTATAAAGCCATATTGGCCATCTACTTGATATTTTTGTTGTGATTATAAACAAACAGCCTCCCCATTGAAGAGCAGGACCAAATAAGTAGTCCCATAGGGACGAACTCCGTTATCAAGTGGTTCTTGTGTGATTTTATGGTGTGTGTATTCGTTTATTTACTTCTTCCTTCTATGTGCACATTCATGCAAGGGTGCCACATGGCCTGTAGGGTGGAAGCCTATGATGATGGAACATGTCATGGTAATGATGACAAGGCAATGATGCAACGTTGACATGGCATTCGAGTGGCGAGCTGACATGGTGGTGACTGGGCATCCACATGGCCCAATCCTGAGGCGACACGTGGCCCATTCCCGACTGAATATCACTCAATGGGATTTGAACCCACAACCTCATATTTACCAACACAATGCCTTCACCAATGCACCATGGGATTTCCTTATTATAAACAATGGGAAACATTATATTTAAATTATAATATGTGTACGATTGGGGAATGGCTAGCCAATGCCAGAATTCAACCACCAGAATTTGGCCATGCCAATTTTAAAATGGTTTGTTGAACGGTTTCAATGGGATTCGAACTATATATATGTATTGTTATAACATATTCCCAAAACAGAGTCTGCAAGGATTGACTCTGGAATTCCCGGTAACCACCGAACTTACAATAATTATGCTAACCAACTCGACTACGGGCCATGTTGAAAGGGTTGAGCACCACATATTATTGAAACAAGCCTTTTCCACCGCCAAGGGGGAGGAGGAAGGAGCGCAAGGCCAAGGGAATGCAAGGATGGGAACGAAGACTGAGGCCATCTTGGGCACATTTTTCATGGTCCATACAACTATATGGATCCATATAATGTATAGATTGGGATGTATCACTTTGAGAGTGATTAGGCTTTTTAGAGGTCGAAGTTTCTTCTGATCCAAACTATACAGTGTTTTATGTCATTCCACGTCGTCCGAGCCTTGTGAATGCAGTGGTGCGGTCCATTTTCTGATTTGAGTAGCCAATTTGCAAGTCACTTCTAGAATTTGAGGTATAAAGCCATATTTTCCATGTAACTTGGTATTTTAATGAGATTTATAAGAAGCAACCTCCCCTTTGAAGAGAAATCCCAGAGACGTAGTTCCCTAAGGACGAACTCAGTTATCAAGTGGTTCTTGTGTTTTGATGGTGCATGTCTCTTTTATGTGTTATCTTCCTTTTATGTTCTCAATCATACATCCATGCTCTTTTAAACTAACAAAGCAATGATAAGTCAATGATTTAAAAGATCTCGATCATGTGGTATCAAAGAAGGGATCTTGTGAATTTTTTGATTGTTTGAGTGTGGATGTTAACCAGGGAAAAACTCAGGTAAGGAGAAGGTGAACTAGTACCTTATGATCTTGAGATTGGTCGTGGACAACGAAAGACAAAAATGTCCACACATAGCTTGAAAAAACTTTCCTTAAGGCCTTTTATCAGATGGAATATTGTGTGGAGCAACTTTGTGTAGACTACCAACAGAGGGTAACAAAGGAGATAAATAAGAAGAAGGAAAAAGAGGAGGATGCAACATTAGTGAATCAAGAAGATGGAGAATGGCCTTTTAAGCCTCCATCTCCCTCCTCCAGTTCGAGTTCTTCCTCCTCCTCATCCTCTCATCAGTTCAGTTGTCGTTTAAAAGGGGCTTCTAAGAAGCCATTGCTGAAGTTGCATGTGAAGTTCGACTTGCCCATGTCCAACGGTGAATCAAATGCGGAGAAGTTGAAAAATTGGATCAGGTATATTGAAGTGTATTGCTGAGTTCAATAGATCGAGGAAGAAGACGTAAAGATACAACTAGCATCTCTTCATTTGTTAGGAACTTCTTTTTTTTGGTGGGAGAGAAAATTGCAAAAAGGAACTAAACAGAATGGTAAGCCCCTTTCATCTTGGTTTGCATTCACTTCTACTTTAAGAAAACAATTTTATCCACTATGTACAGAAAACCATGATGGAATGGAAAATTTTAAGATTGAATAGAGGTCAGAATGTACAAAGATTTATAGAAGAGTTTCATAAGAGATCTCTAGAGTTAAACATTCCTTTAGATTCTTCAGAAACTCTCATGAAGTATGTTGGTTCACTTCCTAATTGCATTCGTCATACATTGTTGTTATTGAATCCTACTAATTTGGATGAGGCTTAGCATGCAATCTATTCATATTGAAAGCAAGGGAAAACATGCACAAGATGACGAGCCATCCAAGCATGGAGAAGGTCATTTCAAAGGAAAAGGAAACGATAGGACAACTACAACAAAGAAGGACGAGAAGAAAGCGCTCCATTGCACTAACTGTGAAAAGGATGGGCATGATGAGGAGTATTGTTGGAAGCAACACCAAGAGTTGACGCCAAAGAAGTATGGTAGCAAGGGTAAGAAGAATACTCTTTCTGCAATGAAACAAAACTCGGGATATGACTTAGGTGATGAAGAGTTGATCACAGTGGTTGGTCTACATGGTAATCATTCCTTCCATGCCAGTTCTAGTTATGCAACTTCATCTTATGATTATGATAAAAAAAGAACTGAATTGTTTCAGATAAGATTTGTTGTAAAACATACAAAGATTGAAACTCTTTTTGATTTGGGTTCTCAAGTAAAAGTAATCTCTGAATCAGTTGTTAAGAAGTTGGGTTTAGAGACCAAACCCCATTCCAAGCCCTATCCTCTTGGTTGGGTGTGTGATAATGCCAAGCTTAATGTCACCAAGCATTGTAGAATTAGATTTTCTATTGCATCAAAATTGATTGATGATGTTGAGATGGATGTTGTGCCTCTTGACATCTGTGGTATAGTTTTGGGAATCCCTTACCTTTATGATTGAAAAATAGTCGTCTTCAAGCATGAGAAGAAATACCATCTCAAAAAAGATGGGGTGGAGTACATTGTGAGAGCTCATGGCATGAAATATAGCTCATCGCTTGTCACTACAAGTTCAATGAAAAGAGTCATGAAGGTCAACAAGAACCTTGTGCTTACAATTGCGGAAGCAAAAGATCCTGATAATTCCAATGATGCTTTCAATCCTTGTTCTTTGAATGAAGTGCTTGAGATGGGACAAGCATCTCAATAGGGAGAAAAGCAACAAAAATATTTCAATGTCTTATATGAGAAGATCAATCCGGCCCCATCATCAACCTTGTGAGATCTTCAACGACCATCCAAGGTAAGGAAAATTGGTTTGCAAGACATGCTACTCAACCTCTTAGGTATTCTTTGTATTCTTCCCTTTGATAATGTACAAGTTCACACTTCTCATGTAAATGGGTATTTTTGGACTGTAGCAACATTTTGGATGGAAATCATGAATGTAAAAGGGTGCATGATGTGATTTTGTAATCCTACTAATAGAAAATTGGGGCTTCTCACACCACTTTCTATTTTCTCTCATCCTTAGGATAATTTCTTCATGTAATTTGTAAGAGGTAATGTGGAGTATCTTTGAGTTGGCCTAAAGGGAACTCATCCATGAAAATCACGATGTATAGAAAAGGGAAAGGTGAGGGGAAATTCCCCTCACTTGACTATTGACTGATAATTATTTTGGAGGCCAAAATCCTTTTAATGGGGAGGCATGATCTAGGAGGATCTCTGAATGGATCAATTTTCAAACTCAACAAATCTTAGTGAAACTAGGATCAGGACGTAGATCTTGTCGATCTAATTCCAATGGTGTTCATTTCATCTCAACCGGACGTCGAACAAGAAAGGTATGCTAATATGAAGTTTTGACAAAATAGTAATTTCATGTGTAGAAAGTGGCAAAAAGAATGCTATGTGGCACCACTGCAAGGATGACATGTGCCATACGTACGGATGGTGTGGCACCCCCATAGGGTGACACATGGAAGAGATGGTTAACATGGTAAGTGACGTGGCATCCAACATGGAATTTGACTCGGCATACAGGTGGACCAATCCGGAAGCGACATGTGGCCCAATATGGGCGTGACACATATCACCTTCAAAGAGGCCACGATTGGTTGAAGGACTAAATGACCCGCTGGGGGAATCAAAGCCGTGATCTCCATATACCTATGCCAATGACATCACCGTTACACCACCTATGTTGCTTGTTAACTATAATGGCGGTTATCAAATTTAATAGTTTTCGTTGGAATTTGGGGGGTAAAGGTGGGTTGTCCAGCCGCTAAATATGGTGGGCCAGCTAAGCCCACCCTTTTATTTGAACCATATATATATATATAATCCAACAAAATTTTCCAACAACCACACAACCAATGCAACAAATGACTAAAGAAGCGGGTCTGCTGGGTTTGAACCCCGAACCTCCCTTAACCAAACAACCAACCAAGGAACCAACAACCAACACGCCAATGGTGGTTTGTTGGAAAGACCGATGAGCCCCTCCTATTTAAACTTAAAGTCTGCCCAAGGAAGGGGGAGAGAACACACTGCCCCAAGGTCGAACTCAGAGTGTGCAGGGCAAAGGAGGGAAATCGCAGGCATGATTCCTGAGGTGTACAGTGTGTACGACCTCATTTAAAATCTGTACAATATTGACGTGCTATGTGTCAACACTCAAGGGGTCATAGGCTTTTCAGAAGGGTCAAATTTATATTTCTCAGAAGTATATAGTGTTTTATGTTGATCCTCACCATCTAGGCCTTCTGAACACAGTGGCACAATCTGTTTTTTGATATGAGCATTCGATTTGCAGGTCGCTTCCATAATTTGAGGTATAAAGCCATATTTTCCATATACTTTATATTTTTGTTGGGATTATAAACAAACGACCTCCCTGTTGAAGAGCATGCCCAGAAACATAGTCCTATAGGGACAAAATCCATAATCAAGTGGTTATTATGTGAGTTTATGGTACATGTCTTCTTTTATATGTTTCTTCATTTTATGTGCACATTCACACATTCATGTAAGGGTGCCACATGGCCTATATGGTGCCTACGTGGTAGCCTATGATGATGGAACATGGCATGGTAATGATGAGAAGAAAATGACATGGCACTGACATGGAATCTCGATGGAGAGATGATGTGGCAATGACTAGGAATCCACATGGCCCAATATCGAGGCGTCACATGGCCCAATCCGGGTGTGACACATATCACCCCGAGGTTGACCAAAACTAGCCCAAAGATTCGAATATCACTCCATGGGATTTGAACCTGCGACCTCATATACACCAACACAATGCCTTCACTAATGCACCATGGGATTTCCTTTTATAAACAATGGGAAACGTTATATTTAAATTTTAATGGATATGGTTGGGAAATCATTAGTTGACGTTGGAATCCAATCGTTGGAATCTGGCCGTGCCAATTTTAAAATGGTTTGTTGAACGGTTTCAACGGGATTTCAACTGTATATGTGTATTGTTATAACATATGTCCAAAATAGAGTCCACAGGGATTGGCCCCCGAACTTCCCGGTAACCACCTACCTTAAAATAACTTTTCCAACCAACTTGGTTACGAGCCATGTTGAAAGGGTTGACCACCACATATTACTTAAATAATCATTTTCCACCACTAAGGGGGAGGAGGACCGAGCACAGGGTCGAGGGCATGTAAGGATGGGCACGGAGACCAAGGTCATCATGGGCACATTTTTCAAGGTCCATATAATTGTATGGATCCGTACAATGTATGGACTACCACGTGTCACTTTGAGGGTGATTGGGCTTTTTAGAGGTCAAATTTTATTTTGACCCAAACTGTGTAGTGTTTTATGTCGATCCTCATCGTTTGAGCCTTCTAAACATAGTGGTGCAATCCATTTCTGATTTGAGCAATCGATTTATAGGGAACTTCCATAATATGAGGTATAAATCCATATTTGCCATGTAACTTGATATTTTTGTTGAGATTTATAAGAAGCGGCCTCCCCATTGAAGAGAAGGCTCGAAGACGTAGTCCCCTAGGGACGAACTCCGTTATCAAGTGGTTCTTGTGTTTTGATGGTGCATGTCTCTTTTATGTGTTGTCTTCTTTTTATGTGCCCATTCATACATTCATGCTTTTTTAAACTAACAAACCAATGATAAGTCAACGATTTAAAAGATCCTGACCAAGGACCAAATGAACAAGATATAGAAGATATGGTCGAGTCTGAAAGTAATTTGGAGGACCATTCTATGATGAGGAAGAGTTTTCAGAAGAGGAATTAATGAATATCAACAAAAAAATGAAATTAAAACACTAGTACAAAATGAAAGATAAGTGACCAAAATCCACATATAAATGACCACTTTTGGTTTGGCAATCACTTGTAGTTAATTTCCGTACTCTTATCACGCGACAAAAGATGTGGGCATATTTAGTTTGGTCATTTGTGTATTGTCTTGTGGTAATTAATTTGGTTGTATATTTGGTCATTAATCTGGTCATATATTTGGTCATTAATTATCACAATTAATGATAAAAAAATAAGACCAAATTAATGATCACAGTACAAGCTATAAATGACCAAACTAAATATGACTACATTTTTTGTCACGTGATAAAAGACAAAAAATTAGCCATAAAAACCGTCATTTCATCATTTATATGCAAATTTTGGTCACTTATCTCTCTTTTTTTGGTCACTTATACCTCATTTTTTTTACACTAATTTAGTCATTTTTAGTCACTAGCGATATAAGGTATAGAGGAATCGAACCACCAACCTCCTGCCTATAAGACAGGTGCTCTTCCATTGAGCTAGCACCCTTAAATATAATATATCATATAATTTTACATCAGTGATATAAGACACAAACATGTGCTAAGGTCACTTGCTTAAATGGCTTAAATTGTTCATTTTACAACTTCTTAACTTCTTGGGCAAGCACTTCCTCTGCTAACGCAATAGAGTCAATGAAGTTTTCTTGCAGTAGAGAGTAAGCACTAAAAAATGTGAGAGAAGCATGATATCCAGATTTACTTCAAAAGTAAAAGAAAGGGAAATTCCATTAGTGCATTCTGTAAATGAAAGCATATCTTGCGCATACCTAAACACATCAGGAAAAGTGTGCATCATGGTCATCAATCCCCAATGCTAAAGAAATAACTAGAGTGACTCCTATTCACATTCTTTAACAGCACCAATTTAAAACAAGAGATACCTGAGATGGAATGCGATGAAGGGTGCCCTTTCCTTAATTCTAGGGAGAAGATTTCTTGCAAGTTTCTCAATGCAATCAACAAACTTTAGAATTTGATAATTGACACGACAGATTCTTTTAAATTGAATTAGGAAGGTCATTATTTTCAAGACGTGGATCAGCATGAGTGAAATATAACACATTGTGCCTTTTTAGCAAAGAATGCATCTCATGCTTGTAGAAAGATAAATGTACCTCAAACACTGTACAATACTTTGTTTATCTAAAATACAACATTAATTTGAACATAGATTTGTGTATGGAAAAGCTTGCTTCCAAAATTTATCAAAAACTATGGACCATAATTATTAATAAGGTTAGTGTCTAACACACCTTTGACCAAGATAGTGGGTCCTTCTCCAATAGTTTGACATTTTTATGAGATGGTGGTAAAGACTCAACAATGTGCACATTTTCCTTTAGAATATTGATAAAGTAACGGAGATAAAAAGAAAGTCTTTGAATTCGCGTGATCATCACATTAGTTTGAAATAAATGTGAGATCTAACATTTCTTGTACTATTGAAAAAACATCATATATTACGAAAAATTATAAATGTAGGAAGATTTTATATTTCAAGAAACTAAATAAATTCAAGTCTCTTGGTAGAGAAATTGCATTCACTTTTGATCATCCCAAAATGAACTCTTGTTTAGCATTGGTATAACAAGTATTGCGTTCATAATCTTTGTAATGAAAACCATATCACAAATCTGTAGGATATATTTTTTTTATAAATAAAAAACATAACATGCTATAACCAACATTTATAAAGCATGCTACATGTATAGACTTTTGGGCACTTACATCACAAATCTGTAGGATATATTTCTTTTATAAATAAAAAACATAACATGCTATAACCAACATTTATAAAGCATGCTACATGTATAGACTTTTGGGCACTTACTCCTGTCCGCATCTGATTCAATCCTCCATTGGCCTTGAAAAGAATATAACCATTATGTCGCTCACTTGGTTCTGCAAATTAAAAACTTTATTAAAAAGTTGCAGTGAGATGTTTTACTAAAAAAGTAAGAACTATAAAAGGGGAGTCTTTGTTGAGGAAAAACAATAGCATACTTTTGTGATGCCATGGACGATCTATGCACTGGACAAACTCTTTGCTATCAGGCTTTGACCACAGCTTGTCTGTCAAGTGATAATCTTGGATTGGAACAAATAGATATTTAAGAAATCATACTATATGAAGGATGAATCCTCAAAAGACAAGAAAACCGCAATTAAAATCACATATTCCAAAGTTTAACAGCTAATCTTTCTTTTCCAATTTCTTTGATTCATCATGCCTATTGAACCATCCACCTGATCTAATATATTAGATGATGCACCAATATCTATATGAAGTGGAGTCTCCTCTGTCAAGATTCCATTCATCCCTAAGCCTCCAACTATCTTCAGGGACAAATATTGTGGAATGGCCTGTAAAATACAATAAATCAGCTAAGCAACCTGTCTTTAGATTTTATAATCTGCAAATTCTTTTGATTTGAATAAGCGTTTCTCCAAATATTAAACAAATTAGGAAAGTTTACATTTGTTGCTTACAATATTAGATCTAAAAGAAGTGCTAGAAAAGTTGTATTAGGTATCCATGCCACAAACCTTTGTGATTTAGCAGAAGTAAAAGTTGAATTTTAATCAGTTTTAGTACTAAACAGATCCTATAATACTTTGGGATCTATCTCATCTTTTGTTAACAACTCTTTTGCTTTAGTGGAAGATTTTTAAAAGGGCATACCTGCTTTGTTTAAAGGTTGCTTGTCTCACAAATGCCAACTCTTGAATTTTGATGTTTTTAAGAACTATTATTCTCAATTCATGGTATCTCGTCTCTTATTTATTTTCCCATTTTGTGTTTTTTATGGGGATTATAAGTAATAGAGTTTGTTCAACGAGTGTCATTATAAATTCTCCATTTGTGAGTTCACATCTTAGTCACAAAATCTTCTTCACAAGCAAAATAGTTTCCTATATTGATTGTTTAACAAGTCATATAATCATCGTTGTAATTTGGTTGTAATGGCCATATCAATGCATTAGCTGAATTTATGATTGTATTATGTTGTTATGGTATGAATGCATTATGAAATGAGTGCATCGGCACAACATAGTCACCTACTTCTCTTCATTGTCTTTTGGTAAGGGTCTGATATGACATGGACCCCCACATTTTTCACTCTCCTGACAGTAATTTGATGTTTTTAGTGGTGTTGTGATATTAGTGTAGTGTGGCATTGACATGTATTTTTTGTTTTGGTATATTATATATTCTTACCAGAATGTTTCGCTCTAACAAAAGGCCCTATGAGGATGAGACCATACAATTATCGATTATCTTGTATATAAAACCTTCGAGTGTTAAGATACCTAAGTTTAAAGTTAATTTTTTGAGTGCAAAATCTGCGTACAATGGTTTGAAAACACAAGAGGAAGCTTGCCAAGATTTCAGGAGCTCTTGAAAACCAATTAAGTACAAAGGACACCATGAAAAAGGAAACAAAGAAATACTCTTTGTACTTTTGGGGATTCTTTTTGTGTAAGAAATTTTGTTTACCTGAACTATAAAGGAATCATTGTAAAACTAGGCGAAAATTTTGTAAACATTATAAGAGAGGCAAAAAGTATCCTAAGTAAATATGAGATAAACAAAAGACATAGGTCGACCTCAATGGCAAATATCTACAAGGATAGGAATAAATCCTAACCCTCAATTGCAATTTATATCCTCTCATAATTTTAAATTTAGCACCTAGGTTTTCCGTGCAAATTATATAATTCCCTTGACGGCAGACATTTACCCTACACTACCAACTTTGTTGAGCATCTCCTTAGGTTGAAACACTAATGGATATTGCACTCCTCCCATCTTTCAGATTCTAATGAATTTGCAAATTTTCACAACTGAAATATGCATAGCTTCCTTCCTTCCAATTAAAGAGATCATATGTGGAAATTAGCAAGCAATCATTCTCTAGTTCTTTTTATGGCTTCAACCCATGGCCAACCAACTATATCAAGGTGGCACATATTAACTCATTATAATGCTGGAGATAAGAAAGGTATCTGTGAAGTATTTAAAGCCACCTGAAGATGTAAAGTTTGCTATATCTATTTTTGGGACATCTTGTGGTAGTTATTTGTAAATTTACCATTGGCCAAATTAAGATTTACATTGCAAAGATCAAACTGTTCATAAGAATATTGTTTGAAATTACAACTCTCTTGACAAATTATATGCCAAGAAGTTTCCAAATATATCTCAATGCACTCTTTAATCAATCCACAAAGATGAAAATAGGATGTATGATGCAAATATAATGATCTCCGTGATTTGCTGGAACCTTCCAAACTCTAATATTGGACCCTATGGTTGGACGGCGGTTGCCAGGTTCTATGCCAATACATTTAATGAAATAATTGGGCTGAGCCACACTGCCATTTCCCAAAGTTTTTATGGTCCTGAAGATGAACACCCAGTCTTATCTAGACATGCCAGATGCCAATAACACATCCATTAATCAGGCCCTTTTACACAAGTTATTTCTTTGTTTAATTTTGTGATGAATTGTCATATTTTTAACATTTTCAAGGTATTTGGCGTTTTCATGTCGTTGTTTAATTCTTCGTTTAGCACTGAGATCCATCAAAAGGGTCTGCATTAGATTTCTGCCATATGTTTCATGTGGATTCACATCTATTTACATTTTTTTTGGACTTTATACTGGAAATAAAGATTATGTCTGCCCTCACAAGCAAGGAAAGATGGACTTACCAATAGTAAAGGGCAGAAACCCGACAACATTTCATATTCTAATAAAGATGGCTCTGCAGGACTACGTAAATTCTCATCTTGATTCAATGCCTCAGTCATTAATTTGAATAAACTTTGAGGATCTTCCATTCAAACTGACACCTGAGAAATTGTAGTACCAATTACTTTCAAAATTAATTAAACTGCAACTCTAGGGAGATCAGCTACAACCTGGTTAATAGATAAAAAGAAAGAATTAGACTCGGAGGAAAACAAAATATTACATTCGAATGGTATATGGAAACTCGTTCTCAGCGTTCATTTGAAGTACTAACAAAACATGGAGAAAATCCAAGACATAATTGCCTTCTAACAAGGGTACATTCTAGTTGGTTAAGTTATGTCAGTGAGATTGAATAGTAAATAGGAATTTCTCTCCAAGACATTTTATCCCACAACAAGTAAAATGAACAAGGAATCTTCATCTAAATGGTGCATTGGGTGCAAGGAATATTGATAGTAGCGCATACACATATAAACCCTCACCTGATATGAAACTCAAGGTTGCAAAGCTTTGAGGTTGCATATATCTAACTCCAAGATTTAAAATTTTAAACGTTGGCATTCAAAATAAATAGTAAATATTGGAATTCAATATTCCACGTCCTATAACTTTATAACATTGGGGTTCCAATCAGACCAAAGTTTGGATAATTCTGTGCTAGTTGGTGACCATAAAACAGGACACTAAGAGCACAAACTAGGTAATATAGATAGATTCATGTATCAAATGCAATATCCATTTCCTTCTACAAATTACAAATGACCGATTCTAGTAGTCAATTATTGGTAAAACTACAGATAATTAAAAAAAATTAGGGATAAAATCATGACAATGCATTATAGCTTCAAAGGATTGAATCGAATCCTAGACCACTAAGGCTTGAGAAGGGTTTGTGTTAGAAATATATTTCGAGAAGAACACCACTGAATGGGATGAAAGACCAAGCATGTTTAGTTAAAGCATGTTACTAAAACTCGCACTAACATATCTAGCTAACAAAATGCATAGCCCCTCAAATTTATCTTCCAGTTACAGATTATTGTGGATAGAGATTATACAATAAGTGGGCAAGCTTCCATTAATACCTGTGAAATTTTTATAAGATGATTCAATGTTCACGCTGTCGAACAATGCTCTAAATTGGTGTCTACTTTCTCATGGTCTCAGGAGTCAGAACTGAAACAATGTGTATATGTATTTAAAATCGTTACAGTTTATAAAATAAAGAAGCGCATCTTTCCTTTCTAAAAAAGCTTATGGGATTCTAAATTTCTAAGTCTTACGATCCAGAGATGAGACAGAAATAGTATCACGAAAGTTTTATGCAAAATTTCATTTCAAAAAAATTGATTGTATTTTCAGAGCGCCTCCATATATATCATATATCTACCATTCTGCAGAAGGCTGCTAGCTTGAAACCGAAAGCTTCCTTGCACAGTCAGGCTGCCATCCATGGATTGATTGCTAGTAGATATGCCATTGAAGTTGCTATATTTGTCAACCCAACAGATAAAAGTAGCTGGGTAAATTTGAGCTAAATACAGATGGGTGACTCAACCCTCTTTGTTGAATACACCTATCAGCTAATGCCTATACGGATTAGGAATATCCTTTCTTCGAGGCATGTATAAGTGAAGTTTTGAACTGATGGGATTTTACTGCTCACCCACACTTCCTTCTTTATTGTGACTTTGTTAGATCATTTGGGAAGAGTGATTAGGATAGTACCTGGGTTACCATATTGCCTTCTTTCTGGTGACTTTGTTGGATTATTTGGAGGGGGTGATTTGGAGAATAGCTAGGGTCACCATGACTACTATGAAAAGTGAGAAGGTCATGTGGTTTCCTAATAAGAATATTTTTAGATTTAAAATGCGCTAGGAAAATGGAAAAAACAAAGCATACACCTGCTGTAATTACATATAAGAAACAAGGGCACATCAAGGGGAAACAAAACACGGGGAACAATATGTATAGAAATGAATGTATCCTTCAATCTTCAGTAAATCGATCAGACGAAATCCTCAACACCTCAGGACAAAAGGGCTAACACAATAATGCATTCATGAGAAGTAATAACCCATTAAACATCAAAAGAAGCAAAAGTGTGGCCCTTTTCATTATCAACAGGACCTATAATGTGTATGTTTGCCAGAATGATAATCTATCCCATTGCCATCATTATTGTTGTATCTAATACTAATAGACCATTAATCATAGAAGACACAATTTCTACTTCAATTATATCAAGTTTCCTGCAGCCAACATTGTACGAAATCAAAACATATCCAGGGCCAAAGAGAACATAAAGATAGAGGAATGGATACCTGTGTGTCTAAGGATGAGAAATGATTGACACCCAACTGGTTGCTGCTAGTACTGCAGATGCTCAAAAGGTGAGGTTGCTTGAATCCAATTTATCTCCTCCAATTTACTCCCATCCTATTGTGAACATTTTTGCCGAGTTTTATTCTTTGATGAATTCTCTTCCAAATTTAATGTCATGGCGGTATGATAACCATCAAAATTGGATTGATGACAATTTGGTGCAATCAATCATGCACACTTTCTATTACAGTTTTGTGGCAACATGGGCTTGGGTTGCGAATTGACAAAATTAGTGTCGCATTCACATGTTGCATCATGGTATTTGGGTGAATAGTTTGTCTTCCACATCCTCCACTCATTTTAAGTGGAGTATGCACTTACCCAGATATTGAATGATTCACCACCCAAGACTAACATCACATAAAAAACATGTAATTTTTGGAAACACTAAGCAGAATAGACGATGGAGTTTGTGGTGGAACTTGAAGTAAAATAGTAAAATAATGGGACTTTCTGTAATATGTTGGCAAGTCGGATTTTTTTTCTAAAAATATTTGCTTTCAGAAGAATGAAATAAAAAATTTCTCATTGGGTGTAACCTAGGACAAAGAACTAAACTTTTAGTGTATTAAACATATTCAGAAGCATTTTTGTCATTTTGTCTGGATCTCTTTTCTTTGTTTATTGAGCAAGGCCAGAAGCAATTACCCCATATTTATGGGTGGTGCATGGAATTATGATTCCCTGATAGAGTTGACTTTTAAGCAGCATTAAGATTGAAGGCTTTTCACATCCCGCCCTTGTTTAGGATGATGTAGCAAATTAGGGTTTACACATATTTAGACAAATAATGTGGAGATAAAAGGTATAAAATAGGATTTACTGTCAAGAAACTCTACATCTCACTCATAAAAAGATCACATATTCATAACACCCCTTAACACTAATCATTATATTCAATATTGGTCCCAAGTCACTAACACATAATGTGACATAAACATTGATGATTACTAAACACAAAGCTGTAGGCTTTACTATCAAGAAACTCTACATCTCACTCATAACAAGATCACATACGCATAGCACCCCTTCTTAACACTATCATTATAATGGTCCCAAGTCACTGACACATAATGTGACATAAACATTGATGATTACTAAACACCAAGCTATGTTACACAAGTTACTAGTCACTAGTCAGTAACATATAAAGTGACTTAAACATCGATGATCCACAAAGTGACAGTTGTGGTGCCCGCCGGTTCTCTACAGGAACCACTAGGTTACCTAACATATCTTCAATTCAATAACAACTGCATCTCCTTAGCAACTGCTTGTTCTCTATAACCCATTATTACTCGCATCCAATTTGTGAGGAAAAGAATACTCTGCTTCTGTCAGCATTCAATCTTTCCATTTCATCTTTTCTAGGTATACTATGTTTACAGGCACATCTCAATTGACTAGTAGGTTCCTTTATCACACAACCCTCAACAACAATCACATGAATTCTATGTTTTACAATGCACATAGGTTAAAAACACTTCGACCTCAGGTTTCAAACATATATTCATCATTACAACACATTACAACTTACAATAACCACAGATATAATCATAAAAAAGAAACATTATTTGACCTTCAACTCAATGGTTACCTGGATTTTTAGTTTACTCATGTAGGAGTGAATCCCATCTATAACTTTCTTACAAACAAATATTCTCCACTTTCCAATAATTCCTGCATATGTATTAAAAATCATGAAAACAACTAGTATCGTGCAACTATAAAATACACTCACATAAAAAAGGAAATCAATAATTAGGACCAAAAAAAAACTAATATTGACCCATAACAAAATGTTAGATCCACATTGGGAGTCAAAACTCAACAATTATCTGTCTATGAACGATGCAACCAATGTGTAGATGGTACCGATACTATTTCAAGACAACTAGTTACATCCATTACCATAATCAATGCAACTTATGTTTGGACTCAAAAAGGTAATGGGATCCCCAATGTAAATAATATGCTTTTCAAGGAATTGACTAATTATCTTAGGTTACAATACATAAAAAAACATATTAGTCATAATTGGCAAGGATACTTACCTACAAGAAGAGAAAAAATAAAGAGGGAATAATATGGCTATGGCAATGGATGGAAAAGTCCCAAAGGAAAAGAAGACTCAATGGTGTAGTTCCAGAAACACAAATTCAACACCATCCAGAGCAACTTTGTATATGTACTATAAATGTAGAAGCATAGTAAGAATTTTGTTAGTGAGTAGTGCAGTTCCAAGATGTATTTAATGTAATTGGAGGCATCTTTCAACACACTGCAAAGTAGGTGGCCTTCACCAACAACATTAGATGTCCTTTTCTTTAGTACCACATAGATGTTGCTAAGATTCCAATTGCACACAAGTGCGTATTCTGGTTGAACTAAATCTCAGTTTTTTATCAATATTTTGCTCACAAAAATTCAGAAGTGGAAAGTGAAGGAAATTTACCTTGTACACAGTCAGATATTGATTACTTATGTATGATTTAGATTAATATCTACTTACCTTTCACTATATATCTTATGTATGAAAGATAGTTACCTTGTACACAGTTAGAGATTGATTACTTCTGTAATATTTAGATGCTCAACTTTTAGTCATAGATTGAAATATTCTCATGTCACAATCCCATTTCAGCTAAAAATCTTTTGTTTTCCAATTCCACAGCTTTCTTCTCATATCCAAAAGAAAAAAGGCTAGAAGACTACAAAGAAGCAACCAAACCTCCCATCAATAAACCTCGTGATGGTGACTCAGAATATGCACTATATGATGGAATTGATAGATGTGCATAGTGTTGATATGCAGTAAGCCTGGCTTAGTTTGGAGAAAAATGTCTCATATCATCAGTAGAATGGAAATTTAGTTTTGACATCAGGGAATCACCTAGGTTGCCAGGGTACTTGGGTACTGGGACGGGTACGGGTACGGGTATGCCACTTTTTGAAATAGGGTACTTGGGTACGTCGGGGTACTGTAGTTAATATATATATATATATATATAATTTTCAAGTTTATAAATTATATTATATATTAGTATTTACTATTTATTATTAAGTTTTCAACTTTTCATTGTTCAATGTTAATTGATCAACAAGTAAACAATAAACTACAATACTTTCTTAAATATACTGTTGTTATGAACAAAACAGATCTGAAATACTTTCTTAATAGATTGTTGTTATGAACAAATCAATGAACTGTTTTAATAGGGAGCAGTATGATCATCCTCAAAATATAATCTTTGAGTGCTTTAAGCATAGGATAGTCACAAAGTAAATCTGGAAAGTACTGAATAGCATGAGAATCTGAGATAAAACATAACTTTTATAAGTATGAATTTCGTCTTATGGTGTTTGAGTTTCAACTTTCAACTTACTTGCACATAAGCATGGAAAAGCTAGTAATATTAAGATGCACTTATAGTGTTTTGAAGGAATGAACTCTTACGGTAACCTTCAATACCAAATGACTTACTGTCCTGCCCCAATTCAAAGCTAAGAAATTAGTTTCTATTCACTCCATATTAAGTAGATGAAGATGGAACAATTAGGACAAAGGACTCAATATCACAAGCATTCAGGCCTAGATCCGTGATACAAAATGCATATAAATCTATAAAACAAACGAGAGGGTTGTGGTAAGCGCAAATGTGGTAATCTATGGGATTCCAAATGGGTCACTGACTCACTAGTTGTGCATGGTAAATAACACGAGTTTTACTCGAAATAAATATGTTGATGGTAAAACAAAACAATACGCCGATGTGCAATATGCCAATCAACCACACACTACTGTGCCAAACACAAGCCAGCTATTAGTCAATTATAATGGAAGCTGAAGTATACTATGTTTCTTGTTTAAATGGGCTATTACCATTTCTTGAATGATAAATCATAAGGACTCACCGTTGAACTGAGCTTACCAACGCAACCCATGGCCTCCAAACTTCAACGCAGCTACCAATAATAAAAGAAAATGGTTGAGGCTTGAGCTCTTAGTAAGATTTAAGGCTTTGGGAGAGGGCCCCACCATACCCTTCCCCCTCTTCACTTCAGAACTTTAAAAAAAATTGGATTTTGATGTTTGCAAGCTAAGATTTATGGGCTGGAAGTACCCTCGAAGTACCCAAAACCAGGGTACTTTACCTTTTTGGAGTACCAGTACCCGATTGGGCAGTGCAAAGTACTAGGTACTTGGGCAAGGTACCGGGTACTTCTTGGGTACTTCCAGGAGAACCTGTTCCCGTACCGGGTATGGCGTTATGGGTACCTGGTACTGGTACGCGTCCCCAACCCCCGGGTACAGGTACCCATGCTACTTAGGGAATCACGCACATTGCCTAACATTTGTGAGATTTAGGTGGCCCTCGCATTCCACTAGATGTCTTTGAAGAATGCAATGGCATCTAATAGAGACCATATGTGCAATATGAAGTAGCTAGAAGGCTTTTGCAACCATCATGACTTTGACTTTCATAACCATGACAAAGTCAACGTAAAATAATAAATGTTGCCGCCTCTTACGCACCTGGGTTAACGCAGCATAAATCTTCAAGCTGCTTGGTGCGTCCTTGGAGGCAAATCTCGAGTCAAGTACTATCACCTGATCTTGACTCCTCCGTTTAGGCTTAACTCCTAACGAAGCCAAGGGGAGTAGTCCCTACCAAAAGAGTTTCTAAGGCTCTTAAGTGTTTTAATTGTTTCAATTGATTGGGTTGTTTAAGGAGTTAGAAATGAATAAATTGTTGACACGACACTATGCAAAATTATATAACTAAATTCAACAACATTGAAAGATATATCAATAATCACAATATGACTATAAGCAAAAATAGAGAGTACAAGAATTGAACCAGTGCCAATATGGAGTCACAACACAATGAATGTTGTTGAAAACAAGGAAAATATTTTGCTCGCGTACTTGGTCAATTTTAATTATTAGAATGATGAGTAATTAAAGGAAGGGGATTCCCGATATACCAAGTGGTACTGGGAATATGTCCGGAATTTGGGAAGAGTGGCTCCGCATGCGAAAATGTGGGCTAGATGGAGTCGTTGGGGGGTGTTCAACACTACACCACAAAGGTGTAGCTTAACGGGACCCCATGGTCACTTTCTAGTTGTTCCCGCTTTCCCTGAAGAATTTTTCCACTACTTCTCCAAAATCGTTTACGCCGGATTTTCGTAATGTTTTGGGTAGTTACTTTTATTAAAATGAGTTATTTAATTAGATGTGAGAAAATTAATAAGTGCACAATTCCGCTTTTGATATCCGCAAGATTCAGACTGAGCTGCGAGGAGTAGAGCATACACGGAATAGGCAAATGTTCTTTCCAATTTATGAAAGCAAATTAAAGTTGAGATGCAGCCCTTCAACTCGTGTGAATAAAAAAATTGCAAGACTAATTACTATGGCAAATAAATGTCGGGTTAGTATTTGATTACTTTGAATAAAAATTGTAAATCTTGAAATAAACTTGATTGATTTAACGAACAAAAAAATCCAACCCACTTCAAGGACAGATACAATCTTCCCCCAAATAGGGGAAGAGGGGTGTGGAAGTTGTAATCCCACTTGCTCTTTTATTAAATTGTTACACTGCTAATAATTAAATAAAGAGCTTCCTTTTGACCTTATACTTTGGCCAAAAGGCTTACAATAAATTGTCGGAAGAAAGGGAAAAATAATGGGCACTTTGGAGCCTTTGGATAGCTAGATTTGTCAAAATTTGGCCATAATTTCTCTCTTTTTATTTCAATCTGCTAAAAACCAACAAGCTAACAATGTACAAATTAGTGGATTAGTGCAAGCATGTACATAAAATACACTATCTAGTACTTTACAAAAAATGGGAAAAATTTACTGCTTTGAGTACTAGAAAGGAAGTGTTAGATCTAAGCTTAAGATATCTATTAAAGCACTTTAGATCTAACATGTAAACAAGCCTAAACTTCATATAATAATCTTTTAAAGAAATCTAAGCTTGTAAGAAAAGTAACAAAAAGAGAACGATTGAATTTTTATGAGATGAGAGAGAAAACCCTCAATCTCAAGCTTGAACGTTGTGAAGAAGAGAAAGTGCCTGAAATGCAAGAAATGTTAGATCTTTAACATAAAGAATGAAGGAAAGAAGGGATGCAACCGAGCTCCCACTTCTCCTTCACCTGAGATAATTTACAAGCTACACACAAACTTTGAACAAGTGAGATCCAATCTAGTGCATTCAATCAAATGAAATGAGAAGAGCACAAGTATTACCAACTGCAAAATGTTGCGTCTTAATCTCAGATAACCAAATACAAGTAAACAAATTAATACTTTAAATGTTTACTCAAAAAACCATAAAGGATTTTTAAGCTAGAAATCAGATCAGCAAAACTTGTAAGAAATGAACAACAGCTTAGCCAAATATCACCTCCATTAATTGCAGCATTCAAATAAACAAGATCTTACACCATTCAGACCTCCAAAGTCTTCACTTTATTCAACAAAATATAGAAGCAACCAAGTATTACAAGAGCATAGGTTCAATCCTCCATGTTCAAATAATGGAGCAATGCCTTGCTTATATAGAAAATATGAGAAAGAGAGGGTGGTGCACTTGCCCAAGAGAGAGCACTTTGCTTGAGTTGGCATGGGAAGGAAAAGACAAAAAATATGCCAACTTCTAATTCATAACTCAAAACTTGCTATTATCCTCACAAATTTCCATCTTTTTCTTGAGAGATGTGCTCCACTTGATTTATCAAAATCGACTTGCCTTTATTTGCTGAGAAAAACACTCCAAAGTGTTTTAGAAACCTTAGGAATGTTTCCACTTTACTTTTCCAACTCATAAAATTCACTTTCAGCATGTTTCTTTTATTTTATGAGTTGCCGAATTTTTCACTTTATCTATTTTTTTGGTCTTTTTCACCATTTTCGAGTAATAATTAATTTTAGAGATAAATAATTACTCGAAAACTTAGGAAAATGGGTTTAGGGGTTAAGTGGATGCTCTGAGTTAGAAAATGAGCACCCCCATGGCAAATTCTGCCCCTGGGCCACACTTTTATGCACTTTTGAATATTTTTAATTAACTTAATAAAAATAAGCCTAGACAAACGGAAAATTTTATATTTTACGGAAATTAAAAAAAACCTACGGGGGACTTAGTACATGTTCATATGACTCAAAAACAATGATTAGCATGGTAATATACATTGACACATAGGTTTTAATAACCTCCTAAGGTCTAACCACCAAGGCATTTACTCTAGCTTTGGAGGAGTGGGTGAAAAACTCGAAAATTACAAGTCATTAAAAAACGACATATAATTCTCAAGGAAAAAACACCCTAAAGTAAAGTATTGATGACTAGGTCTTAGTAAAGCCAAACCTTTTACATAGTTTCATCATGCTAAGTCATTTATTACAATTTCCTCGCTGGGTATGAACATGTAAAAAATAAAAAAAGGGCCATTGATTGGCTTGATGAACTTCTGAACACATGTGATGAACAATTGATTTGTTCAAGTCTTTGACTGCTCACTAGAAATCCACCTCAATGCAACTTAGTGGATAACATCTAACTCCAACTGTGGGACGTGTGCTCGATCTGGTCTTCAGGCAAGGAGATGATACGAGAACACCAGATTCTCTTGTTTATATAATCTGTAAAAGCATTTCAACTTGACAAAAGAAATCTTAGTAGCAAAAGTTTTATATAACAACCAAATGAACCATAAGTTGCATTTTATTCAAGAATGTGGAAAAAAACTTAACGAAATAAAATGTTATTTATTTCTAAGTACAAAAAGAAATTGCAGAAAGTAAATGCTCACTTTGAGGAGCTTATTTCCCTACTTTAAGCATGATATAAAAAAGTTAGGTAAAATCAAATATCCAATGTAACCACCTAAGCATTGTTGGAATAATGTAGAAATGATAGGCGTATTAGTCTAGATTGAGTTGTTGTGTTTTATCCTTTATTAGTTTCAGATCCACATCTTATGGATCTAGGTGTTGGTTTGTTATTATTAGCTACATCTATATATTGTAATTACTTTGCATTAATCAAATCAATTGGTTTGACCATTCCTTGTGTAAGCGAGCCTATGAGCTCTACTCTGTCTGCCTTCTAATTCTTAGTTGGTATCAGAGCTTGGGTGAATGCTTGGGTGAATGTGGGCTGTGAGTGAGGAAGTAAATTTTGTTCTTTCACCATCGTTGTTTGATGCCTGCCATGAGTAAGTTGAAGGAGCCTATTGTTTTTTAGAGTTGTTGCCACCGTGAGAGCATCAGATATCCTACCTGATACAAGCGATTTTCTCCACCGTGAGAGCGTCCTGATAATCGCAAATGGAGAGAGTCATTGCTGCCCGGTAGATCCGTGGCAGAAGAGCACCGTGGAATCCGTGGGAGAGCACACTGTAGATCAACTTTGGTGCTGAACGGTGAGTGCAAGCAGCGATCTCCTGTGTAGCAAGTATTCCGTAAAGATTGCGAACTCCCCTCCCATTGTTGGAGAAGCAGCGATTGAGAGATTCTACTGAGGAAGATCATGGATCGCAATGATTGAGATTTTTTTTTTTAATTGTGAAACCACCTCAAGAAGATCGCATCCCAGGTGGAAGATCATGGAGGCTGAAGTATCGTGGATTTCCTCCTTGCATCCGCACGTGAAGACTACTGTGATTTCTTCCACCGAAACAGCAATACCTGGCCGTGACTGCCGTGAAAGTTTGCACCGATTGCTGCATTAGAAGATCACAGGACGTGAAGCACCATGGAAATCGTTGGTGAAGAGAGCAGATCGCCGGTGGGAGATCACAATGAAAATCCAGAAGCTTGGAGATCGTTGTGAATTGAATAGATTCAAGTTTTGATTTCAGATTGCCCGTGGGAGAGCAGATCGTAGGTGGGAGAGCCACTATGGAATTTTTTTTCTCTCTATCACCGCTTATCAACAGAAAAGGAAGTGCGGTGCCTCCACTTAATTTGCACAGGAAGAGCAGTGGCACCGCCTGGCAGCCAGCAGAGAGGAGCGGTGGCACCGCGGAAGTAGTGAAAAGGAAGAGCGGTGCTCATCCTGCTCCTTGCACGGATTTCAAGCACCGCCCCCAGAAACGCCTCTCATCAAAAGAAAAGGTGCAGTTCTGGATTTATTTTTTCCCGGTGAAGAGAGATCAGCTCTCCAAATCAGCCGAAGCAAAGTAAAATGGCAAATCCACCTCTTGCTAATACGTATATCAATGAAGCATCCAAATTAAATGGTGAAAACTATGTAAATTGGAAATTTAAGATGATGACTGTGCTTGAATCCGCTAATGCGTGGTCAATTGTGCCCGGAGATGAGCCGAGGCCTGCAACTGCCGCTTTGCTTCCGGACTGGAATAAACGGGAGCTGAAAGCAAAACTGACCTTGAGGATGTCTATCAAAGATAACATCATTCCGCATATCAGAAATTGTACGACATCCAAGGCAACATGGGATACGCTCAAAGGCCTGTATCAAACAACTGATGCAAATCGTGTTTTGTTTCTCAAAACCAAATTGTTGTCAATCAAGATGGAGGCTAATGAAGGGGTAAGCAAATTTATTTCTCGCATTAAAGAACTCAATGATAAATTGGGTGACATAGGTAAAGTTGTTGAAAGTTCTGACTTAGTAACAGTCACTCTAAAAGGCTTACTGCCAGACTATAAAGTGTTTATCTCAGCACTTACAGCGAGAGAAAAACCCCCAAATTTTGAAGAACTTACAGGGATTTTAATCCAAGAAGAAGAACGAATGAAGAACTATGATCTGGATGCTGGAGGTTCAGACCTAGCACTGATGGCGAGAGGTCGATATCCACACAGAGGCAAACCATGGAGCAAACCATGGAATGGAGACAGAGGCAAATTTCATCAAAAACACAAAGGTATGGCTCAGACTGATTCTAATAGAAATAATGTAGATGGTCATCATTGGGGAAAACCAAGACACCTCAATAGAAATCACTATCAGAAGAAATTCTATAGAAATAGAAACTACAATGGAAGTCACAATGGAAATTTTGCAAATACAAACACCTTTGAAATTAATGATTTTAAAAATTTGAGATTATTTATTTCTGAAGATGCTCTGTCTGTAGAGATAGACGATGAGAATGCATGGTTCATAGATTCAAGTGCATCTGCACATATGTCTTGTAAGAGAGAATGGTTCAATGAATACAATGAGAAACATGATGGCACTCATATCTATTTAGGAGATTCATATCTATTTAGGAGATAATAGGTCACACCAAGTGCAGGGTTATGGAATAATAAAAGTGAAATTATCTAATGGTCAATTGAGACAGATTCATAATGTCAT
>LPNX011144201.1:297384-416713 GCA_001517045.1 Pseudotsuga menziesii
AAGGTTGTTTAAGTATAAGCTTAAATCAGATGGTAGCATAGAAAGATTTAAAGCAAGACTAGTAGCAAAAGGCTATACACAAAAGGAGGGAATTGACTTTGAAGATACTTTTGTACCAGTAGCAAAACTAAACACAATTAGAATTTTGGTTGCATTAGCCACAGCACATAAATGGAAAATCCATCAATTAGATGTAAAATCTGCTTTCCTAGATGGTGATTTAAAAGAAGAAGTCTACTTACTTCAGCCTAAAGGCTTTGTACAGAAAGGTTAGGAACATCTTGTATGTAAACTAAAAAAAGCTATCTATGGATTAAAACAAGCTCCTAGGTCATGGTACATAAAGATTGATACCTTCTTTAATCATAAAGGTTTAGTTAAAAGCAAAAATGATCCTAACCTTTACATGAAGAAAGATAAGGAAGGAAATACCTGTTTGATATCTTTATATGTAGATGATCTAATCATTACAGGGAATGCAAGTGAGCTGATTACAGAAATAAAAAATCAACTGTCACAAGAGTTTGAAATGAAAGACCTTGGAGAATTACATTACTATTTGGGACTTGAAGTTTGGAGAGAATCTGGCAAAACAGTGATCACTCAAAGTAAGTATGTGAGGGAAATACTGAATAGATTTAATATGAGTGATTGCAAAGTATCACAAATTCCTTTAGAACATAATGTGAAGTTATGCAGTCAAGATGGATCAAAGGATGCAGACGGTACTTTGTATCGACAGTTGGTGGGAAGCCTGAATTATCTCACTACCACNCACCAATTCCTTTAGAACATAATGTGAAGTTATGCAGTCAAGATGGATCAAAGGATGCAGACGGTACTTTGTATCGACAGTTGGTGGGAAGCCTGAATTATCTCACTACCACAAGACCAGATATATCATATGCGATCAATATTTTGAGCCAGATTATGGCTAAACCAAATGACAGCCATTGGATTGCAGCAAAGAAAGTCCTTAGATATCTGAAAGGGACAATGAACTTTGGTCTTTTATACACTGATAAGTTTGATGTTCAATTGGCAGGTTTTTCTGATTTTGATTGGGCAGGAAATCCAAATGACAGAAGATCTACTACAGGATATCCATTCAATATTGGATCTGGAGTCGTATCATGGAGCAACAAGAAACAACCAACTGTTTCTCTATCATCCACAAAAGCTTAATACAAAGCCATGTCTAGTGCNGATGACAGAAGATCTAC
This sequence comes from Pseudotsuga menziesii, assembly GCA_001517045.1. Taxonomy (NCBI): domain Eukaryota; kingdom Viridiplantae; phylum Streptophyta; class Pinopsida; order Pinales; family Pinaceae; genus Pseudotsuga; species Pseudotsuga menziesii. Next base: position 298,608 of record LPNX011144201.1, read on the forward strand.
TACAGGATATGCATTCAATATTGGATCTGGAGTCGTATCATGGAGCAACAAGAAACAACCAACTGTTTCTCTATCATCCACAAAAGCTTAATACAAAGCCATGTCTAGTGCAACATGTGAAGCTGTCTGGTTGAGGAGGATTCTTGAAGACATTGGAGAAAAGCAAACAGAACCCACAAAAGTACATTGTGATAATCAAAGTGCAGTCAAATTGGCACACAACCCTGTTTATCATGCAAGGACAAAACACATTGAACTGCAACATCATTTTATTAGAGAAAAGATTGAGTCTAAGGAAATTAAACTTATTTATTGTAACACAAGTGATAATGTCGCTGACGTATTTACCAAACCTGTTGGCAAGATTCACTTTGAGATCCTTAGGCAGAAATTAGGTGTTGTAGACAATCCATTTCTGCATTAAGGGGGTATGTTGGAATAATGTAGAAATGATAGGCATATTAGTCTGGATTGAGTTGTTGTGTTTTATCCTTTATTAGTTTCAAATCCACATCTTATGGATCTAGGTGTTAGTTTGTTATTATCAGCTGCATCTATATATTGTAATTACTTTGCATTAATCAAATGAATTGGTTTGACCATTCCTTGTGTAAGCGAGCCTATGAGCTCTGCTCTGTCTGTCTTCTAATTCTTAGTAGCATTTTATCAACTTTAGAGTTTTTTGCCTTATCTTTGGTTACCAGCCAAAGCAAGGACATATTTTTTAGAAAGTGCAAACCTGCATGATCTCTCAAGATGGGAGGGATGGATGGGTTATCATAGGCATGTAATACATTGTCAAACTACTTCCCAAATTGGCAAGTCCTCTCGCAGACTTCTTCTATCCAAGACTGGATAGGACTAATGTACACATATGTATCTTGAGGCAGATCCACTACTTCATCATACCCATCCAAAGGGCTTATTTGTTGATACCTCTGTGTGTAAACCCCAAGCTGCTCCAATTCATAAGGAACTTCTGCATGAGAAGACGACGGCTGAGACTGATCTTCTGTTAACTGTATCCCATCTGACCCTTCATTATACTGCTTCTCCAAATCTTCATTACTGATACTTATGTGTGGCTCTGAATAATATAGCTCTGAATAATCAAATGAAAATTTTGAATGCTCCTCTTCCATACCAAAAATTTCCCAAGTCTCAAGATCAACACTCCCTTCTATAGATGTATCGTATATGGGACTTCCACAAATTTCTGAATATACACTCCCCTCGCTAGACATATCATAGATGGGATTCTCAATGAGATTTTCAAGTGTCTCATAGATTGGATTTTCCATGAAAGTCCAATCGTCATCACCCCCATCCATGTTGGATATGAGAGAATCTTCATCGCTGGCGTCACATCCTAAGCTATACTTGTCCTCCTCTTGATAAGAAGCATCTTCTTCAAAAAAAAAGGTCACAAGGCAATAAACCTTCCAAGCTTTCATCATTATACGAAGAACAAGCAGGAGTGGTATCATATACATTACTGATTTCATCATAAGTTTCATTACAAGCTTCTGTAATGATTTCTCTTTGAGGTAGATCTAGGATACAAATGTGATCATCATCACTGAAATAATCATGAAAGGATTCCCAATCTTCAGTATTATCTGTTAATGTGACATGAGGAGGGTCTTCAATAATATCCTCAATGAAGGACTCTTCATGCACAACCTCAACTGGATCATCATGGGTTTCTGAATATTGATTGTTGTATACCATGTTGATACTAGGCATCTCATGATCTTCCACGTGATATTTTCTCCAAGGAAAAAAGTATTTCAAATTATTCTTAATGAATGACTCAATATTGAATAATTCAATATTGTTTCCATCATAATGCCACTGCCTCAAAAATATCTCAAAGAACCTTGCAAGGGAAGTAATAGATTTATCAAGAAGGCCTCGTGAAGCCAACAAGAAGCATCCTCTCGCAGAGAAGAAGAAGCAAACATAAACAACATATGATCCTCATGATGTATGCTAAATTCACTCATACGTGAAAGGAACATCACAACGTGGAATCTGGTTGAGTGATCATTATCATGCCCCCGAGAGAAAGGAAGGGGATAAGATGTATTTTCCCCATCAAAATGATTAGGAAATCCAAGGATCTTGAAGAAATCAATGGGAGGATATGCACGAGAGATCCGAGCAGCATTTTCTATACTTTTAACATCCATATCAAGAATCAATAATCATGGGGAACATCTGCTACTGAAAGAGTGGAGCTGTTGAAAAACGATCTTTTGAATTTTACTGTTGTGTGAGCTTAACTACACAAAATCAAACTCAACAACTTTATGAGAAACAAGGGTTTTTATCCCTTTAGTGCAGTCTCCATGTGAAAAAAAAATATGCATTAAAAACTTTTTCACAAAAATCAATTTTTTTTTTAGCTTTTCTTTGTAAAAATTAAAAAAAAAGAAAAAGGTTAGTGGAGTCGCCAGATGAAAATTAAAGATCTACTCTAATCACATCAAACAAAGCAAAAACAAAAAAGGTAAAAAACAAATGTCGTACTCCGGGATTAAAAAGATTTATCCCCGGCAACGGCGCCAAAATGTTGCCGCCTCTTACACACCTGGGTTAACGCAGCATAAATCTTCAAGTTGCTTGGTGCGTCCTTGGGGACAAGTCTCGAGTCAGGTACTGTCACCTAATCCTGACTCCTCCGTTTAGGCTTAACTCCTAACGAAGCCAAGGGAGTAGTCTCTACTAAAAGAGTTTCTAAGGCTCTTAAGTGTTTTAATTGTTTCAATTGATTGGGTTGTTTAAGGACATTAGAGAGAATTTGAGGTCAAAAATGGGCCTCAAAAGGACCAAAATGTACTATAAAAATCAACCAATTACATTCTAGTAGATGACATCATCCCCCATGGTTGAGGTGGCATTGCATGAGTTAATAATGTTTATTTGTCACATTTTCTATGGTGGATGAAAACCCATAGTTAACCAAGGTAGTGGTACAAGTACTTTTAAGTCATAAAGTGAAGTACTCATAATAAAAGTCATTTCACACTTTCTCATAAAATAATATTATTGTTATTTTCAAGTAAAGTACTCACAAATCACTTTCTCATAAAATAATATTATTGTCATTTTCAAGTAAAGTACTCATAATTCATAAAAATGTCTTTTCACATTTTTTTATAAAATAATATATTGTCATTTTCATGTTTTTTTAATTTTAAATTATATATTCAACCAATTGTATTTAATATCATAATGTCAAACAAATATATATATATATATATATATAATCTTGTACTTTTAAAATAAATCAAATTCATGAATGATATTTATATGAAATAAATATGTTAGTTATGCATATAAATTAAATTCATGAATGATATTTATATGAAATAAATATGTTAGTTATGCATATAAATTAAATTCATTTTTGTTTAATTTTATTTACAAGTTCAAGACTAATAAATGTTAAAGGACAATAAATTTTTGGGAATTTCCAATGAATCTTAGTCACATCATTGTAGAGTTATTTTATTAATTTTATTTATAGTCAATTTAGAAAAGTAACTCAACCATGGTTATTTATATTGTTCATAAAAAGTAGTGTAGGAGGTGAGTTGTCATATATACCTACCCCATAAAACCCTTAACTCATAATATTTTAATATATCTTATATTTTTGTAGTACATCTCTTAGGAGGCCCATTTTTGACCTCAAATTCTCTCTAATGAGTTAGAAATGAATAAGTTGTTGACACGACACTATGCAAAATTATATAACTAAATTCAACAGCATTGTAAGATATATCAATAATCACAATATGACTATAAGCAAAAATAGAGAGTACAAGAATTGAACCAGTGCCAATATGGAGTCACAACACAATGAATGTTGTTGAAAACAAAGAAAATATTTTGCTCGTGTACTTGGTCAATTTTAATTATTAGAATGATAAGTAATTAAAGGAAGGGGATTCCCGATATACCAAGTGGTACTGGGTATATGTCCGAAATTTGGGAAGAGTGGCTCCGCACGGAAAAATGTGGGCTAGATGGAGTCGTGGGGGGGTGTTCAACACTACACCACAAGGGTGCAGCCTAACGGGACCCCACAGTCACTTTCTAGTTGTTCCCGCTTTCCCTAAAGAATTTTCCCACTACTTCTCCAAAATCATTTACGCCGGATTTTCATAATGTTTTGGATTGTTACTTTTATTAAAATGAGTTATTTAATTAGATATGAGAAAATTAATAAGTGCACAATTCCGCTTTTGATATCCCCAAGATTCAGACTGAGCTGCAAGGAGTAGACCATACACGGAATAGGCAAATGTTCTTTCCAATTTATGAAAGCAAAGTAAAGTTGAGATACGGCCCTTTAGGACGGATTGTGTGCTCGTGTGAACAGAAAAACTGTGAGACTAATTACTACAGCAAATAAATGTCGGGTTAGTATTTGATTACTTTGAATAAAATTTATAAATCTTGAAATAAACTTGATTGATTTAAAAGTTGAAGTAATCAAATCTAATCTAAACGAACAAGAAAATCCAACCCACTTCAAGGACAGATACAGTCTTCCCCCAAATAGGGGAAGAGGGGTGTGGGAGCCGTAATCCCACTTGCTCTTTTACTAAATTGTTACACTGCTGATAATTAAATAAAGGGCTGCCTTTTGACCTTATACTTTGGCCAAAAGGCTTACAATAAATTGCCAAAAGAAAGGGGAGAATAATGGGCACTTTGGAGCCTTTGAATAGCTAGATTTGTCAAAATTTGGCCATAATTTCTCTCTTTTTTATTTCAACCTGCTAAAAAACAACAAGCTAACAATGTACAAATTAGTGGATTAGTACAAGCATGTACATAAAATACACTATCTAGTACTTTACAAAAAATGGAAAAAATTTACTGCTTTGAGTACTAGAAAGGAAGTGTTAGATCTAAGCTTAAGATATCTATTAAAGTACTTTAGATCTAACATGTAAACAATCATAAACTTCATATAATAATCTTTTAAAGAAATCTAAGCTTGTAAGAAAAGTAACCAAAGAGAAAGATTGAATTTTTATGAGATGGGGAAGAAAACCCTCAAGCTCAAGCTTGAACGTTGTGAAGAAGACAAAGCGCCTAAAATGCAAGAAATGTTAGATCTTTAACATAAAGAATGAAGGACAGAAGGGATGCAACCAAGCTCCCACTTCTCCTTCATCTGAGATAATCTGCAAGCTACACACAAACTTTGAACAAGTGAGATCCAATCTAGTGCATTCAATCAAATGAAATGAGAAGAGCACAAGTATTACCAACTACAAAATGTTGCTTCTTAATCTCAGATAACCAAATACAAGTAAACAAATTAATACTTTAAATGTTTACTCAAAAAACCATAAAGTATTTTTAAGCTAGAAATCAGATTTGCAAAACTTGTAAGAAATGAACAATAGCTTAGCTAAATATCACCTCGATTAATTGCAGCATTCACATCAACAAGATCTTACACTATTCAGACCTCCAAAGTCTTCACTTTATTCAACAAAATATAGAAGCAACTAAGTATTACAAGAGCATAGGTTCAATCATCCATGTTCAAATAATGGAGCAATGCCTTACTTATATAAAAAATATGACCAAGAGAGGGTGGTGCACTTGCCCAAAAGAGAGCACTTGGCTTCAGTTGGCATGGGAAAAAAAAGATAAAAAATATGCCAACTTCTAATTCATAACTCAACACTTGCTATTATCCTCACAAATTTCCATCTTTTTCTTGAGAGATGTGCTCCACTTGATTTAGCAAAATCGACTTACCTTTATATGCCGAGAAAAAAACTCCAAAGTGCTTTAGAAACCTTATGAATGTTTCCATTTTACTTTTCCAACTCATAAAATTCACTTTCGACATGTTTCTTTTATTTTATGAATAGCCGAATTTTTCACTTTATCTATTTTTTTGGTCATTTTTACCATTTTCTAGTAATAATTAATTTTAGAGATAAATAATTACTCGAAAACTTAGGAAAGTGGGTTTAGGGGTTAAGTGGGTGCTCTAAGTTAGAAAATGAGCACCCCCATGGCAAATTCTTCCCCTAGGACACACTTTTATGCACTTTTGAATATTTTTAATTAACTTAATAAAAATAAGCCTAGAAAAATGAAAAAAAATTATATTTTCCGGAAATTAAAAAACCCTATGCAGGACTTAGTACATGTTCATATGACTCAAAAACAATGATTAGCATGGTAATATACATTGGCACACAGGCTTTAATAACCTCCTAAGGTCTAACCACCAAGACATTTACTCTAGCTTTGGAGGAGTGGGTGAAAAACTCGAAAATTATAAGTCATTAAAATTTAAAAACAACGTATAATTCTCAAGGAAAAAACACCCTAGAGTAAAGTATTGATGACTAGGTCTTAGTAAAGCCAAATCTTTTACATAGTTTCATCATGCTAAGTCATTTATTACAATTTCCCCATAGGGTATGAACATGTAAAAAATAAAAAAAGGGCCACTGATTGACCTGATGAACTTCTGAACACATGTGATGAACAATTAATTTGTTCAAGTCTTTGATTGTTCACTGGAAATCCACCTAAGTGCAACTTAGTGGATAACAATAAACATCCTAAGAAGCAATTTTGTATCATTTTTTGAAGAGTTGGCAGCATCTTAGGCACATACTGTTAGAAATAATGTTTATCTTGTGTGTTGAGTTGTTGATAGATGAGAGATTATTTCCTAGTTTGATGTGTGGTTGAGATATTATCTCAACATATCACAGCTATATTTAGAAACTGTTAGATCTGATAACAGTTCTCTCATCTCTAGATATTAGAGATATTATTTGTACATAACATATAGAGTAAACTGTAATGCTAATAGATTTTATATTGTGTTCCATAATGTCTCCTCCCTCCATTTCTAAATTGGTATCAGAGTTGGTCTGGTGTTTACTCCCTTAGGGGAGTGCCCAGGATCATGAGAGAGGAGCATTGTTGTGTTTTCTGTTTAAAGATTATTTCAGCTGCTGTGTGAGATCCATTCTATGCTATTGAAAGAGTGACTGGTTCCGTTCTATGTGAATGAAAGTCGTCAAGCCTGTGTAAAGAGGATCAGTTTGTTGCGTGGAGTTAAGCCCACTATCATTGCCATCAAGGAGATCATTGTTGATTGCTTTCTGCTGCCAATTCCGTTCCGTGGAGGAGTCCAGCCAGAGCTGGCATTGATCACAGCACAGTGATTTGTGTGATGTCTATTGAGGAGAGGTAGAATCGTTGTTGTAAGGGACCTGAGAGAGACAAGATCTGTCAGGAGCTTATGCCTTCTTTAGCTCCTGGATCCGTAAATAATTTGCAGAAGGATCGTTGATCGAAAGGCTGTGAGTAGTGGCTACCATCTGGAGGAGCGACTACTGGAGGAGCTGGTTGCTATCACTGAAGGGAGAGCTCGCTGGTATTTGAAAATCGTTGCTACCACCTGAACTGGACGCTGCAACGTGAGAGATAGTTGCCAACGTTACCAGTTTGATCTGCTAACCGCAAGTTTGATTTTTCATTAGATCGTTGCCAGTTACGAATCAGATCATTGTCCAATCTGCAGCAGAACTCTACCCAATCAGAAGGAGAACGTTGCCCAATCTGTGCAGTCTACAAAATTTAAGTTCGCTGCCCAATTTAAGTTTACAAGATCGTTGATTAGTTGATTGCTTCCTAAAAGAAGTTATATGCTAAACATCACGCTGAACTGAACGTTGGCCACTAGGAGAAGATCCTTTTAAATTGTGAAGCCGGCGCTGGGAAGGTAAAATGGCAAATCCTCTTTTAGCTGATTCCTACATTAATGAAGACAGAGTTGAGGAAAATAAGTGTGGAAAAGGAAGCGCTTGGAGATGCTATAACAAATTGAGGTGTATGTGCTCATTTCGTCAAACGTGCTCGTTCTGTCGAACTCACACAGTGATTCAATCATGACTTATTGAGTTTTGCTATTATTTTAAAGTGTGCTCAGTTAATTTAAATTGTGTGAATTTCCTTAATGTTTTAAAAGGGTTATGTGTCTTGGTAAAATTCATAAATAATTGGCTATTTAGAAAAAGCATTTAAAATGCTTGTTGTATCTGAAGTATCATTATGTAATGCAGGGGGTGCATGTTCGGTTGTACCTGACACCCCAAAAGAGTTTTTGGTCCAAGTTGTAAAGCTTAGCCATTGGCAAGCTGATTTCCATGGTTTGTCGTAAGACCTGTTTCAGATGTTCAGGCATACATGTGGTGCGAAATCACACGGTGTTATCCCTCTTATACGTAGAGTGGATGTGGATCAAGCTCTAGCTTGATGTGATTAAAGGGAGAGTTGAGATGAAACATTCTTAGCGTATGGAGCACCAAGTTCTATTTAACATTGATGAACCATGTAGCTGAAAAGGATTCCTAGAGAACTGACGGTTACAACGACTGAGGACCCATGTATTCTGGGAGATGGTTTTCTTTTATATAGACGTCAACAATCTATTTTATTCAAAGAAAGGTACAGGAAAAGTTCAAAGTGATGAAAGCCTCATGAATACCAAGAGTACTCTACAAGTGAATTCGAGATAAACATTAAGGGAGGATGTTAGAAATAATGTTTATCTTGTGTGTTGAGTTGTTGATCTCTTTCCTAGTTTGATGTGTGGTTGAGATATTATCTCAACCTATCACAGCTATATTTAGAAACTGTTAGATCTGATAACAGTTCTCTCATCTCTATATATTAGAGATATTATTTGTACATAGCATATAGTGCAATACTAATAGATTTTATATTGTGTGCCATAATGTGTCCTCTCTCCATTTTTAAATATTTAGAAATGGAGAGAGGACACATTATGGCGCACAATATAAAATCTATTAGAATTGCACTATATGCTATGTACAAATAATATCTCTAATATATAGAGATGAGAGAACTGTTATCAGATCTAACAGTTTCTAAATATAGCTGTGATAGGTTGAGATAATATCTCAACCACACATCAAACTAGGAAAGAATCTCTCATCTATCAACAACTCAACACACAAGATAAACATTATTTCTAACATCCTCCCTTAATGTTTATCTCGAATTTACTTGTAGAGTAGTCTTGGTCTTCATGAGTTTTTCATCACTTTGAACTTATCATGTACCTTTATTTTCATAAAATAGATTGTTGACATCCATATAAAAAAGAAAACCATCTCCTGGAATACATGGGTCCTCAACCGCTGTTACCACCAGTTCTATAGGAATTCTTTTCGGCTACATGGTTCATCAATGTTAAATAGAACTTGATCCTTCATACACGGAGAATGTTTCATCTCCACTTTCCCTTTAATCACATCAAGCTAGAGCTTGATCCACATCCACTCTATGTATATGAGGGATAACACAATGCAATTCTGCACCACATGTATGCTTGAACATCTGAAACGGGTCTTACAACAAACCAGGGAAATCAACTTGCAACGGCTAAGCTTTACAACTTGGACCAAAAACTCTTTTGGGGTGTCGGGTACAATCGAACATGCACCCCCTGCATTACCTAATGATATTTCAGATACAACAAGCATTTTAAATGCTTTTCTAAATAGCCAATTATTTATGAATTTTACCAAGACACATAACCCTTTTAAAACATTAAGGAAATTCACACAATTTAAATTAACTGAGCACACTTTCAAATAATAGCAAAACTCAATAAATCATGATTGAATTACTATGTGAGTCCGACAGAATGAACACGTCTGACGAAATGAGCACATACACCTCACTTTGCTATAGCATCTCCAAGCGCTTTCTTTTCCACACTTATTTTCCTCAACTCTGTCTTCATTAATGTAGGAATCAGCTAAAGGAGGATTTACCATTTTACCTTCCCAACACCGGCTTCACAATATAAAGGATCTTCTCCCAGCAACCAGCATTCAGTTTAGCGTGATGTTTAGCACAGAACTTCTTTTAGGCAGCAATCAGCTAATCAACGATCTTGTAAACTTAAATTGGGCAACGAACTTAAATTTTGTAGACTGCACAGATTGGGCAACGTTCTCCTTCTAATTGGGCAGAGTTCTGCTGCAGATTAGACAGTGATTTGATTCGTAACTGGCAGTGATCTAATGAAAAATCAAACTTGTGGTTGGAAAATCCAACTGATAACGTTGGAAGCTATCTCTCACGTTGCAGCGTCCAGTTCAGGTGGTAGTAACGATTTCCAAATACCAACGAGCTCTCCCTTCAATGATAGCAACCAACTCCTCCAATAGTCGCTCCTCCAGATGGTAGCCACTACTCACAACATTTCGATCAATGATCCTTCTGCAAATTATTTACGGATGCAAGAGCTAAAGAAGGCATAAGCTCCTAACAGATCTGGTCTCTCTCGTATCCCTTAAAGCAACAACTCTACCTCTCCTCAATAGACATCACACAAATCGTTGTGCTGTGATCGATGGCAGCTCTGGCTGGACTCCTCCACAGAACGGAATTGGCAGCAGAAAGCGATCCACAATGATCTCCTTAATGGCAATGACAGTGGGCTTAACTCCACGCAGCAAGCGGCTCCTCTTTACATAGGCTTGACGGCTTTCATTCACGTAGAACGAACCCAACCACTCTTTCAATAGCATAGAACGGATCTCACACAGCAGCTGAAACAATCTTTAAACAGAAAACACAACAATGCTCCTCTCATGATCCTGAGCACTCCCCTAAGGGAGTTAACACCAGACCAACTCTGATACCAATTTAGAAATGGAGAGAGGAGACATTATGGCACACAATATAAAATCTATTAGTATTGCACTATATGTTATGTACAAATAATATCTCTAATATATGGAGATGAGAGAACTGTTATCAGATCTAACAGTTTCTAAATATAGTTGTGATAGATTGAGATAATATCTCAACCACATATCAAACTAGGAAAGAATCTCTCATCTATCAACAACTCAACACACAAGATAAACATTATTTCTAACACATACCTCAACTTTTTGTGGACAAATGGAATCATATTATTATGATTCTGAATTCTAATGGAATAATCAAGCCTTCCCTACCCAGAAATTGATCTATGTCAGCTCGAGTTCCAATTCCAAATTACAGGGTCATTGCACCTAATAGTTTATGTCACACGATTGTAGAGTGAGTGTAGTTATTCCAAGAATTGACAGGTTGGAGTCTACATGTACTGGGTTTTGCTTTGGGTTGGAAATTTTTCTGTGCAACGGATCTATCCTCATCTATAATGCAAGTGTGAAAATGATGTTACCCTCAAATCAGATCTACATTTCAATCTTCTTTAAGTATTGTATGTTATTATATAATCCGTCAACCTCTAGACATTGGTATTTCAATCCCTTTCTATTCTACCAAACTATGCCATATTGTGATGCAAAGATTTACATTCAATCCCTGAAGAAGAAATCACACCTCAAGGATAACGTCCACGAGTATTGTATGTTATTGTTATTATATAAGCCTTCAACCTCTATACATTGGTATTTCAATCCCTTTCTATTCTACCAAACTATGCTACATATTGTGATGCAAAGATTTACATTCAATCCCTGAAGAAGAAATCACACCTCAAGGATAACGTCCACGAGTAGCATACAAGAAATCAATTTCATTTCAGGAGGAAATTCACAGGCCTATGACCACAAGGTTGAGTTTTCTAATTTGATTTAGCAAGATACATTTACACTTAGGAACAATTTATAGACCCTGCACTGCAGCTACAAGATTTTCTTTGGCAATTAGGGACTTCTGGTGACAACAATTCTGCCAATTCTGAAATAACTTTTGGTGACTATGTTGCTTTAATTCTGTAAATTTCCTTATTAACACAACCTTTCACTAAGCCTCGTCAACCCCCATATGCCCAATATAACACATAGGCATTGATATCACCTTTAAACCACGTTAAAATTAATAAATTATGCAATAGCCCCTTTTATTCTGTGCAAAACAAATATGGAAACTAGTGTCATCTATCATCTAAATTCAGTCTAGAAAATATACACTTGTTATAACTTAATTTGGACTGTAGTTTCTTGTAAATAAATTTGCATTTTCCAGCCACAAGGGAACTCTTAAAACAGATTTATTTATGCCCAAAAAACATATTTTTATTACAACACAGTAGATATGAAATTCACATCACATACTCTTTAATTAAATCGGCCCAATAGTCTGGAAAATTCATCAATTGATATACTTCCCATCAGACTTAAAATTCTACCCATAAATTCTAGTAGAACCTTCTCTCTCAGACTTCAAACTAAATTGAAAATTCTTGTTGTATAAATCTGTAATTTCTTGTTTCAATTTAAATCTGCAATTTCTAGTTTCAATATAAATCTAAAGCATAGATTTATAAAAGTTCGGAAAACCAAATGTTATTTCTGCAAATAGATATGGGAATATCTAGTATCCTCGATCTAGATCTAGCTTTAAAATATGGATAATTTGTAATTTTTTTGCACTATATGCAAGATTCAAGCTTCTGTCCAATGAATATACAATGTTCACAGAGTAAATTCAAGACATAATTATTACAAATCCATTGACCCTTAAATAGTAAAGACTCATCAAGCCCCCCAGTGTTGACTACTATCCATCCTAAAGCGATGGAAGAGACTGCTAAGGTGACAATGGCAGTCCATCCTAAAGCGATGGAAGAGAGTGCTAAGGTGACAATGGTAGTCCTTCCGAGTTCTACTTGAAGTTTCATTTGGTGACAATTTGATACCTTAAGTAAGAGTTTAAGTCGTAACACCCTCTAATAAGGTTCATATCCCCCAAAGAAAGACATATCACCTCTTGTGGGTCATCTCTCATGTGCAAGCAAACCACTGCATGCATGGGAAAGCCTTCTTACAGATGGGGCTAAGCTCAATTCTTTGGAAAACTTGGAAAAGTGCATTCCCCTGGTAATGATGCCTTGGACATGACAATAGGAGTGCTTTCAAGGGTTCTAACCCAATGACATTTTATTGTAATATTCCCGTACTAGGGAAGGGGTCACTTGTTTCCAAGTTAATCAGAAACATTTCCAAATTTACTAATAATTATTTAAAATAATAAATATCATCTTCTGGGGAGGCAGGTGCGGGGGGGATCCTTCTCGATCCCGGAGGACAAACGGCAAAGACCTACGCTTGGGGGTTGGGCCACAAGACGAACAATGAGGCTGAGTGGATGGCGCTTATGCAGGGTCTAGAACTCTTAGACGCTACAGCCAACTTCAGGCTGTTAGTCTTTGGGGATTCTCGTCACGTCATCCTCAAAATGATCACCGATTATTCTTCAGGCTCCGTCAACTGCAGAAGGCTCTACAACAAAATTACTCTCCTCATCCCGGGCATAATTGAATTCTTCCACATTCTTAGAGCAAATAATGCTCAAGCGGATGCTTTGGCCAACCTGGGAGCCTCCCTTCCTCAAGGACATATCACAATAAACAACGTTGACTCCGAGGTTAAACCTATTCCCTGATTTCTTTGCTTACCTTAAGCTCTGATCCTAAACCTCTCTTCTCACCTAATGAAAAACCTTAATCTAAAGTTCCCCTTCGTAATGCTCTTGAACCTGGGTGATAGCCTTTATGCTTGCCATTGTGACAAGTGGATTCTAGTATCCCTCCATTCTCCCACGCACCCTCCTGTCTTAACTTTCACACCCTCCTGGCTTAAATGGCCGCGCAGTTCACACGCATCAGCCCATCCCCTTCTGCGTACAATGGCTTCCTCCAGAAGTCTTATCTGGCCTCCCCCTCCCTTTGGCAATCCATCTCTCATTATGCATGCTAGTTCCATTTCCGTTGAAGCTTTCTCTCTCACATAATACATTCTCTGAACTTGGAGAAGGGACCTCCCCTACTGTCGACCCTCCTCAGCAGGATAATTCTCAGGTTACTTCATGGGTGGATTTGCATTCCCCTTTGCAAAAACGCGTTGAAATTGGGGGTTCTGCACAGGTCAGTTTTCTTCGCAATCCTTCCATCGTTCACGGGAGTCCTTTTTTGTGCTCAGCGAATATCATTTCCTCAGCAAACGCAGGAAGCCCCTTAGAAGGTATTCAATTCACCCTGGGTTGTCATTTTTCTATCTCAGGGGAAGCTAAGAAAGGCATCTCGCTGCGCCACCTTAGGAAGGAACGGGACACACTGCAGCAAGCAGATTTCTCCTCTGTACAAGCTTTGCCTTATTTTGGTCTTGTTCTCAGCAATCTGTCCAGTCTTAATTTGAGCAGCAGCCACAGAAGCGGTAAAGACCAGCTACCTGCTTTGGAAATGGACCATGGAAGAAACAATGTAGGGCTAGCAAACTTGAAGGTTAATATCCATCGTTTGTATGACATCGTGGCCATAGGAATTATGGACAACGGAGAGACTACAAAGGAAGTTAAAAAACTTGTTGATGAGGTTAGCTATGTTTCATATCAGACCAGCAATCATGATGCTAGGATTGATGACAACGAGATGAATCTGAAGGAAATCATGGATAAAGTAGACCGCATTCAAGAGGACCTCCAGCTCTTGGTTCAGATGAATCAGGAAAGTCGAGCCCAAGAAAACCCAGGAGAAGTTGTACAGGCCATGGAGGAGGAATTAGTCATCCAACCCGTGGGGCAACCAGGCAATCCAAAATGATCCTCTTTTAAAAAATGTTTTTTTGCATTTTACTTAATCAGCAGTTTGTCCACATTTACACTTCGTCTGTAATTATTTGAAATACTAGAACTCTATCCGGCTTATTAAAAACTTCTTTATGGCCTAGTTTTGTTTCTATTTCCGCAGAACTGCAAGAAAGTTTAAGTTGTTGTTTTTTGTACTGAATGGTTGTGCACAGCCTATTTAATATATTCACCTTCATAGTTTCTATTAAAAATATATATATATCATCTTTGTTAATAAAAAAGAGACAATAATATTTCATAATTGTATACACTAATAGCTACGCTCAATCCTAAATTTGATGTTGATGTCATACCCAAAATCACATTGATATTATGCAATCATATAAATGCATGGGACAATGGTCTAGTGGAAACTAGGGACTCTTACCATTGTGATGACCAAAGTTCAAATCCTTGTAGGCATACCCCACCCATTAATTTGCTATACTAAAGCAATGAAGAAATAAATAGTTTTTGTAATTAGTTGTAGGTGTCTACCCCTCCCATTAATTTTGTATACTAAAGCAATGAAAAAATATACAGTTTTTGTGCTTATTTATAGGGACTACCTAATCAAAGGTCATTTTTCACTACCTCGACCAAAGATGCCCTGTTATCTGTTCATAAGGGAATTGTTCTAACACATATCTCAATCTTTGCATGATCTGTCTTGGATAGAGGCTCTCACAAGGATCACTTCATACTTCTTGGCTGTCTCATTCTATTTTACAAACAAACAACATGCAAAGACCACGCATGATACTTCTGAATCTAGCTCGGTGAGTGCTCGTGTCTCCTCTTGACCTTCCCCCACAAGTGGTTGACAAACTCTTCAAGTTTGATGGGTTGTTGTTTCAGGGCACACGATGTAATAGAGTCGGGCTCCCCCAAGTTCACCTAAGTAACCATGTTTCTATCTAGATATTCCTTCCCAAGGCCCCAAATGTTAGGAGATTTATACTCCCTCACACTTGTTTTCCCCTCCATGATGATACTGCAAGGACCCCCTCAATGTCAATCACTCCCAAAAGGATGTCATCTACAAAGCATCAAACCTCTTGCAATGCTTGCTTCCTTCGCCCAGCTCTTGGTTCGCTCACTCATCCTCTTAAGCCAGCGTCAGTAAACTTTCACATCCTCTCTCTATTGTTCAACTCCAAGATTTTCAATTTCTATGAATTTCTTTATACCCACAGTTTCTATTATAATTTATCTTAGCTAGACATTTACCATCTAATTTTTAGCTTGTTCTTAAATCTTAACATATTTCTGCTTTTAGCATTGATCTACGAGAAGGTCACTCCCACTGTTTTGTGTTTGGTCCCATTGGCCTACTATTACTATTGTGGTCATTTATTAGACATTAATGAAATTATCTATCTTACTAGATAATAAAAAGATGAATATTGAGATTAATGTAACTATCTCATCTTATTGTCGGATAATAAAATAAAGATTGGGCAATCATATAATCAGAATGCTAACTATTTGTTCACAAATATAGTGCTGATTAGATACACTATTAAAATGGAAAAAAACACAATATACATCCACAAAGGGTTGCAGAGAGTACTGCCCTTGTTGCTTCTAATTTCCTATATCTAAAGGTGGTATCCTGGGCAAAAAACCAGACTGAGATTGCACATCAAGCACCACAGCAAATGTAGTATACCTCGTAATATGGGACTTAACAACATTAAATGTGAAATATCCATAGAATCATAAAAAGTGCTCACATAAGTTATAATTTCACCCTTTCAATTTGCTAACACAATGTTAAGTTCCTTGCATTCTGATACTTGTATTCATTATGTTTTCAGTTTCTGTAAACAAAGACCAAGTTCATTCAACATTATAACTTGTGTTTTGTTTGTACAAAAGAATAATGATTCTTTAATTACAAATAAAAGGGGAAATAAGAAAGAAAATACCTATGAACCTGGAAAACAAGTTCCTCACTTCTGTGTAACATCAGGGCTGACCTTCAGAAGCCTCTCCCTCTTGTCGTTATACACTCAGCACCAGAAAAAATCTTATTCACTATTTAACATTACTTGATTATTATATCTTATAACATTTTCTTAAAATTTGAATCTGCCAGACACCAAAATTTCTCTAAATTCACTTATATTCTAAAAAACTAAAATATTGACAAACAATGCATTTCATTCCATAAGACCTTTCCTGCTCTGCCTGACCACTATCAATGTTGTATATGATATGATAATTATTAATTGGCATTAGCATACGAAAAATTGCAAGATTATCGTATCATTCTCCACACAAAAATGGTGTTCAAGGGATTTACGTAGTAGTTCAATTCATACCATCTAATTGAAATGGTCGCGGTACTCCTCAAACTCTTCTTTGAATGGATTCTCGGCCACCATTGTTGTTGGTGAGCAGTTGGATACAATCGTCGGGTGTTTATTGGGACATCTTCTGCAACCGCGGGCAAATCAAATGAATTAAAAGATTAATTGCAGGATAGCTAAAATGAGTGAAATGGATAATCGGAACAAGTCACCTAGCGGGGATACAGGCCTCTTATGAGCCATTCGAGACAATCGTCGTGCAGTCCTTGCTCACATTTTCCCTACTGCACATTGCGTTTTTTGTTTCATGGTTCCTTAAACCCCCTAAATGCCCTTTATTCCGCTTAAACCCTTTGTTTTTTGTATTTTCATCCAAACCAGGACTAAACGCCCTTTCTTATGCTTAAACCCTTCGATTCTTTTTTCAAAGAATGTTGAAACCCTTTTTTGGATGTGTTTTCGTCTCAAGAAGGACTAGTAAGTGTTAGATTTCCATATCTCGATTGGTAAGGAGGTGGTAGGGAGGGTGTAGGGAGGTAACGATAGAATGGCAGATGTCTTTAGATAGAACTCTTTTCATTTCTAAGTTATAAATTAATGGTCTATTTAACTTGTTAGTTATGTTATATACAATTAGTGTATTTAACTAATAGTTAGATAAAAAAAATGCATATTTTAAATAAAAGATATATTGAAAATAGAGATGGAGTATGAGGAGCGCACAGGGTTTCATGGCGACCGGAGGCTAGGGTTATGGTGCAACGGCGTGGCCGTAAGGCTCACTGACAGCAGGAGTCAAATCTTTGACGCCGGTGTGGTCCTGGCCAGAACCACCAGGGTTTTCGGCGCAAGTTACCTGCTAGGGTGGGAGTATTTTTTACTGTAAGTAAGTTTCCGGGTTTTACCATACCATTTTTATTATTTTCCCTGACATGATGGTGGGCGTTGATCTACTTGACTACTCCAACGATCAGCTGCACGACGAAGACATTTGGGCAGTGACAGGTGGATGTGGGTTTGCTGAGGTGGAGGCTTCCCCTTCTCTTTGGGTTGAGGGTTTCGATGCAACGGTTCATCCACCTGCTCACCGTGAAGGGGCTTTTTCACCACCAGATTTTCTGTTAACTTCTCTTGTGCCTGCTGAGGGTTTTGTGGCACATTTTAGTGCAGGGACTGTGGACAACGATTCGCTCTGTCAACAGTGGAGGGAAGACAAGGTTTATACTTCCTTGTCGCCAAGGGTTAGGGACGAAGAGCCACAACATCTTGTTCATAGGGCGGTGGAAGGAGGGGGCACTGGCTGAGGAGTAGCGGTACACAGAGACGGTCCAAATACCCTTGGATACCTCGACGACGGGTCTCTACAAGAGGAACATGGATCCCTCACTAGATTCTTAGGCTCGTGTGAACAGAGGGGATGCCCTAGTCCTGGTGGCGAAGGGTTTGTTGGCTCAGGTACAAGCATTGAGGCTGAGGACAGGTCTGGGGATTGTGGTGGACGAAAGAAAAATCACAAAAATTAGATCAAGAAGAAGGTTGAATACAGCTATACTCTGGGGGAGGATATCGAGTGGCAACAAGTATCTCAAATGGCCAACCGGACCTTGGTTGGGTGGGCCTTAGGGCGAACCTTCTCGCAGAAGACCACGGCATAGTGGGCGAAGAAAAATTGGTTGGAAACCCTTGGAGCGGCTCCTCTGGTGGTGGCCCTTACTAGGGGATGGTTTGCTTTCAATTTCTCTGAGGCAGAACACCTCCAGTGGGTCCTTTCACGCAATTGGACTTTGGACCATACACCTCTGCTCCTCAAACCCTGGCACCCACTGTTTGACGCTAGCAAGGAACGTGTGGATGTTGTGTCACTATGGGTGCAGCGCCTAGGGCTTCCGCTTCACTATTGGACAGAAGAACATTTCAGAAATATCGAGAACATCTTGGGGACTTTTTTGGAAGCCGGTCTCTCCTTCATGGAGACAAAGCGACATAAGGTAGCAAGGATTTTGGTCAATTTAAATGTGAGGGAAGGTCTTGTGGCTGATTTGAACCTCCGTTGGGGGGCCTTTGTAATCAAACAGTCCTTGGATTACGAAAAATGTCTCGTTGCGATGTAGGCGGTGCCATGCTTACGGGCATCTGGCCACTAAGTGCAAAATGTCTGTCCGAAATTTAAATGGGCGCCAACATCAATCGGGTGCTCGGAAAGGGGGGAGGACTGAAGTTTTCGTTGTACCACCTACATCCCAACCTTCGCCAACATTGGGCCCAGTTCCACAGTGTGAAGTGGAGGATAGTAGCAATGATGAGGAGACAATTGAACCCTTGCCGATGGTGGATTTGTGCAAACCCACTGAGATCTTGCTCACGAAGGGACTCCCCTTCCCGGGTACATCCTCCTTTTCTTTGTCCCCTTCCTTAAATTTGTTTATAAGTAATGTTACTCTGTTTGGATTGGATTGGGTGGAGGGCCTAAAAAATCTGAACATTTATTCATGGCATTGTCTGGCCTTAAGGCCTTTCTCTACTGCTACCTTGGAGGAACTCTCCCTACCTGATGCAACTGATACCCCCTTTGGCGAGGCCCTGCCTATACCTTCCCCCATTCTACTGGCTTCTTAGACCCTCCCTGGCACCACTTTCAAGGAATTTTCCATGCCTATTGTACCTGATTCCCCCACCGGTGAGGCCATGTCTCCATCTTACCCCCCTGATTCATTTGACTCAGGTTATTTCCTCAAGTCCTACTCAAAGGTGTCTTCTGGGGGCTTAGGTCATAATGCCAACCTGGTCTCTAAGGGGAGAGGCCAAAAATCCTTTATTGTTAAGGCTCAATCCAAATCCAAAAAGGATTTGCTGGAAGGAAAACAACAATCTATCAAGAGGGCGCTTAGAGTGGTACGTGCCCAGAAGAAGGGTCGTAGATGAAACTTATGTCCTTCAACTGTTGGGGTTTGGATGGTCCCCATAAAAGATCAACACTCAAAAGGGTGGTTGGTTTGGAGCACCCTGACATTTTGATGTTACAAGAAACTTTAGGTGTAGGAGATGTGGTGAAAACAAGGTTGGAAAGTTGGTTTACAGGTTGGGATTTTACGACTTTGGATTTTAGACGACGTTCTGGGGGCCTGGCAAATGGGTGGAATGAACGAACTGTCAAAGCCCTAAATTTGTGGGGTATGGAATCGGTGATGGGTCTGAACCTTCTGACACTGGATCTTCAGACCTCCTTTACTGTCTTTAATATTTATGGTCTATATCTAAATAGGATCCCCTTCTAGGAAGGACTATTTAACAATCCACTCCTTAGGGGAGATTTGTTAATCCTGGAGGGGGTTTAAACTTTTCGTTGGGGCAGGCTGAGGTATGGGGGCATCATGCTCGTGCTGATTTGTTGACATATTTTTTCACTCAGAAACTTATTGAGAGGAACTGGCTAGACATTGAGCCTGTCAAACTCAAGCCCGCTTGGAGAAACAATAGGTGTGGCGATGGACGAGTTGCTAAGAGGCTGGACAGATTTCTAGTGGCTGAACAGGTGGTGGACAGGATACATTAACTCAGGAAGTGGGTTGGATGTGGGGGTCTTTTTTATTATCTACCTATCTTTCTGGAACTCGAGATTGGACCTACACAACCACCAAGCCCTTTGAAGTTTAACAATACTTGGTTAACTAATGAGTCTTTCTTACTGTTGATATCTGACTGTTGGATCCCTTTTAATCCTAGAATTTTGATTTCAACAGCTTTCCAATTTGCAGCTAACTTTAAAAGATTAAAGGGGGCAATCAAAGAGTGGTCTGTGGGGAAAAAACTACGGGAGGACAGAGAACTGAAATTTTTAGAGGAGATTTTAAGGATTATGGAGGGAGATGGGGGTGGGTTGCTGAACCAAGAGACCAAGGAGAACCTTATCAAGCTTGAAGGGAGAAGGAACACTTTGTTGCTTGAAAGGGAGGAGACTTGGAGTCTAAAGAGTAGAGCTACCTGGTTGGAATGTGGAGATGACAATACAAAAAAAGTTCCATGCTTATGCTAGAGGGAGGAAGGCTATAAATACCATTTGGAGCTTGATTGATGAACACGGTGCAGCATAATCTTCCTTTGATGAAAAGGCTAGAATTGGGGTGCCTCACTTCAAGAACCCTTTTTTTAAACTCAAACAACTAATTTATTTATTTATATATATATATTTTTAAATTACAGGATTGGTTGGGCTATTGCCTTATCAACCGATTACACATAGAGCATAAATGTTATTTTGACAAATCAATTTTTTTTTACAGATCTCTTGGTATTGAAAATACTTCTTTTCAAATCACACCATGATGAACCTCGATTAAGGTAACGGGTGACATGAGTTAGATTCTCCATTAATGTTGAGGCTTCCTTGGGAGAGAAAACAGGCTTTATTTGCCAGATAATCTGCTTGTTTATTCAACTCTCGCAGAATATGATAAGAAACTACTCTGTCGAAGGCTTTCAAAATATTTCGAACTCTCTGAAAGGATTTATTCTGAGAAGGATTGCTAAAATGATCATCATAATTCAACAGTTTGATCAGCAACTCTGAATCTCTGAATATATGGATTGTCTTATATCCAATGTCTTTTGCTATCTGGCACGCCTTAAGAAGACTATAACATTCTACTTGATTGTTCGAGCATTTCCCAAGACCCCAACTGAAACTGAATTCACTAGATCTGTCCGAAGAAAGAATTAGTCCACCTGCACCAGCAATCCCAGGGTTTCCCTTGGATGCCCCGTCAAAAAATATAGAGGGAATTGCATTCTTCTTCCACCACAAGGAGAAAACTTATGCCTTGTCTTGCAATTGCCAGAGTTGGAGAGGAACGGGTTTTTTAATCTCTGCCCTCCTTTCACCAGTCAAACAAGAACCCAACCATGTGTTTGCTTTGGGAGGTAAAGAGGAAACACTCAATTTTCCATCAACTTCCACAATGAACGCTTTCACCTTGACATCAACGTTTACTAACTTCGAAGAATTATTGTTGAAAATCCAGTCATTTCTATCAATCTACACCATCCACCATAAGAATTTTGGCATAGATTGCCATATTTTATTCCACTCTGAATTTTGATTTCTTTTGAAGGGATTCTGATCTTTCCAGTTGATGAAGAGGGAGCCAACATCGATTTGAACAGGGACAAAGACATTCAAACCTTGCAGCACCCTTTCCCATATGGTCTGAGTAAATGTGCAGTCTATGAAGATGTGATTTGAAGATTTGATGGTTGAATTACAGAGTATGCATCTAAACGGTCCATTGAACCCACACTTTAACATATTTTCTCCAGTCAAATCTCATTTATGCATGAGCAGCCAAGCGAAAAAATTTACCTTGGGCAGACTGAAAGATGACCAAACTTATTTCCAAAGTGATGGAGGCAACAAAGAGGGATGAGGAGATTGAAGAGCTAAAAAGCCTTGAGCCGCAGAATAAAAACATGAATGTCCCCACCCCCATTTGTCCTTAGAGGAGTGATCAATAGGAGCTAAACCTAAGAGCGTGTATATCAACATATTTTTTAATGGCGGAAGGGGTTCTAGAAGCTCTAGCAGTGACCAACCTGACCAATTCCCATCAATGTCCCAAGAACATATATCTACAAGCCGAATAAATCCTTTCTTGACAAACAATAACAT
Source organism: Pseudotsuga menziesii (assembly GCA_001517045.1). Classification (NCBI taxonomy): domain Eukaryota; kingdom Viridiplantae; phylum Streptophyta; class Pinopsida; order Pinales; family Pinaceae; genus Pseudotsuga; species Pseudotsuga menziesii. The sequence goes on from LPNX011144201.1 coordinate 321,270, forward strand.
GATTGGATTTAATGAAATTAAGGAAAAGAGAGGAGGGTTCCCTAGGATGTTATTTTCCCACAATAAGATCCTTGCCCCATTGCCAGGGATTCTGTATAATTGATGTTGAATATGTTCAATTCCTTTTATGCATGAATTCCATATTGCAATTCCTTGAGGGGTGTTTTCTGCTTTTAAGTTTCTCAAAGAACCTCCCTTTAGATATTTCATCAAAAAAATCTTGCTTACCAGATGCTTTTTGTCTGCAAACATCTACCAAATGAGTTTCCCTCCCATAGCTATATTTGCTAATCCAGGGTCACACATCTGCAGTCCACCTTCCGATAATGGTCTTTTGAGAATGTCCCAACTTACCAAGTGCATCTTACTCTGATTTCCTTTACCGCCATTCCAAAGAAAGTCTCGCAGAAGTTTGGAAATTTGAGACGTGATATACTTAGGAGCAAGCAACAAAGAGGATTGAAAGATGGGAAGGGTTGATAGGACAACCTTTATCAAAATCAACTTTCCAGCCTTGGTCAACCATTATCCACCCCAAGAAGCAATTTTGGCTTTTATCTTAGCTATAACTTTGAACCAAAGTGAAGGAGGACTTGGTCCAAGGGTTAGAGGTAATCCCAGATATTTAATCTTCTCCCACTTATCAAAGCTAGGGAAACCCAAGGAATGAGCTATTCGAAGTATTGTTGGATGATCTACATTCCAACCATAAACAACACTTTTTATTTTTGTTGATCAGAGCTCCTGAAATTAAGCAAAAAATTTTAAGAATTTCATTAAAGGTATGAGCAATCTTTAATGAGGCCCCTCTTAGAAGGAGAGAATCATCCGCAAAGAGGGCATGATTTATGGGATCCACTCCCCTTGCTATATTAATGCCAGGAATATAACCTGCTTCCTTTTCGACTGTAAGCTTTATGCTAAGAGTTTCTGCACTCAAGATATAGAGTGTGGAGTCCCCTTGAAGCTTGTAAAAAATCTGAAGGTCTACCATTGACAAGAGGCGCTATATAGGGCCTATATGTGCAAGCTTTTATCAAGTTAACAAACTCAATGCTAAAACCAAAAGAGAGAAGGACTTGATAGAGAAAGGAGAGCTTTACTCGATCAAAGGCATTTTCATATCTATCTTGATTAACATTCCTTTCTCCTTCCTTTGAAAACTGGAATGGAGGGCTTCTTGGACTTAAATTACATTGTCGACTAGATGCCTACCTTTTACAAAACCCCCCTGAAGAGGAGAGATCAACTTCCCTAACAAAGGCTTGAGTCGATTAGCTAATCGTTTAGCAAGGATCTTGTAGGAGGCATTACATAGTGAGATAGGTTGAAACTTGTCAAAAGTTGCAGGATTAACTTCCTTTGGGATTAAAGTAAGAAAAGTAGAATTAGTACACCCTCCCACTTTAGCTATTTTTTGAAAGGTTGTCACCATGTGGATCCGTTATGTTTTTATAATTTTCCAGCAAACTCTATAAAAATGGAAAGAAAAGCCATCCGGCCCAGGAGCTTTATTCGGCTCCATTTCCTAGATGACATCCAAAATTTCTTTTTCAGAGAAGGGATTCATCAGACCAGCGTTCCTCTGAACTGACAATAGAAGGGACATTAGTCAAAAAATCAGCAGTCACTTCACCATCAGAGATTCCATCCTCCTGAAACAAGTGCTGAAAATGCCTTCTTGGAGACTGTTTTAATTGATCATGACCTTTAATGATTTTCGCCTCACCTGTGAAGATTTCCAAAATATGATTACGTGAAAGTCTAGCTCTACATTGACGATGGAAGAAGGCTGTGTTTTTATCTCCCGCTTGCAACCAAAGACTACGAGACTTCAGCCGAAGGTATTCCTCTTCCTGACGAAAAGAATGAAAGGTTTTAATTTGAGTGGACTGTTCAAGAACTAGCTGAGCTTTGGTAATTTCACTTTCCTCCATTTCTAATTGAATCTCTAATAACTCTCGCACTTTCTCTTTCCTACTGCTCATGGGAGTATTGAGAGATTTTTTTGCCCAATTTTTCAATGCATACTTAGTGTTATTAAGTTTCTACTCCCAAACAAAGTTGGGGCATCCTTCTACATACTGAGTCCGTGATTGTGTCAATATTTCCCATAAACCGTCTCTCTCAATCCAAAGAGGACTGAAATGGAAAGGAATTGGACCAAGATCTTCCTCTTCTTCAAACATCAGAGAAATAGGATTATGATCTGAAGTTAATTTGGGCAAAATTTTGGTTGAGATTATGAATTTCCCCTCCATCAAGGAACTTTGGACTAGAAACCTGTCAAGATGAGAAGAGATATTGGCAGCCCCTACTCTGTTATTGGACCAAGTGAAACGACCTTTCTTAGGTTTAAAGTCAATAAGATCGCTAGCTTGGATCAAAGACTCCACTGATTCTTGAAAAGGATCCTTACCACGAACTCCGCCTTTTTTCTCTTTTGGTTCTAAAGTTATATTGAGATCCTTTGCCACTATAATATTTATAGGAGAATAGATTTCTAAGAGATCTAACAATGATTTCCAACATTCTTTTTTTTCATTAAAATTTACTGGGACGTAAAGATTGAAAAGAGCCATGGAGATCTTACTTGAAATATGTTGGAGTTCTGTAAAAATCCAGTGTTGGGCAACAAGCAAGCTTTCCAGATGAAAATTATCCTCACACCATAAGGTTGCAAGGCCCCCAGAAGTACCTCTCGCGCTGACCACCTTGCCAGAATTCATTTTCCACTTTGTTTTACTTGAGAATAAAAGAGCTTCCTCTTCTATCTTTGTCTCTTGGAGCATGAGAATATCAGTAGAATCCATTCTCATTAAATATTTAACCGCTTCTACTTTGTTTGGATTCCCCAATCCCTTGTAATTCCAAGAGACAATTTGCATTATTTACCCGAAAGAGAGGGAGTTATTACTCCCTTTGGGGGTCTAGTCCTCTTGCTTCTGCCAAGTGACATTTCAATAGTGGACTTGTTGCCCTTCATCTTTAATCTCTCCACGTCTTCTTCTCTAGCTTCCTTTTGAGACTTCCTGCCTATTTTTTTGGAAATTTGCTCAATAGAATCTTCTTCAAAAGAGCAAGAGCTGTCAACCGATTTCTTCTTTATTATTTCTGCATTAGATGATGGAGAAGGTTTGGCTCCATTTGGAGAAGGATGATTTTTTTGCAAGATTGCACCTACACTAGGTAGTTCTGAATTAGTTGTTATAGATTGTTCCAATGGTCCGGTGTTTACTTCAACTTCATCGTCCTGCTCTACTAAGCACTGCAATTCACCCTCTTCAAGAACAAGAATATCTTTAGAAGAACTTAAAACATCAAAATGATTAGATGAAGAAATGGGATTTTCTACAACTTGAGTTTTAGGGAGGCTCTTCCCATCGGCAGTGGCTCCATTCCTAGTCTTTCCTTCTTTTCCTTTCTTTCTATTGTCCTGGCTGGAAATACCTATTTTTTGAACTTGAGTCCATTGATCAACCTTCTCTTTTTCAAGATCTTCTTCTGATTTTTTCTTGCAATTTCGGGCAGAATGACCATAACCATGGCAGTAACGACACTTGAAAGGAAGTTGTTCGTAACCTAGCTCCTGGATGTGATACCATTCAACCAATGTTAAATTGATCGCCTCTGGCAGCCCTATCTCCAAATCTACTTCAACTCATATTCTTGCACACGAATATTGATCTTTCCTTTCTGCCCCATCGATGTATTTTCCTAGCTTGTTCCCAATGGTTTCCAGAGATTCTGCATTCCAACAATGTAAAGGTAAGTGAGGAAGCCTTACCCAAACAGGAATAGCAGACGGAACATCCTGGGTAGGATCAAAGTCCGGAGTCCACTTATTCAAATAGAGCCCCTGAGGGCCCATGAAGCATGGATCGTAATAAGATCACGATCCTCAGCTGAATAAAAAACAAAAACATAATATCCTCTGCCAACTAGGTGGTTTTGAATACCTTCAGTTACCAAGTGCCTCCAATTTCATTGAACCCATCCATCAATAGCCTTAGGAGAAGGCTAGAGACCTGAAAATTTCCCAATAAGCCCTCGCTCAGCAAGATTTAATGTCGTTCGACAAGTCTGTTCAGTTGGCAATTCAATCGAGGGAATGTCTTCTCTCTTCACAAATCTTTGCAAATTTGGGCCCCCTTTCCTCTTGCCACGGGAGGAAACCAATCGTTTAAAGGCATCCAATTCAGGTGGAAGAGGAGTAGGAGGGTCCCCTCTGGCATCCAAAAGAGAATTCTCTAAGCACCAATCTACTTCACAGTGAATCACTTTATGAAAAGAAAATCAAAAGCAGAGAAAGATAGTCCTTCTGCAGTCCAACTTGCCAGGGGATAAAACACTCAAGCAATTCAACACCACAATGGATCTAGAACTAATTGAAAACCAATCAATGATACACTTGAGATTGCAAATGAAAAGGATGCAGTCACTTGGTGGATCCTTCCAGCAACAGCTCACGAACCTTCAAGAACTCCTCAAAAGAATGAGCCAGAGTCGAAGCTCTTCTCACTTCAACGGATACAAATCTTGGAGCTGTCAATCATAAAAGTGTTGATTCTAGATCCAGGAGCTGATATAGAGGGCTTTCACGATCCTGCAAAGAACAAACCCAGGCCCTCCCAAGCACGAACCAGAGCCGAAATTCTTTCAATGAATTCAAAATCTTCTTGGAGCTAAAGATCTAAAATAAAAAATGAATTAGAAAAAGATCCACTTCAAGAACCTTTTCAAAGCTCCTCCTCAGGCATCTATTGATGAAGTCATCAGAGTAGCTCAATTGGTCCCCAGGTTTGTGGAGGAGGATGACAATATTTCACTAATGGAGGAAGTTACTGAGGAGGAACTAAAGTTAGTACTCCATATTTTTCAGAAGGATAAAATCCCTGGACCGATGGGTGGACAATTGAATTCTTTCTGGGTCTGTATGATCTTATAGGTGGAGATCTATTGAAAGTTGTGGAAGACACCAGACTCTCGGTGATACTCCCTGCTAGTTTCAACTCAACCTTTATTGCTTTAATCCCCAAAGTTGACAACCCGTCCTCTCTGAATGATTTTAGACCCATCTCTCTCTGCAACTGTGTCTACAAGGTGGTCTCTAAGGTGATTTCTAGAAGATTCAAGGACATCCTCTCAAAACATATCATTGAAGAGCAATTTGGGTTTTTGGAGGGGAGACAGATTCATGAAGCCATTGGGGTGGCACAGTATAAAGACAAAAAATCTCAAAGGGGCTATCCTCAAAATTGATTTGTTTAAAGCCTATGATAAGGTTAGATATATTCGTATGTTGCCGACTCATCTTGGCTTTGGTATTGGTTTTATCATATGGATCATGAGTTGCATCACTACAGTCTCTTTTTATGTTCTGATCAATGGGGCGGCTTCACCTTTTTTCCATGCCAAGAGAGGACTATGCCAAGGCTACTTATTATCTCCCCTACTCTTCCTATTAGTGGCTGAAGGATTAAGTAGGGCTTTAAGGGAAGCTAAAATTCGTGGTTCTTTGAAGGGCATTCAAATTTCCCATCTTCTTCATTTAACTCATCTCCTATTCATGGATGATGTCCTCATTTTCTGCACAGACACGGTGAGGTACATCAATACTCTATGAGATATACTGGTTCTGTTCTCCAAAGCCACTTGGATGGAGATAAATGAGGGGAAATCTACTTTGACCTCTAACCTGCTGTCGGTTGAAGAGACCCGAGAGCTCAGTAGGGTTTTTCCTTACAATCTGGATAAAATTGATGAGGGTATGAAATATTTAGGGTTTTGTCTCAAACCTAATGACTATCACAAACATGACTGGAATTGGATTCTTGAAAAGCTAGAAAAACGACTGAAATTGTGGAGTCACAAGTGGCTTTCTAGAGCAGGTAGATTGGTCTTGGTGAAAACAGTTTTGGAAGATATACCTGCATATTGGATGTCACTAGCTTGGATCCCTAAAGGTATTCTATAAGTGACAAGGAGAATCTGTTTCAGGTTTCTTTGGAGTGGCAAGCAGGATACTGAGGTGACCCCTTGGGTGCGCTGGGAAAAGATTGCGATACCTAAAGGCCTGGGAGGTTGGGGTCTCAAGAATATTTTCTTGTTTGCGAAGTCTCTTGTGGCCAAGTGGGGATGGAGATTGTTAAAGTTTGATATTCTATGGACACATGTAATGATACATAAGTACTTAGCTCCTTAGGCGGTTGAATATTGGATAAGGAATCCCAGAAAATCCCATTTGGGAGGCTCTATTATTTGGAAAGTTGTGGTACAATCCTTCAGTGTTCTTGAATCCAACCTTGCTTGGAATGTGGGGGATGGTATAAAATTAAGGGTTAGTGAGGATCCATGGGCCAATAGCACACAACAACACAAACTTCTGGCCCACACGGTGGAGGCTCTTAAACAGAGATACATATTTTTCCTTTACCAACTTGCAACTCATGTTCATGAGCATTTATGGTTTCAGTCATGGAGACTGACTCCTTCTTTTGGGTTAAATGAGCTTGATGAAGGGGAGTTTGCATGTTATATTGGAGAGTTGGATAGGGCACTCATTCAGTTAAGGTATAGGGAGGATGAACTCGTCTGGGATGTTGACCCCCTCGGCTTCTACACTCCAAAGGCCAGTTACTTAAAACTGATGATGATGGTCTACAAAGGGACCCTGTTTGGTGGTGGAAGAAACTTTGGAAAATAAATAGCCCACCAAAACCTAGGCTCTTCATGTGGTGTGTACTAGAGAACAAGGTTCCAACCTGGGACAATCTTAAGAAAATATGTTTTCAGGGGCCCGATTGATGTATGCTTTGCAAGGCAGAGGGAGAGACGGTAATACATCTTTTTCTGCAATGTGCCTTTATCAAAGCTGTTTGGACAGAGTGCTCGAATACACTGGGGGTGCCTTGTTTCTGGGAGGGTCCCTCTTTACTACAAGCTTGGGAAAACTAGAGGATGGGGGATGATCATGATTTGTTGGTTGCATTGCCACTGCTGGTGATATGGGGTGTTTGGCTTGCAAGAAATAACCTTTTATTTATTGTTAAAGCATGTACCCGTGTAATAAAAGCAAGCCTCTCTTGTGGCTTTCTGAATTCCTTTCCCCAATATATCAGATCTACCAGACAGAGGGAGGCTTTGGTTGTTGAATTGGACAAATCGGTGCCCTGGGTTTTTTTTATGGTGCAATACAAAATAATACATGTGGGGGTGGGGCACTTTTATTTCTTACTGAGACACATTTCTATGAACTGGTAGTAGGTTTACGGGAAGGCAGTAACAACTTCGCTAAAATCATGAGCCTCAAGCTCCTCTTGGTCTTTGCAGCAAAGAAAGGGTGTAGAAATTTAAATTTTATGGGTGACTCTATGATTGTTATAAATTGGATAAATGGGACTCAGCAATGCAGGAATCTTAGACTTGCCAATATCTTGTTGTCTGCTAAAGAGGTTCTAAACTCTTTTGTTTCCTTCTCTTGTCGGCATGTTTATAGGGAAAACAACAAGGAGGCAGACAAAGCCTCAAAGGAGGGGATCCCAATGGCCATGGGCCTTTGGATGATCAGGGAACACAGAGAGGGCACTATTCAGGAGTTCTTCCATAGACCATTCATAGAATGAACTATTTTGTTTACTATATATGATTGTCTTTATGTCACAACTACACTACTATGTCCCTCTTTATGATCATATTACAAGATTATATGTTTTTTTGTGCTCTATAGGGCTGTCATCCGAACAGGCAGCAGTTTTCAGCTTACCTTTTTTGGGAACGTTTTTTCTGTCAATAACATGACATCATATCTTCGAAAGCAATGTAATGCAACTATATGTGTATATTTTTTCTTGTTATTGTTTGGATTTCAGAAGATCCTCTTCAAAAGAAGCTATCATCTGAACTTGAAATACACTTTTATGTGTATCTACAGAATGTAATTTTGTTTGAAGAAATAAAATTACGCTTTTTTTCCAAGGATTTTTTTTTGAAAATAGAGATAAAATTAGGGTAAAATGATTGCGGAAAACAGAGATAGAATTAGGGGTTAAATGATTGCATTGAGAGAAAAAAATTAATTAATATTTAATCTTTTAATTATTTAAATAAAAATTAAAATTAATTGAGTGGATTTGTTAATTAATATTTAGTGTTCTAAATATTTAAATACATTTTAAAACTAATTGAAAGTAAAAACATGTAAATACAAGTTAATTAAATAAATTAGTTATGTCTATAAAAATTGAGTGATTTGTGATTTTTTTAAATCGAAAACATAGTTTCAAATTTTAAAATATGGGTAAGGTCTTGTGTGGTAATGAAATTAGAGAGTCAATGGATAGGCTTTAATATTAGTTGGATTATTATGTCATTTATACAACATATGGAAGAATTCAAATCTTAAGTGTTTAGAGTGAGCAACAAAAATGCAATGACAATATTATTGTTTTCCTACAAGACACAAGTAGAATTGCAATAGTCCAAACCACTTTGATTGGTTGATGTTTATGTTTGAATGAGAATAACCTTACCTGAGATGTAAAATAAACAAAAAAATAGGATAGCATTTTTTTGCAGAAAGAAAAGTTATTATTATGCAAATTAAGAGAAAACAACCTGAAATAAGGCAATTAGAGAATCCCTAGCTAGTGAAATGGAAGGCATACAGGTTTATAGTTCTTAACTCTTTGGTTGGTTGAACCACTATGATGACATATAAGAAACTTCAGAAGGGCTTAGTTCTCTACATGTGTTTTTATATAAGTAAGAAATCCCCCAGAAATGTATTTTGGATTAAATCAAAGAAACCATACAAATTGAAGAGATCGGTGGATGTAGTGAGCATTATCCAGTAGAATTTGTTGGAATTAAAGTCTAAGAAGTTATCAAAGAAATGCATGTTATGTGTATCTTCACTTTGAGACTTCTAAATCTTGAATTTATGGCATGACAATCGATTATGTTATTGAGACTTCCAAAGGTAAAGATCAACTACTAGTTATACATAATACTTCATTTTCTTTCTAAGCCTAAACCTCACAAGGAAACCCCAAGGAACTTTCCAAAATTTCACAAATGGAACCAATGTAAACCTAATGGCATTGATTGTAGTGCCTAACTTAATAGGGACATTGAGTGTGGCATTCAATAGAGGCAACCAAACCAAGGAATTGACCCTAAGATCTCTTGCATGAAGCTTAAAGCACTCAACCACCCAAGCTATCCCTTCAATCTAGTAGAGAACACTTATTTGTCCATTGGTGGTCTAATCCATCGAAATCCAGTACAATAACACATATTGTTTTCCTTATCTACATATAATTGATTTGAAATGGATCTTAATTTTCATCTATTTTGGTAGCTTATAGGTGGAAAATTTTGAGATATTGACTTGTAGATCCCATTTTAGGGGCATGGATGATGGTAGAGTGTACAAAAGTACACCACCGTGTTCATAAAACAAGGCATTATGTTAGGAATATGTCTTAAGGATTTGGATGCTCTTCTCAAGCATATGGGTGGTCCCCATAGTCATTTAAGCAGGCAAGTGATGCTCTTTAAACCCATGACCATTCATGAGGCCTATTAAGCATAATCTCTAGAGATAGACAAAAAGAAAGGAGAACTAAATAGTTCCAAGTAGATAGACCACCAAGTCATCTACAAGGAGGGAGAGAAAAAGTGAAAAGGAAACAATAAGAAGAGAACAAGCCACATGGTACATTTTTTATACATCTTATTTATCACATTTATTTGTTTGTTGAAATTTTCAATGTGGAACTATGATTGGATGGAAATGCATTCTCTAAGTTTGTGAATAAAAAATCAGAATGTTTAATTAAATAACAAGTGTTTACTAAGGGTTAAGGTAAAATGATTATATGTTATAATAAATAAATATTTAAAATTTAGGGGTGGAAGGTATGTGGGGGAGTGTTTTCTATCTTAATGGAAGACAAAAAAATTGAGTATTTGGAGAAAAACAAATAGTCAGACAAAATAAATCGCTCTCTTACATGAATTGAGAGTTATTGATTCATGACATAATAGGAATATTCTTGTCCTGGGAAAATATGTAATCATCATGTATTTAATGAATGACTCCTTTCCTCGTCATGACAAAAAGCTCACTAGAATTATTCATAGAATAGAAAAAGAAACTAGTAGGTTTGATAGGATCAAAATATTTCATGTGCTTAGGAACCATAATTCCCAAGTGGATCATTTGGATAATCTTGGAACAAAATTGAAGGAATGAACCTTAAAAATTAAGAATCTTAATTTTATATCCCATACCTTATTCCTAATGGCATATAATTCCATGGTTTGCATGCCCTCCACATATCCATAGTGGCAAAGGCAAGTCAATTTTGCATAAATAATTCAATTCTCTCTTGTATGCAGAGTACATATGCACACTTTGATTTTATTGTGGATCATGGATAATCAATATGGGGAAGAAAGCCTCTCGCTAACATTCTTTTACCAATTGTTTTTCCTCAAGCAATTACATGCCTCCTTTGCATAGTCCAACTATTAGTGCACTATAAGTATATATAGTAGGTTGGCAATCCTTTTCTACTATTATGTCCAAAAGCTTCAAAGCAATATCAATATTAAGAGCATTTACTTCAAGATATGAAATATCATTGCCTCTTCATAAGCAACCAATTTTACATCCTGCATCTTACTTTCATGAAGAATTTCATCATAAGTACAGTATTTATAAGTTTGATCATTAGGCTGGCATTCATTCCTTATCATCTTTCTCAGAATATCAAAAGCATGGTCAACTCTATATAATTTGATATTTCCATCAATAGGAGAGGTATATGTCACTTGAGCGTCTTTTAAGGTACCTCACTAGCATGACCATCACAAAAGGCCTTTTTTTCTTGGAGTGAGAGGGTCTACAATTTACTCAATTTTAACATTGCAGATGGATTCAGAAATACTGCAGGTCTCTGAATCCATCTGCAATGTCTTTGAATCCATTTGCAGTATTAAAATTTAGTAAATTGTAGAAATTCATTGTCGAAATTGTAATTTCCCATTAACAAAGTGACAGAATTAAAAGTGACCAAATAAATGATCAATTATTATGTGGTAATTTTTAGTTTAGATCTTATCCCATGACCAAATTGGTCATTTATCTTGGTCATTTTTAGTTTAGTTCTTATCTTGTGACCAAATTGGTCTTTTATCTTGGTTATTTTTAGTTAGCTCACTTAAAATTTCTTAATTTTGGTCACTTATCCCTTGAAAAAACTGTGGTGACCGATTTTTTTGGTCACCTCATCACTTATCTCTCATTTTGTACTATTGAAATGAAGAATGTTAAATGGTGAAGTGATAGAGGTTGAACAAGAGATGGAGGCAACCATAAATGTTGTTGAAAATGGAATAGAGATTGTAATCTTGTTTTTGAATATCTTGTTGATAAGATCTTTATGAGTTGGAGTCTTGAAGAGATCTAGTTTTATCAGTAGTTGTTGATTTGTGTTGAAAAATATGAGGATGATAGTTGGGATCTTCATGTTCCCACATTACAACATTGGAGATAAATATTGGGATTGCAACCCTTGGTATGTATAACATCCCGTTTTTTACCCCAACATGTAATGATGTAAATATGTATATAATGATGAAATGGATAGAAGTCGGACTCAAATGGTCTAGTATGACCAAGATGATGTAATTATGTACATTTTATGTTTTATATAAAAATCATGACTACTGCAAACAAAGAAGGATGAAGAAGAGATGGGGGGCTATAATTCCATGAGAGAGGGAATTGAGAAGGCGGTTTAAGGGGAGATGAACCAAGTGACTTATAAGTTAAGTAATTATGCTTATTATTTATTTTATCCCAAGTTTTATTAATTCCTCTTAGTAAAGTGCACTTGCCATAATCTTGAGTTAATTATCCTAAGCTTGGGATTAGATGGGGAAAAATTGAACTATCCATGTTTTCCACTTGTTTGGTTCCCATCACCCATGCATGCGACTCGGATAGTTCTCAACATGCATATTAATTATTGAGAGCTAGTTCGTTTAATAATTATGTTATCATTCACTCAACCATCATCTTGTACTAGAGTTTGGAGTTGTACCAAAGGAACATGGGATTTATAGAGCCGTAAATGAATTTGACCCTAGACATGGGTTTTAGGAAATTGAGTTCCTTATGAGAGAACTTGTTCTATAGATGAGTTCCCTGGAGTCTCCACATAGATATTTCCTAGTGAGTCTATTCTAGAGCCTTGGAAGGGAATTGGTGATTTTTTCAAAGGACCGTTAACTTAGAGAAGGGGACCCCGTTACTAGGGTTGTGCAGGTTGATGGGGGAGGAGTGATAACGGATTAACATAGGTGTGTAGGTGGTTCGACACTTTTGGATTTGTTGGGGCATTGAGATGAATTTACCTTCTTATGGATTGATAGCCCCATATTAGGGGTGGCCTAATTAATAGAGAGAACTGGTATAATAGAGTGTCTATGACTGGGAAGAACAACCTTAGTATGTAATCAATTGAAGGATATTTTAAGATAAGTTTCTATGTGTGTATAAAATGTTATGCATTTTGTTTAATTATTGTTATGTGATTATCTGATTACATGGATTTCTTGGCATTGTATGAATGCATTCATGCTAGAATTGCTTGTATATTTTGGTATATGCATATGTTTGATTTGGACAAACATATCTTTAATTCCACTGTGAATTTGATAATTAATATGTGTAAAATGAATTTGAGTATGAATCATTGATTTTGGCAAGTGGTTTTAGTATCCCTTGGCCCCAAAGGCATGGTGTGGTCACTGGGTATGTGATAGATTGGTATCGGATCACAAGGTTGCAACAATGTGACTACAAGGGGTGAAATTGAAATCTACAAGCAAAATTACAAACTGCACATGAAGTGTTTAACAAAATGCATCAGATAAAGAATTTGTGGAAAACAATTTTTAATTCCCCCATTGTTTAATTCAAAGATGTAATTAAACTACTAAATGGATGTTTGAATGGTTGGGTTGAATTCAAAAAGTACTTTTGGTGAAGTTATAGTTTACAACCAAATTGTTTGAAAAATTCGTTGTAGGAATTCTTGGCTTGAAGTTATTAGATTTAGTTTTTAGAAATAGCATGGAAGTTGGTAATAAACCAAATCATGAATGGAAGATTCAAGTATTAAAATTTTGGGCAGAATTTTGTATCAGTGTAAAAAAAATTCGGTTATGTTAACTAATAGAAATTTACCAGTATGAGGAAAGAGATAGGAATGCTCAGTTTTGTTGGTTGAAATAATAATTTATAAGCCTTAGGAATGACAAGGTGTAAAATTGAGTTGGTTATCTGTTGATGGAAAAATTTTGAAAATAAAATTTCATAAAAAAACTGGTTCGAAAATTTGAATTTTTGAATTTTTTTGTGGACCCCACAAGTTCCATGTGGACGGTCGGACATGGAGATGCAACATGGATCCCAGATGATTTGGAGATTCCACATGGATGAAGGTTGTGATGTGGAACATCCACATTAGTTGAAGTGCACAAATGACCGCATGTGACACATGAAAAAACAAAAGGAGATCTAACCATGGATGGATGTGGAGATCAAGGACATGCACAAAGGATTTTTCCTCATCAACTTGGGCGGAAGATAATGTAATTAAAATGAGAAGAAAGTTAAAAACCACCTTGTTGATGTGTCATCCCACTTTCATTTTTCCTCTTCAAGGAATTTTTGGAAAACAAATTTTGGCAAGAGCTGAAACCACTTTCCTCCTTTGTGAAACCGTTTTTAAGGGTGGATCGAGTAACAACGAAATGCCAAATCGTATGGTGACATGGAGGCCATTGGAAGGTGAAATGTATGTGTCAGGGGGTGACATGTAGTGCCCCCATTCCACATTATCATACATGTGTCATGACACATCAACATCTTTCCACATTAGCAAAAAAATAGAAAAATTATTAAAAAATAAAATAAAATGTGGAGCCTAAAAGAGTGATTTGGGAATAACAGTAGCAATATTGCTTAGAATTGGGTGAGACCAATGGAATTTCAATTCCATTTACGGATTCCAAAAAAAATTAGAGAGGTACACCATACTATTATGCTCAAATTTAAAAAATATATATAGAGGTTTTTGAAGACTAACGCCCAGAGAATGGACGAGGCCTCAGATTGGGATGAAAACTATTTAGTGCAATTATTTTATAGACATAAAATTAACTTGGGTGGAAATTGGTTAAATTCCAAAGCATGTGAAGTGGAGGCGTCAAAGAAGAAAAAAATCCATTATTTGGGTGGACGAGAGATTGATTTTTGATAATTTGGAGGAGGAAGAAGTACCCAAGAGTTCATAACTAATTTTTTTTTCTGGTTTTGACATTTTTCCTATTGATTGATCCAAACAAATTTTCTTAGAGGTGATTTTTCCATAAATTCTTTGTTTGTTTGTAAGTTTGGAAGAATTCCAAAATTAAAAAGTTGTCATTTCTAGAATTTTATAAAATTTGAGTATTGAAAGTATTTGGGTACTCAAAATCATGTGGTATATTATCTCTCTATACAAAAACGTTTTTAGTTCCTTTCATATTTTCTTTTACAAGTCTCAAAAGTTGGTCCTTCGGATAAGTGCGGTTACATAAATAGTGTAAAATTGGGCAAATTTTTTAATTTTATAAGATGTAACAATCACCTATGAAACCATAAATGAAAATGGGTACAGTCACTAGAAATAAGATTAATAGGATATTAAGAAAAGTAAATCTGATTCTGAATTAGTACTTAATTTTTCCATAAATTTAACAAAAAAGGGGCCTAGTGTCACAACCATTTCCGTTAGTGAACATGGGGTTCCTGGGCACTTAGAAGAAACACCCATAGGGCACCACTCAATGGTGGGCTAGGCAGTTGGCTGGGGGCGTTGGTTAAAACAATGCCCATGATGGTTATCACTCCAAGGTGGACAATTAAGCTAAAGTGGATACATTAGACGAGCGCCCAAGTTTATAAAAAGTCAAAAAAGAGGCTAGCAAAGGGGACAACTGAAAACAAAGTCACTTGGAGTTGGCAGAAGAGCGCTCCCTTAGGGGAGGCACACTGTAGGGAAGTGCTCCAGAGCAACGCACTACCACAGTTGTGCAGCTAGCGAACTAGGCAGGCACATGCTGAAGGAGTGTCCAACAGGCACACGCCGCAGGAGTGTCCAACAAGAGTGCTCCATAGAGAGGCATCAAGAAGACACGCTTCACAGGATGTGTGCTCTACAGAATTCAGAAGTGCGCTAAGGCAAGTGCGCTCCACTGGTTATATGAGTGCACCTAGGAAAGCGCGCTCCAATAGAGCGCTAAGGAACAAGCGCTCATGTGCGCTCAAACTTAGCGCCCACCAGACGACACGACAGACGAAGGTTTGGCAAGGCAGACGACGCACACTGAGGAGAGCTCTCTAGCAAAGCGCTCAGTAGAGGTGCATTCGATAGACTTGGTTGGGTGTCCAGTAGAGGCGCCCGAGGTGTGCTCAGGTGAGCGTTCTACAGAGAAGCATACTTAGGAGTAGTGCATTCCAAGAGCGTCAGCAAGTGTGATTCCAGAGAGTGCTAAGGAAAAGCGCTCAGGTGTGCTAAGGATTAGCGCCCACCTAGAGACGCGTTCGATAGGGTTCAACGAAGCATCTAGGAAGGTGAGCTTAGGGAGCGCTCTGCTACAGTGAGCTTCAACAAGGTTTTGGAAGAGAGTCAGATGGATGTGTCCAAGGTGTGCTCAACAAACGAGCGTACAGATGTGCGTTCAGGAGGAATCTCTCCAAACCAGTAGAGAGCCCATGGAGGTGTGTTTGGCAAGGTGTTCAGAAGTGCGCCTGGGAGTGCGCTTGAAGGGGGTGTCCAACAACACGCTCAACAAGTGCGCTTGGAAGGGTGTTCATAGGTGTCTTCCGTAGTGCATCCAAGAGGTGTGGTCAACAATATGCTCTGGACGAGACGACTAGGTGTGTTTCAGTAGGTTGGAGCATGGGTTTAAGGTGAGTCTAATAGGTGTTTTGGAAAACTCCTAAGTTAGAGGTGCGGCAGTATGTGTGTTCTTGGGAACTCTCCCAGTAGCAAAGAGTCGGGGAGGAGTTGTCGACAGAAGTGCGCCCAGGAACGAGAGCACTTAGCAGAGGTTCGTTCTGGAAGTAGAGTCGGCAGTAGTAGTGACTATGACGGGTGCGCCCAACATCTCAGTGTTCAGGAGAACGAGTTGGTCACAGTGCACTCATGGAGAGTGCACATCGATAAATGGATACACATCAAAAGGTGTCCAACTATTATCCAATTTGACTAAGTTAGAGTGCGACGAGTATGTCGACTTCGACAAGTCAGACGAAATCTTGGCAGGATGGCTCAACAGAGGAGTTCGACAACGATGTTGGTTGGGCGTAGAGACAGAACGACGAAGTGAGCTTCAATAGGTTGTGAGAGGTTATGGCTTGTGGATGAGACTTGGCATGGTCTTAGCGAGCAGGAAGACGTGTGCATGAGACGGTGATAGTCAAATAGTTGGTTTGATTATGTCTTGAGTGTAGCTAGTTTGGCGAGATCTTGGATGAGTTGTTGGTCTATGGCATCCTCTGTCATTGTAACAAGTCTTATCATATTATACATGGGTATCAGGCATCGTCAAATTAATACGGGCCACCCAAATACATTTGTCTCTTGTGTTGTATTTGGCTTGTTGTATTGTTAGGAGTGCATAAATGTAAAAATGAAGTACAAAGATAAGTGTTAGGAGTTTTGTAGGTTAGGCGTAGTCTGTCGGAGAGATCCGCAGGTTGGTCATGCCCTTAGGTGGCTTCTGGGCAGTGCTACATGGTCCCGTGGAAGGCAAAAAATTGAGCCTGGCCTTGAGGTCCATGACAGATGGTATCAGATTTATTTCCACAACGAAGGTGGAAAGGGTGGTTTCATGACGGCAGTTGTAGCTGTGGTTGTGGGGTTGGTTGGGTGCTCACAAGGAGTTCCTAAATTTGGTTGCAACAATGACTCAGTTGGGAGTAGCTGGGAAGGAGAGTGATTTTTTAGGATTAATTCAACACACCTTTTTTGAGAGTGACAAGGAGGCACACGACGACAAGTGCAACATGAAGAAGACATCAAATACTTGCGAAGTTGCAGAAGTAGCAATGAAAGTCAGTTCAAATGGACGGATGCACAAAGAGACGAAAGGAGCAAGTAGGTGGAATGGCCAAGGCATGTAAACTTCCAAGGTTGATTGGGCATGCCAACAGAACTTGAAGGAGGCTGACGAAAATGACAAATTCGACAATGACGGTGTTGTGTAGACCTATCGGCAAGCACACCTTGATAGGATTGTTGCAACAGTTGGTGAAGCGTGAAGGACATGGAAGCCATGAAAACAGATGCCCACAAAGGGTTCATCTGAAGCGTGGCAGATTTGATGGGATATACTAGGCTTGCAAAAGGTTGCCCACAAGATGAGAATGTTTCGACAAAAACTTGGTGAAGTCAAGTGACTTGCCAAAATATTCAGAAGCATTGGAAGATGGTGAATGGTGTCGATGAAGAAACTTTTGTTGTAGAATGGAAGTGTAGCAGGCGACATAATTCGTTAGTGATGGCTTGTGGAAACAAAAGGCAAGGAGCTTTCATAGGTGGTGTGGTGAAGCATCATTACTTGGAAGCAAGAGGAGCATTCATAGGGTAATCTTAGCAGTGCTCCCAGGTAATGCACTCATAGGTGCTCCCACGGAGAGCGCTCAGTAGTGCACTAGGTAGGTGCAATCAGAAGTGCGCTCAACAAGGGCATCCAGGCAGTGCGCTCAGTGGTGCTCTCAGCAGTGTGCTCAACAGGTGCACTCAGCAAGTGCGCCAAGTAGGGGTGTCAAGAGGTGCGCTCAACAGGCTAAGTGTTTCTTATCGAAGGTAGCAGGCCTTATGGAAGGAGGCTAAGGAGGACAGAAGCACAATAAGTCATTTTTGTCTTTGCTTGAGGTAGGATGGTCACATTCCCAAGAACTGGGAGGAGTGTGCAGACAGACCGAAAATGGAAATGGAAGTAAGAATGGAAGACACGACGCTTGGTTGGATTGGGGTTGAGCAGGGTGCCTTAGGCAAGTTTTGAGGTGGAGTCTTTATCTTTTCCTCACGTTCGACAAGGTTGCATGGGGACCGAAAAGTGGAGGAGTTGTTGACCAAACGTGCGGTTCATCTCATGAAGAATAGGTTGGTTGGGAGTCGTGACCCAGCTAGTTCACTCGTGGGAGTTGACATGGAAAGAGCATGATGAGGTTGCAACACTGAAACAAAGTAAGTTGACACGACAGCTAGGACGAGTTGCGGCTAGAGATGACGATAGCAACAAGATATTCATAGACATTTTGACGTTCGTGACGATGTTTCCAAGGACGACAACCATTCTAAGTGGGGGATACTGTCACAACCACTTTTGTTAGAGAACATGGGGTTCCCCAAATCTTAGAAGAAACGCTCATCGAGCCATGCGGAGGGGACACTTGACCAAAAATGACTAAGTGTTGGGAACCTCACGTGGGTCTTAGGCACCACTTAATGGTTGGCTGGGGGCATCGGTTAAAATGAAACCCATGACGGTTAGTGCTCCAAGGTGGACAAGTAGGCTAAAGTGGACACATTATATGAGCACCCAAGTCTATAAAAACGAGAAACGAAGGCTAGCAAAGGGGACAACAAAAAATGAAGTCACTCGGAGTTGGTAAAAGAGCGCTCCCTTAGGGGAGGCGCACTGCAGGGAAGCACTTCGGAGCAGAGGCACACTGCCATAGTTGTGCTGCTAGTGAATTGGGTAGGCACACATTGCAGGAGCGTCCAACAGGAACCCTTCACAGACAAGTGGTCTGCAGGATGCGTGCTCTGCAGAATCCAGGAGTGCGCTAAGGCAAGTGAGCTCCACCGGTTCCAGCAGTGCACCCAGGAAAGCATGATCCAATAGAGCGCTAAGGAATGAGCACTCAGGTGTGCTCAGACTTAGCGCCCACCATAAAATGCACTTTGGAAAAGCGCTTAGCAGAGGTGCATTTGATAGACTTGGTCGGGCGCTCGAGGTGTGCTGAGGTGAGTGCTCCATAGATAAGCGCACTTAGGAGCAGAGCGTTCCAAGGAGCGTCAATAAGTGTGCTTCCATGGAGCATTAAGGGGAAAGTGCTTAGGTGCAATAAGTATTAGCGCCCACTAAGAGACACGTTCGAGAGGGTTCAATGAAGAGTTCAGGAAGGCGAGATTAGGGAGCGTTGTGGAAAAGCACTCTGCTACAACGAGCTTCGGTAAGGTTTCGACAGAGAGTTTGGTGGAGGCGTCCAAGTTGCGCTCATGAGAGAGCTCAACAAATGGGTGTCCAGATGTGCGTCTGAGAATGCATTTAAGAGGAAATGATCCAAACCAGCAGAGCGCCCACAGAGGTGTGTTCAACAAGGTGTTCAGAAGTGCACCTGGGAGTGCGCTTAGAGGGGGAATCTAGCAACATGATCAGCAAGTGTGCTCACCAAGTGCACTTGTTAGGGTTTTCAGAGCTGTCTTTCGTAGTGTGTCCAAGTGGTGTGCTCAGCAGCATCCTCTAGATGAGACAACTAGGTTCATTTCGGCAGGTTGGAGCATGGGTTCAAGGTGAGTCTAAGAGGTGTTTTGGAAAATGCCTAAGTCATAGGTGTGGCAGCATGAGAATTATTAGAAACACTCCCAACACCAAAGAGTCAGGGAGGAACTGCCAATAGAAGTGCTCCCAAGAATGGGAGCACTTGACAGAGGTTCATTTAGGAAGTAGTGTCGACAACAACAACAACTATGATGGGTGCACCCAACATCTCAGCGTTTGGGAGAACGAGTCGACAGTAGTGCACTCATGGAGAGTGCACATCGAAAAACAGATACCCGTCAGAAGGTGTCCAACAGTTATCCAATTTGGATAAGTCAAAGTTCGACGAGTATTTAGACTTCGACAAGTCAGGAGGAAGCTTGGCAAGATGGCTCAGTGGAGGAGTTCGACATCGACGTTGGTTGGGCGTAGTGACAGAACGATGAAGCGAGCTTCAATAGGTTGTGAGAGGTTGCGGCTTGTGGATGAGACTTTGCATGGTCTTAGCGAGCAAGCAGACGTGCGCATGTGACAATGACAATCATATGGTTGGTTTGATTATGTCTTGAGAGTAACTAGTTTGGCGAGCTCTCGAATGAGTTGTCAGTCTATGGCATCCTCCGTCGTTGTAACAAGTCTTATCATATTATACATGGGTATTAGGCACCCTCAAGTTAAGATGGACCACCCACATACATTTGTCTCTTGTGTTGTATTTGGCTTGTTGTACTGTTAGGAGTGTATAAATGTAAAAATGGCTGAGTATGGAGATAAGTGTTAAGAGTTCCGCATGTTAGGCGTAGTCTTCAGAAGAGCTCCCTGGGTTGGTCATGCCCTCGGTTGGCTTCTGGGAAGTGTCACATGGTCCCTTGGAAGGATAAAAATTGAGCCTTGTCATGAGGTTTGTGACACCTACAACCTAATTTGATAACAAATGTAAAATGGGTATTTTCCAGAATTTTTCTATATGAAGAATTTTTTATGAAATTTTTGAAAAAAGGTTTAACCAACATATTGACGTAGGAACAAAATACATATATCAAGTACAGGTATCAATAATGGGTATTTTGAGATCCAAATCATCTATAAGAATGGGACAGTATTGGGCAAAAGTGCTAACTCTGGGAAATTGTAAATTTTAGCTTAGAACTCAGAATTAAGAATATCTATAGTCGTTGGAAAGGTAATATAAAGGATAATATAATAGATAGATTCAATTTCTAAAATAAGTATATGGTTATTAGAGAAAGTGCATAAAACATATCCTTCAGGCTTAATTTGACAAGACAAATGTTAATCTAGGTAATTTCCAATGTAGCCTAAATTTTGGAAAATGTGTAAGGAGATATAGGAGTGTATCAAAGCTGAAATTAGTTAAGTATAATGGTGTGAACACTATTGTGGTTCTCTCACAATTAAGAATATGCACAATTTGGAAAGCAAGATAAGTAAATTATTGTCTAACTAGAAAGGTGCAAGATTAAACCAAGTAGGCCTCAGTGCTTGGTATATAGAGTATTGAGTGATGAAAAGTGTCAACCATGTCTTATTAATAAGAAAGAAAGATATCAATAAAGGTTGTTGGTGTCTTGAAATACTTTCTAGGTTTTCATTGGGATTAGTATGTACAATTTGAACTCCAAGGAAAATCCAATTGAACTTATATTTACTAGAGGAGATATAGTATGCCATGATGGAAGACATATAAAAGGTATTGAATTTTCTTGTAGGTAGAGAAGATAAGTCGGGATTCATGACCCTCAAAGTGGGCTATTATGTACAACCAAGAAACAATGGTCACTAATGACACTATTGAACATATTAGTAGGTAAGGAACATGGAACATATCATTGGGTGAAGGGTAAAGCATATCATATAGGAGATGAGTGAATTACCCATGTGGATAAATTGTAAGTATGAACATAAGCGTTTCAGGATATGGACCAACAACGTATGCATAAAGAATGAGAATATGTGATAAACCTCCATTCAAATGGAAGCTGATAAAATGATGGAATAAGTCATTCCGATGGGTGGATTCTTCATGTGATTCATAATTGTGATGAGGATTTTGATGGAAAAATGAAGGACAATTATATAATTGAATAGAACCTAAAGACTACCACATAAGCTAATATAGAAACTTCCAAAATAGACTCATGAAGAGGTCCTACAAGTGAAAAGTGAAATTGAACTTTGCATCGCTTAAAAAAGAGAGTGGAATTTTAAAGGATTCCAAATGGAGATGAAATGGAACTTTTTGTAGGACCTCAAACTTCTAGGAAGTAGTAAAAGAAGTCAATAATGTTGTTATGGATTGGAAAGTAGGAATGGCCGAGATGGGCTTGGTTATAAATGCATAGGGTAAGTGGAGCAACAAGGCAATGAGAGTAGAATGCAAAAGAAACTCAAAATTGAGGAAAAGGTAGCTACCTATTCAAAAAGGACCTAGTAGAAAAAGTGAGATAAATGACTAAAAAAACTACAAAAAATTGCATATAAATGACTAAATTTAGTCATGTGATTAATAGTCATTTATTGCGAGTCACTTATAATGCTACCAAATATGTGACTAATTTTTTTTAGTTATTTATTGGTTGTTTTGATTGGTTAGTTTGGTCGTATATTTAGTCATTGTTTTAGCCATTAATTATTGTTAACTAGTCATTTATTTAGTCATTAATTGTTGTTAACTGGTCATTTGTTTAGTCATTGGTTGTTGATAACTAGTCATTTATTTAGTCATTGATTGTTATTAACTGGTCATTTATTTAGCCATTGATTGTGATTAACTAGTCATTTATAATTAGTCATTAAGTGCACTTAATAGGTCATTTATTTAGTCATTGATTGTTGTTAACTGGTCATTTACTTAATCATTGATTATTGTTAACTAGTCATTTAATTATTCGTTGATTTATGTAGATAGGGAACGGAGGAATCGAACCACCAACCTCCAACCTCCTTCCTATAAGGAAGTTGCTCTTCCATTGAGCTAGCACCCTTAAATAGAAGAATCAAAGTTCACTCTAAAAAATTAATTTAAGGAATACCTTAGAGGTCAAGGAAGCATTTAAGGAATAAGGTAAAAAATTAATGGAATCATTTAACACCAAATAAAAATGTTGAAATAAAACAACCTAGAATTACATCAAAGATAGGATTTGACTATTTAACATAGCGAAATGACAAAAATACAAGTAACAATTTCTGCACCATTGTAAAAGAGTAGCAAAATGGACTTCATATGAAAGTATTCCAGATGCATTATTGTTAATAATTAGAAAATCTAGTTTGGTACAAATCATATGCCCTCTTGGGTTTGCATTCTTTAAATTCATAAAATTTTCAGATAACTTATTTAAATTTCTATTCATGCCTTAGTAATATTCCAATATGACTCGAGAAACAAAGGTAATGTAACTTACCACTCTGAAGAAACCACAGAATAAATGGTAGCACTTGTTCCATCTATTAATTCTTCCTTTAAATCGATCCTACTTAGATATATAGATAAAATGAGTTCCAGTAACAATTTCAACATAATTATTTTAAGAAGTATGAAAATCTTCAACATGTTGAACAATGCCCTCAAATTGAAAAGAAAAATATAAGTAAAAGGTAACAAAAAAATACGACTAGACAAAATCTTGTTTGTGGTTGTGAATGAACAACATAATAGTAATATATTTCCCTTCATATTTTGACAATAATCATGATACTCTTATTGTTATTCCAAGTCACACACTGCTACATGACTCTTGAATCTTTCTCACGAAGTCTTCCTTGGGTATGTTTGGTTTCATTTCTTCCCAACATGCTTATTTTTTGCTCCTCAAACAATGCTACTATTGTCAAGAGGCTAGTTGTTTCGAAACTATTTTGTTGACTAATATAATGCAAAAATATGGAATTCTTACTAAACATTTATACAAATATATGTTATGATAGTTGTTGCAATATAAATTTCCCTTTCCATTTTCTTCACACCGTTGACTCATTTCTAGGATTCTTTTTATTGGAAAATCGAGTAATAATGAGAGGGGGGGTGAATCAGTATTAGATATTTCTTTAATTTTTATCATCTTATTTAAAAAAAAGCAAAAATAGAAACATAACACTGAATTTTATTGTGGAAACCCAACTGGGAATGCCACAAACACTTTCTATTACTGCAAAATTATGTTTACAAGTATTTTGCAAGCACCAACTTGCTGGCTGCTACAACACCCAATATGTGTAGCTACAAATAAAGGATGAACTAACACCCTATTCACCAACAATGACTGGAAGGAATATATGACTTCCTGTAGGATTTTGTTACCTATCCTTACGCCTCCCAACCACCCTTAGACGATTATGTGTTCTCTGTTTTTTTTACACTTTATGATTTGCAATTTGTGTGTATAGAGACACTTTATTTGAATTACTAGAGATTTGTTTATATACCCTCAATTGTGCCTCTTTACCAAATAATCACAACTCTTCATCATGACTCTTTAACAAATAAAACTAACTTAGAAATACCTTCTCTATTAATCCTGCAAATTTAACCATATGATTATGAAATATTCGACTTCATAATCTCGACTTAGACATGTTACCTTTTGAATTATTTTATTCTTTGATTTACTATATGTCGATATTTTCAATTATGAGTCCGACTGATTGCTTTCGATGTTGAGAATTAACCTCACGAATACATTGCTTATTCCAACATTTATGATTCCATTGTTTCAAATTCGTCTTTGTCAATTCCGATGTTGAATTGAACTCTGTCGATTTTGACTTATCGACTATGATGTCAAACTATGATTTTGACTTGTTGATTCAATGTCGAACTAGAATTTATCGAATTTGACTTGCTACCTCTGACTCCAACTTTTCTGCAACTTCAACTCATGACTCTAGTTTTGACTGACATTTCAAATTGCGACTACAAATGTGACTCAACTGACATTGGCCGAAAAGTGGTCGAATTCGAATGACAATGGTATACAATAAGTTGAATTCGATTAATAATGGTCAACTTCAACTAATAATGGTCGACTTCGACTGATAATCATCAACTATTGATTTATAGAGACTCGACCATAATACAATAGGTTGACACTAACCTTCAACACTTTTGACTAAATATGGTGACGACTGACTTGCTATAATTTTCATTTGTTATTAATGAACTTATTTCAATTCAATGACAATCATACCCAACATTCTCTCCCTTTGTCATTGATGAAAACCACTCTCCAATTTTCTCCCCCTTTGACATTAATGACAAAGGATCTCAAAACTCCCCATGTCATCATTTCTCCCCTCGTCGAATGTATCCACCTTTTGTGATAGGGTACCATTTCTAGTTTTATACTAAGGATGAGGGATAAAACTTAGCTTATGTTTGATATAGGCAAAGGACCCTCGAGTCAATGGTTTAGTAAAGATGTCTGCAAGTTGTTCCTTCGTATAAACCTACTGCAATTTGACAACATTTTGTGACACTTTTTCTCTTAAAAAATGATATTTTTTGGAATGTGCTTGGTCTTGGAGTGCATAACTAGATTTTTGGATATGTTTATGGCACTCGTGTTGTCACAATGTATCACAACCGGGTCCTCATATTTCACAAGTAGATCTTCTAATGTTTGTTTCATCTAGATGACTTGAGTACAATAAGATGCAACAACAATATACTCAGCTTTTGCTGTCGAAAGTGAAATGGAGGATTGTTTTTTGTTTATCCATGATACTAAGTAATTTCCTAGGTAAAATGATGCTCCATTGGTGCTCTTTCTATCATCAATACTTCCTTCCCAATCTTCATTAGTAAATTCCTTCAGAGAGAAGTCAATTCCTTTTGGATACCATAAACCATACTCCATAGTTCGTTTCATATATCTAAAGATTCTTTTTACTGCTGCCACATGTGTTTCTTTGGGGGTTGATTGGAATATGGAAACCAAGCCTACATACTGCATCACATCTAGTATTGTAGTTGTTACATATAGAAAACTACCAATCATTGACCTATACAAGGTATGATCTACTTCCAAAGACTCATCATCCTTGCTTAATTTACACCCCGTGACCATAGGAGTACTAACTGGTTTTGAGTCTTCCATTTTAAACTTTCTCAACATGTATGATATATTTGGTTTGAGAGATGAAGATCCCTTTTTCATTTTGAGAGACTTGTAAGCCAAGGAAGAATGCCAGTTCTCCCAACATTGACTTTTCGAACTCCTTTTTCATTTCTGAAGAAAACTTTTAGCTAAGAACCTATAGATCACTTCCAAATATGATATCATATATGTAAGAAACAACAATGATCATGTTTATTTTTTCAAACTTTATGTAGAGATTACCGTCACTGGTCCCCTCTTTTATAACCTTGTTGTTTCAAGTACTTATCCAGCCTTGAGAACCATGCTCTTAAAGCTTGTTTGAGGCCATATAATTCCTTTTTTAGTTTGCAAATATAATCTCTATTTTCTGATAATAGAAAACCTTAAGCTTGTTCAACATAGACTTTGTCTTCAAGTTCTCCATTAAGGAACACATATTTTACATCCATTTGGTATACTTTGAAGTTTTTATAGCATGCAAATGCTAAGAACATTCTAATGGATTCAAGTCTTGCCACATGTGCAAAAGTTTCTTCAAAGTCAATACCTTTTATTTGAGCATATCCTTTGCATACTAGTCTGGATTTGTTTCTTATGACTTAACCATCCTCATTAAACTTGTTTTTGAAGATCCATTTGGTCCCAATAATGTTCATGCCTTTTGGTCTTGGGACAAGTTCCCAAGATTGGTTTTTCTCTATTTGGCCCAACTCATATTCATTATGGCACTGATCCAATCATTATTTTTGATAGCCTCTCTAAAAATTTTTGGCTCAACCTACTAGATTAATGGTTGTTATTGAAAAATTAGTCTTATTCTTGTACTAACTCCTATATCTTTGTCACCTATGATTAGAGTTTCAAGATCATTCTTTTGAATTCTTCTAGATGGAGTTTTTGTATAAGATCTAGGAGAGTCTTCATCTTCACTTTATTTCGTTTGTTCTAAATACTCCTACTTTTGAGAATCTTCATCTTCCTGTTATTCTTCAATATACTCCTTCTTTTGATAATCTTCATCTTTCTATCCCTTTAAAAACTCCTCCTTTTGAGAATCTTCATCTTTCTCTTCATCATCCTCATTTTCTTGAATTTTAATTTTTCTTGGTTTAGTTTCTTCAACAGTTACACTTGCACTTTCTATGATCTTGTGTGATCTTAGATTGTAACATCTATATGCCTTTTTGGTGGATTAATATCCAAGAAATATGCCTTCATTTGTCTTGGAGTGAAATTTCCCAAGATCATCATCATCTCTCTTTATGCAGAACTCACTTCCAAAGACTCTAAAGTACTTGAATGATGTTGGTCTACCAAACCATAGCTCATAGGGTGGTTTGTCACTATTTAATCTGAGTTGTCCTTTGTTCTGTATATAAACAACCATGTATATTGCTTCTCTCCAATATATGTTTGGAAGTTTAGCTTCATTAAGCATGGTTTTGGCTGCTTCTTGAACTATCATGTTCTTTCTCTCTACTACTCCATTTTGCTGAGGAGTTTTTGGGACTAAAATATGCCTTTTGAGTCCATGAGTTTCACAAAACTCATTGAATTCATTTGCGGTAAACTCTCCACCATTGTCCAACCTTAGACGTTTAATTTTAAGATTTGTTTCATTCTCAACTAGTGCTTTATAGGATTTAAACTTCATAAAGGATTCTGATTTTTCCTTGAGAAATGCCGCCCAAATCATCCTTGTATGATTATCAATGAATAACATGAAGCAACGCTCACCTTGCATGCTTTTCGTCCTTGTAGGACCATGAAGGTCAGTGTGAATTATTTCCAATGGTTGTGATGTTGTATGCTCTTTGATCTTGAAACTTTCTTTTGTCTGTTTCCCATGACGACAATGTCTACAAACATAGTTAGGAGGTTTTATGATCTTTGGTAAGTTTCTTACGGCTCTGTTCTTACTTATTTTTAGAATATTGTCAAATTTTAAGTGCCTGATCCTCCTATGCCACAACACACTTTCATCTATTTGACTCATGTAACATTGTTCTTCATTTTCAAGGATGTATACATTGCTTGGAGTTCTCACAACATTCCCAATAAGTTTTCCTAAATTTTTCTTTCTGATTTCACATTTCTTGGAGTCAAATATGCAAATGTGCCCTTGATCACAAGTTTGACACACACTTAGGATATTAGGTTTTAAGTTTTCTACTAACAAAACATTTTTTGCTTTAAGCTTGTTTCTAAGAGCCACTACACCTTTCCCAATTATTTTATACGATAGATTATCTCTAAAAGTAACTTTTCCCTTTTGATATTGTTTTAGGCTGATGAACTTACTTGGGTATCATGTCATGTTCTTTGAACATCCACTATCCATATGCCATAGATTTTGCTTTTCTATGGCACATAGATCTATTGAACATTTTTCTTTCACATCTTATATTCTTTTCCAAGACTTTATTTACTCTGTGTGTCTAGTTGTGGCTCCTTTTTCATAGGATTGAATGGTTTACAATTTCTAGCTATATGCCCCAAGTTACCACATTTGTAACATTCTTTGTCATACCCCTGTAAAGGTGCAAAGGAATTCTGACTTCTGCCTTTTGGAGGATCACTAGAATTGTATTCCTTGTAGGGATATTTCTAATTATGTTTTTGGTTCATCCTACATTCAAATTATTTGTGCCCAAAATTGTTACAAACATAGCAATTACCCAAAAAGAGTTGTAGATTTCTGTTTTTCACTAGCCTTCTTGGAATTTTATTTATCTTCCTTTCATTTTGAAAAGAACCAGATTTGTTACTATCTCCCTTGTCAACTGAGTCTTTGAGTACATCAACAAAACTATTTTTGATTCCATTTTGTATTGTGGGAGAAGATTGTTCTGACTTCATTCCTTTGTCATAACCCAATTGAATTTTATTACTAGATGATCTTTGGCAACTTAGGATGTCATCTAGTTTTTTTGAGTTGCTCAAAAATTTTGATTGGAAGGATTCTTCATCAATCTTATTTCTAAGTAAGACTAATTCAACCTTATATTTCTTTAATTCTTGCTTTCTTTTCTTCAACTGTTGTTCTAGACTATTTTCAACCTTTGTAGGTTCTTGAAGATGATTTTTTAAGTCAACAACAATTCTTTCTGTATCATTGTTTTCCTTTTCAACCTCTGTCACTTTGGTTTTTAATTGTTTGTACATGATTTTATACTTCCTTAATTCTTCAAGAGAAATTATGAGTTCTGCTTCAAGGTCTACCACTCCTTCTGATTCATTTTCAGGGTTTTCACTATCTACTCCCATGACTATAACTTCTGATTCTTCCTGTTCACTAGACTCATCTATGTAGCTATCATCGATGGAGTAAAAGGTCTTTATATTTTTGTTTTTCTTTCTATATTCCCGTTTTTTCTTCTTGAAGTCCTTAGGGAACTCATCCTTGTCCTCATGTTTGGGATAAGGGAATTTGGAAGCAAAGTGACCAATTCCCCCACAGTTGAATCATTTTAAGGGCAATTTCCATTTGTACTTACCTGTACGTTTCTTAAGATTTTTAACAAGAAGTGCTTCTTCATCATCAGAGTCTTCTGATTGAATCTTTGTTTTGAATTTCTTGGATACTTTAGATGCCTTGAAAGCAACTTCCTTCTTTTGAGAGATATCTTGTCCAATCCTCATCTCATAAGCTAGGAGGATCCCATATAGTTCATTAATGGTAAGATTGTCGAGATTTTCTCTGTCTTCTAGGGTGGAAATCTTAGGATTGTAAATCATTGGAAGTGATCTTAGTACTTTTTCAACTATTTTATTTTCTTCCAATTCTGCTCCTAGCCCTTGAATTGTATTGACAATTTTGTATATTCTCTCAAGTTATTCTGATATGTTCTCTTCTTCCTTCATTTCTAGACTTTTAAATTGAGATTTAAATGTCTGGTGTTTGGCCCTTTTTACCTTGGTATATCATTCATAGATGGTCTGCAACTTGTTCTGAATCCCCTTTGATGTATTGCTATGCATTACTTTGAAAAAAATTGTTATGCTTAATCCAGCTAATATCGAATTAACATCTTTGTCATTGTACCCAAATTGTTTTATTCCTTCAAGATCCGTGGGAGGATATTTTGGTTATCTATAACATGTTTCTACAAGTAACCAAACTTCAAGTCCAATAGACATTAAATGACTTCTCATCCTAACACTCGAGAACTCATAATCCTCACCATTGAATAGTGCAACCTTGGAGGTCGTTTTTCTTGGTTGATCCATGGTGATAAACTATCTCTCTTCAAGTGGTTAAACGTTATTGATGAGACCTGCTCTGATGCCAATTTTTGGAAAATTGAGTAATACTTAGAGAGAGGGGGTGAATCAGTATTAGAAATTTCTTTAATTTCTATCACCTAATTTAAAAAAAAAAACAATAGAAAAAAAACACATAATTTTATTGTGGAAACCCAACTAGGAAAACCACAAACACTTTATATTACTGCAAAATTATATTTACAAGTATTTTGCAACAACCAACTTGTTGGATGCTACAACTCCCAATATTTTCAGCTAATTGCTCTGATACCAATTGTTGGAAAATCGAGTAATACTAATAGGGAGGGTGAATCGGTATTATATATTTCTTTAATTTTTATAACTTATTTTAAAAACAAAACAAAAATAGAAACAAAACACATAATTTTATCATGGAAAACCAATTGGGAAAACCATAAACACTTTCTAATACTGCAAAATTATATTTACAAGTATTTTGCAATAACCAACTTGCTGGATGGTTCAACTCCCAATTTTTTCAACTACAACTCAAGGATGCACTAACACCCTGTTTGCCAAAAACGACTGGAAGAAAGATATGACTTCCTACATGCTTTTGTTGCCTACCCTTATGCCTCCCAACTACCCTTAAATGATTATACGTTCTCTGTTTTTAGTACACTTTATGATTTTCAATTTGTGTGTATAGAGACATTTTATTTGAATGGATAGAGCTTTGTTTATATACCCTTAATCGTGCCTCTTTACCAAATAATCACGACTCTTCATCGTCACCCTTAACAAATAAAACTAATTTACAATTGCATTCTTTATTAATCCTGTGAATTTACCATATGATTATGAAATATTCAACTTCATAATCTCACCTCAGACATGTTACCTTCTGACTTATTTTATTCTTTGATTTAAAATATGTCGATATTTTCAATTCTGAGTCCGACACATTACTTTTGATGTCGAGAATCAACCTCACGAATACACTATGTATTCCAACATTTTTTATTCCATTGTTTCGACTTTGACTTTGTTAATTCCGATGTTGAACTGAATTCCGTCGATTTTGACTTATCAGTTATGATGTCGAACTATGATTCAAACTTGTTGATTCGATGATGAATTATACTCTGTCGATTTCGACTTGCTAACTCTGACTCCGACTCATGACTCTGGTTCTCACTGACAATTCATATTTCGACTTCGACTACGACTCAACTGACAATGGTCGATAGGCGGTTGAATTCAACTGACAATAGTCGATAATAGGTCGACTTCGATTGATAATGGTCAACTGGTAATGGTTGACTTTGATTGATAATGGTTGATTGATAATGATCAACAATAGGTCAACTTCGACTGATAATGGTCGTCAAGCAGTCGAATATTGATTTACAAAGACTCGACCATAATATAATAGGTCGACACCAACCTTCGACACTTTCGACTAAATATTGTGATGACCTTTCTATCATTTTACTTTGTTATTAATGAACTTTGACATTAATGACAATCATACCCAACTCATTTGAGGCTCAATTTCTATTTTCTTACTCATGTCACACAATTTTGCAATGGTGGCTAAAATATGTTTATGGAAAATTTGCATGATGAATGCACAAAAGTAAATTGCTTGCTATCAACTATAAAATACCAACTACTAACCAGAGCAATGATGCCTCATTGCAAATAACATAATATTGAACTTGAATATTTTCGAGAAGAAAAATACAACAATTAGGATGGAAAAACATTATTTATCAAACATAGATCATGTATATTGTATTTCTATCATACGATATGGTTCACGCAGTATCATTTTTAACTTTCAACAAATAAATCTTTGATTTTAGAAGAACTTCATAATACATATGCACTTTGATCCAAACAAAGGAACCTAACCATTATAATGTTTCCAAACGTGGTAAAACATAGATGGGGATTCAAGGTTCAAGTTACTACCTTTGGTTTTTTGCTTGAATCCTAGACATCTCTTTCAAGTCTTCCTCCTAAGCATTAACTGCTACCATTTGCTTCTCCATAACCTCCTTAGCTCTAGCTTCATCGTCAACTTCATAAAACTTGTCTCTTTCTTCTTCTCTCACTAGAGATGCTTTCATGATGATAGCATGGTCCCTAGTATTTGCAAGTTCACCACGCCAAAGTTGTGCTTCTTGCAAGGAAATATTTCTTTGCTTCATCAGATTATCTTCCCTTTTGTTAAGACTGTTACATTTTCATTTGATTCCTTCAACAACAAATGGAGAAATTAATATTAACACACAAATAAAAGGCATGCTCTGCATTTATTTTTCACACAAACCAGTTTTTCACCACTGACTACATGGACCAACTTCAACTTTAGTTGCAACTCTTTTTTACCGTACTCCTAAGTTTTATGAAATGGGTGTTATCTTCAGATGGATTTTATTTCAGGTTTCAATTATGAATCCTAATTCTTTTAGGATCAAGCTTGTATAAGTTATTAACTTAATTTAGCACAAGTATACATCAATTTTATGGTGAAAACACACATAAAGTTGGCAACCCTTCCTTCCATTCTCTTTTTACAAATAAAAAAATGAAATGAATTAATATCCACTGATGACAAAAATAGGTCAATAGGACTAAAAGGTGCAACCGTATCAACAATGTGAAAGTGGAGTGCAAACTCATCTCTCAAAAGTACAATAATAAACCTAAAACCAAGGGGACAAGAAGAAAATAAACCCCTACATATTGAAATGAGCTTATTATTGTATCTAGATTGATGAAATGCATCTACAACCCAGGTAGATGTGTCACATTTGTTAAACTAATAAACTAAATTGGAAAAAAATGGCTCGTAAGTGAAATTGTTTTAAAAACATGACCATAATAATAATAATAAAAAACTAGCAAAAAAAATAATAAACTTAAAAAATCAAATCTAACAATAATACTAATAATAATATATCATAAAATAAATCAACATACATTCATCTTAACTACTATCTTCAAGCATTGACAAGTTTTTTATTCAATCCTTTTTATCCCTCTCATTGATTATTACCTCTGGGCTTAATATGGATCTATGTTGGTAAAAATTGCCACAATGTAACATACATATAAGAAATATCAGTTACTATCATCGCTATATCTAAGAATGGAAACATCCACCTTGAGAAGCTGCCTAACAAAGTTCCTTGGAGAATGACCTATATCGACGAGTCCTTGGGTAGGGATCCATGGTTACCTATGGATGTACATTGCAAGTGATGAGAGTACAAAATGGAGCTGATGTGTGATGTGGAACCCATGGAAGATCCCCTCCTAGCATCCCAAGGTCGAAGAATTTTTAATAATGAAGAAGAAGTTGGTGACTACGCCGTTGGTTAGAGTATCTTGTCAATGTTGTTGTTTTGAAACTTTAGACTTCCTCTTAGTCAAAAACTTAGATTGACTTCATGGGGATGGGCATTTGGGTCAAGGGACAATCCTTGATGAACTTGCAACCATTAATTTTAGTATTGCGGCCATTAATTTTAGAAACAAGCAGAACCTAAATGGGGTAATTTGCAATACTTAAAAGACATGGAATGATGATTACGATCACTAAAAGGAATAACAAACTCAACACTAATTAAAATATGCCCTTTAAGCACCAAATAGTGTTTTCCAAACAAACTACTTAAGCACCAAGTAGAAATGACAAAATCCATAAGGAGAAACCCTTAATAAAAAGGTTCACATGGTACATTTCATCCAAAAGAATCTTAGGATCCAAGTTCTCAAAAGAAAAAGATGAAATAAATTTTTTGTTTGGAACAATGAGAGAAGGTCATGACTTGGAAATTTGTTTCCCGATCTCACAAATCACCTCACAATGCATGAAATTCATTTCATCAAAATATATGGTAAGAGTTCAAGATCTGAACTTGATAATGTTGATGGCCACTTGCATGCATGAAAGTCCTTACAATCATGTAGAAATATATGTTACATGCTTCCTTTGTAGAAAAGAAAAAAATACCACAATTAAGCAAAATTCAAGAATTAGAACTCAATGTGTGGAAACAATAATGATTAACAGTGCTAAAGACTAATATTAAAGGCCACTTTAATGACTCAAATTTATTTCATTGCACTATTTTTGTAGTGTATGCTTATGCTATTTTTTAACACAAACATATATTCAAGTAGCTAGAGCATTTTAAGATTGTAGTGTGGACACGCCATATTATATATTTGAGGGATTATAATTACATAGATTCGTCTAATTGTTTTTGTTCATTTATATAAATCTTAACCAATCACATATCTTGAAATTAATTTTATGGATGCATTTAAATTCAACCTTAAGAGATTGATAGATTGATATATTTAGGGGCCAATTTCATCATGCACAAACCTAATTCTAAAAGAGAAAAAGAAGAATGAATTCATACAAGACACTAAAAAACCATTACTTAATTGATAAACAATACTAGGGGTTATAAAAGATTAAAATCATATGAATATTTATTTTAGGTTGGGTATTGAATAGTCCTTTTCAATACTCACGCTTGAAGGGAACCAAGGTAGAGGAACATGCTACAAAATAGAGGACATTTGTGTGAGATTGATGAAAATCACTTATCAATGACCTATAGGAGCCAAAAGTAATTCCCAACCAACATCTTGTTCTAGGGATGCAAAGGAAGCCTCATAAGGTAACTACAAAAAAAACTCAAACTTGGGAGCAATCCAAGTTAATATATGTGACTTTAACACATTTCTAAATTACAATCTAAATTTATCATAAACATAACTCTCTTATTGAAAACCATAATGGGGGATTCTAACATGTTCTTTCAAGATACTATACAATCCATAGATAAGACTTTAGTGTAGAATTTAAATTCAAGACTAGCTTGGAAAAACAATAATGATCCTGCACCAGTCATGTGATTTTTCTCCCACTCTAACAAACAACAAACCAAATCCATACAAGGTAAGATGATCACCATGTCTAAGGACATAATCCGCAAATTAGTTTTATTCCTCTCTCTATTGAAGCTTTGCAAAAGAGTCAAAAGCATTTTAGTGAAAAAATTACTTAATATTAGAACAATTGAAAATATTTATTGTTGTAGACCATGAGTTTCTACATCAAATAGAAACTTAACATTGAAAAACATGGAAACAATACAATACCTGATGGTACCAGGAAAACAGAGGAATAATGCCTACTTCATGAATATTTTTTTGTTTAGTAGCTACTCCAAGGTCACTGCATGCTTACATCAATGTATCCAACTTCTCCACTGAGTTAACCTGAAACGTGAAAAATTATATTCTTAGGAATATATATTTTCAAATTAACATTAAGAGAAATAAAAGAAATAGAAAACAATGATGATGCCCCAAATCATTGCAATTTGACTCATTTTCTAAAAATCTATTGTGTGTTGATACTAGAACTTAATAAGTTTCTCACAAGTTTGAGCATAAGAAGAAGCATTTTGAGGTAAATGTAATGTGAATAACAATCAGAAGGACATGTCCCATAATGTATAAGTTATAGGCATGAATTATCAGTATTTTGGGCACATTCCAAGTAAATTTGTGCAATCTTAGCAAGTAAACATCCATAAGCCATTATTTGGTTCCTACATATGGGTAGGATTACCCTCCTCACAATCAATGTGAAGTAGATCTGGTAATAGTATGAGTAATTATGAGAATGAAATAAGCAATTCTGGGAACTTTTCAATGTTAAAGGAGGTCAAAAAAGAATTATGTTCAAAATAACAACCCCAAATCATGAATTCTAGGCACATATTGGAATGCAACAATGGTCCTTTTAAAGATCTCAGCATAATTTTGTTGAAATTTGACATGTGTATGATAATTATAAAAATTGTAGACCATAATAGAGATAGTAATGGAGATGTTAACAACAGTAGAACATATGCAACAGTAAAACATTCATTCACACAATTGAACACAATATTTTTCATGGGGAAACCTTTTAAGGGAAAAAGCCCCAAAGCATTAATAATTCATCCTCTAAATGAGATGACTGAGTTTGTACATGAGCAGAGAATTTGTTCACAGAACTTTGAGATGAATGTAAATAAAATTTTCCAAACTGAGTAAGCCCTAACAGGCTTATACTTTACTGTTGCTGACTATTGTCGTGTTACATACTTAAATAATAACAACAATAAATACATAAATATAACATATACAATATATTGCCATACATAAATATATATAGAAATAGAAACATAATAATAATAAAAACAAACAATAATAATATAATGATATAATATTAATTAATGAAAAGGTGTAACTCTTTATGAAGAGTTGCATTAGACACCCTCTAAATCATTATATATATGGGAAAGTCTATCTTGTAAATCATATCTATTTTATCAACTCATGGATTATTCGTATTTTAGAAAGTGGAAGTTCGAGAAGTTACAGTAAACGGTATTGTTAGCACTCCAGGAAACTCTTCTAGGCTGTAACTCGAAGATGCCTGGTAACTTAAAAATTCTTTCAATGGTTCACTCAATGATGAGTAATATTGGATCAAAATGAATATCTAACTCACTGAATGGTATACTCAAGACAGTCTTAAGTACATTCAGACAACAAGGCCTTCAAGAGCTACTGTCAGATAGGTAATAGATAAATATGGATGAAGAAAATGACTTTATTAACCAGAACACATACATACAACCATATATATATGATGGGCCAATAAAACTAGTATGATTACTTATGATCCTTTGCTCACTAATTAGATGATAAGATGACAGTCACCAATAGATTATGTAAACATAGATAAAGAACATAATTTCACTCATAAGAATATAACATAAATGTAAAAGAAGATCTGACAAATAAAAATGAAAGAAGCTTGCATACTGAATATATTATAGAAAGAGTCTTTATCACAACAACAGTGTAGATAGAACTCCAAATCCCCCTTTGTTCTACAGAAGTCACAGGATTTATAGCCTTTACAAAATTATTCTGGATCCTGAAAAACGGGATCAAATTTGCTAAAAATAGACAATAAAAAACAGTTGCAAGATAATAGGAAAAGATCCTATTTTGATGGTCAATCTCCATATCTCAAACAATCTTCTTGATTTTCAAAATCTTTGACAGCTGAAGTAGAAACTGAAGGAGAATTCGAAATTGCCATTTGGCAAACAAGTCACCTTTTACGAAAGTAGGTAGGAAGCCTTATCACCTCTATCTTTGCTGGCGAAAACTGAAACATAACTCTAATCTTGATGCCTTTAGCCTTTGTCTATCATTATAAATCATCCTTGAAACATTTGGATCAGAGAGTCTTGGATTTGGGCAAAATAATATCTCTCTGCCATGTCTGCACTTTCGGTGGATGGTAGAGGAAAAATTCGATCCTGTTAGCTACCAAAAGCTCTGTTTTTGGTGGCTAACGAACAGTTGAAGTGTTCTCCTAAGCCACCGAAAATCCTATTTTAACAGTTAATCAGAATTGCAACAATCACATTTTACCTTAATGTTTTAAAGCTTTAATGTTGTTCTTCTGGTGTCTCTGTAACTTGAATAGGGTCTGGGATTGCAGTAGAATCACAGGCTGCCTCTGGATCATAAAGATTCATGGTTACCTCTGCTAGGGTTTCCAGATTATGATGTGCTTGAGACTGAGGGTTTGAATACTTTGTCTGTAATTTTGATAGCCTGATTTTTCTGTAGAGCTTGGTGTTGTCCTTCATCAACTTGAGATTCTTTCTTCGAGCTTAGTATACTTTTTTTTTTAGTTCTTGAAGAGAGTCATATAGTTCAGTATTTATTTTAGTTAATCTTTCATTGCTTCTTTTAATTTCCCTTTCAAGAACTTCTAATTCATACACCTGCCTTAGCAGCTAGTTGATCTTATGAGATCTTCTAAGATCTAGAAGCCTCTGCAACTTGTTGACTTTGATAATCCTTTGGTGTAGGCGAGGGAAGATCTTCATGACCTGCTGCAACTTGATTTTCTAGGTCATCTCCTTGCTCTTCTTCATCCTCAAAATCAGTGTATGGTAGGTTGAGGACATTCTTGTCTTGTGAAGTAGCTTCTTCTTTCTCTCTCTTCTTACTGAAATCTAGATTCCTTTTGGCCTTCTTAGTCTTAGAAGTTGGAGAGGTTTGATCAACTGCAATTGGAGAGATGGATCTCCTCTTCCTCTTTCCACTTCTGGGAGTGGAAGACTTCTTTGAAGAAGACCTCTTTTTATCCTATGGTTGTAGCTCTGTTTCAAATTCATTCCAGAACAGGAAGTACGCCCAATCAATGTTCCTCCTTTGCAGTAGCTCAAAAACAATTAGCTTGACCAAGCCATGATGAGATAATCTACCTGCAATTTGCTTGGCTTGGCTTTGACTTGACGAGCCATCTTAGTCAAGCTTGTGTAGAGGTCAAAAGGCAAATTCAAGGGGCTCCTTCCAATGAAGTGATTCATTAATTTAAAATGATAGATCATCACCCTATTGTATCTACCCTCATAGGTTATGAAGACAAGAATTGAATTCAAAAGGTGCTGCCATTTCTCCTCGAGATAGGACGTAGGAATGTTCTTCTTCCATACAATACTTTTGTGCTCAGGTTTCAGGTAGGATCTAAATTCAACATTCTTTGTAACATTGGTCTTAAACCATTTTTCTCCAGTCCTTGGAAGCTCTATCACTTCAGCTATAAGAGATTCATCCACCTGGAATTCTTCCTTGCCGATTACTTCTTTTCTGCCATCAAATGTGAGAGAAAAAGATTCTGCTACTTGCTGATGAGATCCTTGGATTTTTTCACAAAACCTATAACAACCTATGTCTTTGAATAGTTGACATACCTCGGGGTGTGATTCTAGGTAACATATATCATCAAGCTCTTTCCTTAGGGCAGGTCCTCCTCTCTTCATTTTTTGAACTGTTTCTCTGCACTTGTAATTTCAAAATTCGAGCTAGGGGAGGACAACACAGTGTGAAAATTGGGAGGTTTGGCTCAACGAAAACAAACGCAAGGAATAAGGAATGAATCAAGGGAATGTCTTGATTTTGAGGGATCCATTTGGCAATTGAGATTTGAAAAGGTAATGATTAGCTGATGAGCCTCGTGATCTGCGAACTAGAGCTACAATAAGTGACGTAGGGGTGAAGTCGCAATGTATAGGATAGGTGTAGGGTAAAGAGGATTTGGGATTGGACATATCACATCAAACTCATAATAATAATTTAAACACCTCTTACCAAATCATAATCCACTACCTGTCTTGTCTTTTCGGTGGTTAATGGGTGATGATAGGACTTCCATCCTGACGGTTCCTGTGTATGCAGGACGTGTTGACTGCTTCAACCTTCTTGTGATTTCGGTGGCTAAAATAGCCCCAAATTTCATGTTTAAGATGACAAAAGTTAGGATTTTCGTTGGCTAATGAATATTTGAAATGTTCTCCTAAGCTACTGAAACCTGAGCTTTGATTTTCTTGAAGAAAAACAAAGTCCAATGTGTTTCAGACTTCATTACATACCCAAAGCTCTCACAATGAGCCTTAAAATTTTCAAAAATATTTTTTGACTTTGTATCACTACTTGAAATAAATTGTCTAATTTATTTGAGGAGATAACATATGGCTCCTACTCGGGGATGGAATCCTCCCTGTGAGGTTCCAAGAACCACAGATCAAATGCCTTTCCTATAAAACAAAAATCAAACCTATCTTCTAGTGTTCCATTGGGCATGGAGTTATTTTGCAAAAAAAAAAAATGATATTTACAATGACAAGGATTTGAAGCCTTAGATGAAATAGAGTTTCAGAAAATGCCCATTGACTGGGCTACCAAACATTTCTTGACCTTCCAAACTTTGCAGTTTGAAAGTGTTGTTTTGTTGCACACGAGTTATCACAAAAGGACTTGTCCATAGAGAATCAAATTTACCGTGCTTGCCCTTGTCTTTCCTGACAGCATCCCATTTCAGAGGCCAGTATCTAACCTGAAAATTGTCCACCTTTTCTTTCTTGTCAAAATTATTTTTTATCTTCTTTTGGTGAGCTTCTAATTTCTCCACCAACTGTTCTCTAACTTGTTGCAACTCAACCAAATCAAGCATTCTTCTTACCATGTCATTTGGTTCATCCTGTTCCTCTTGAAAGAACTTGGATATTGGTAGAACTAGCTAAATGGGGAAAATAACATCAGTACCATAAACCAATTTAAAAGGAGAAGTCCCTATGGATTTTTTGTCGGTCACTTTGTCAGCCCAAAGAGCAAACTTTAGTTTAGAATCCCAGCCCTTCTGATTTTTCTCCAATAGCTTTTTGATGATTCTAACTAGGCTCTTATTAGATGACTCGAGAAGGCCATTGCCTTAAGGGTAGTAGGAAGTAGAATGCACCAATTGAATGCCCAATGACTCACACATGTTAACCAATGCATCGGCTTTAAAAGCTGGTGCATTATTAGTCACTAGTCATTTTGGGCAGCCAAATCTGATAAAAATGTTTTCATATAGAAATTTCATGATGACTTAATGAGTGGAATTCCTTGTGGGAATTTCCTCTATCCATTTGGTAAAATAATCAGTAGATACTAAAATCCACCTATGCTGACCACTGGATGGAGGATTAATGTCTCCTATGAAATCAAGACCCCACTGCTGGAAATGACCATTCACTACAATAGGTCTAAGGGGAAAAGATTTGAGCTGCTGCTTTCCTATGAATCTTTGGAATTTGTCACAAGATTTCACAAAGGTACACACATCAGAGAAAAGAACATGCCAATAGTATCCAGCCCTTAGAATATTGTGAGTTGTAGTTTTCCAGTAATGATGGCCTCCACATATGCTTGAATGGAACTGATGCATGACTTGAACTAACTCTTCTTTATCTAAACATCTGAGAAAAATAACAGAATGATCTTTCCAATACAACAATTTGTTAATTATGCAAAATTTAATAGATCTAAGCTTAAGAGCTCGTGATTGAGTCATGCTAAGTTTAGGAGGAACTTCTAAATTTCACAAAAAATGAATAATACCTGAATACCACTCACATGAAGACAACTTATCAGCCACCTGCTGACTGTCATGCTACTCTTCTACTGCTACCTCTGTCTGTAAGCTTGCTGAACTTATCCCAATGAAATTCATGCCTAGTAGATCACAATTTTCTTTAGTCATGAGCTTAGCTAGGCCTTGGCCTTTTACTAGCTTGGTGGGATTTACTTCTATATCAAATTCAATCAGCTTTGCAATCCATTTGGATCTCTTGCCATCAATGTCAGGCTGGGTTAAAATGTCCTTCACAGAAGCTGAAGAGACATAGGTAATGACCTTTGCGTGTAAAATATAAATTTTGAAAGCTTTCAATGACTTAATAAGAGCATAAGATTTTTATTATTATTATATAGGATCATACTTTAGTTCAGCATCTCACAATGTTTTGTTGAAGAAAGCGATTAGGTGATCAAGACCTTCATCATCTTTCTACAACAAGATTGCTGCCACTATATCATAGGAAGTGAAAGAGAAAATATAGAAGCCCTTGGTGTAATCTGGACTAATTAAAGTAGGAGCTTCCACGATAGCCTGCTCGATGGCTTCAAAAGAGTTTCTTGCATTTTCTGTCCACTTAATTTCAGATTCCTTCCTCAACATGGAAGTTATGTGTTTCACTAACTCAAAAAAATTAGGAATAAACCTCCTGACAAAATTGATCTTGCCGAGGAATGATTGAATATCCTTTTTTGACCTTGGTATGGATAATTTATGAATTTCTTCGACCTGAACTAGATCAATCTTCACACCCTCTGCTGAAACTATGTGGCCTAGGAGTTTGTCCTCCCTGAGAGCAAATTGAGACTTTTTTGGGTTCAGAGATATCCCGAACTGTCTACATTTCAGAAAAAAACATTTTTTAATTGCTGAAAATGTTCTTCATAACTGTTTGAGTATACAGTGATGTCATCAAGATATTTGAGAACAAACTTGTCCTTTAATCCCATAAAGGCTATGTCCATGGCCCTCTGAAAAGTGGCCCTAGCATTCATCAACCCAAATGGCATCTTGGCATACATGAAGGTACCCCAAGGAGTGGTAAGAGCAGTTTTTTCTTGATCATTAGGGTGTAGTAAAACTTGGTTGTAGCCTGAAAAGCCATCTAGAAATGACATGACACCAGCTCCTGAAACTCTTTGCAACATATGCTCCATCTTGGGTAGGGGGTAGTTGTCTTTCTTGGAGCATTTATTTAGGTTTCTAAAATCGACACATAACCTGATCTCACCATTTTTCTTCCTCACTATCACTAAATTTGCAATCCATTTGGAATACCTCAGTGGGATTATGATTTTTTCATCTAGGAGCTTTTTGATTTCCTTCTCAATGACAGGAAATAAGAGAGGACTGATAGGCCTTAACTTTTGTTTGAAAGGGATGGTGTCCTTTTCCAGGGGAATTTTATGTTGAATGATATCTGTATCATATGTTTTCAGATCACTGTATTCCCAAGCAAATATATCAGCAAATTCTTTCATAAGACTGCAATATTCTGACCTCTTATCAGCAGTCAACTCAGTAGCCAAACTTATGAATTTAGGATAACTTTGGCTACCTATATTGTGCTCATGGATAGCGGGGTCTTTCTCCCTTTTCACAGGTTTGAAGGGGACATCATTATGGTCAAAGATATTTTCAAGAGGTACTAGACCTCAAGGTATATGATTTCTTGACAACTTAACAATATTGTGTTGACCCATTTTCTCTTTCAATTTAGGCCTTTGGGATTCCTCTACATTTAGATTTTCTTGGTCAATATGCATATCAGAAAATTCATCAACGATCTGGAGAAATTTACTAAGTTCGTCATCATCCTCAAAGACTTTCCAATATTTAACATTATCAGGTAGGGATGGCCTGTATTTGACTTGGATTTCATAGTTCAATTTAGGAGGCATAGGATGAATGAACATACTGGCAGAGACATCAAGGGAATCATCTAGATGGTTCATAGCTCTAGGCATATAGGAAATGTCAAAAATCATGAAAGAGTCCCTAAGTTTCCATACCTCATCTCTGTATGCCTTTAGCCTGACATTCTTTGCTTGAAAAGTGTTGTTCACATGTTGTATGATGAGATCTACATCTCCAAATATCTTTAGACACATGATTCCCATCTCCTTAGCAACCTTTACTCCCAATAGCAAAGCCTCATACTCTGCTATATTGTTAGTAGTCTTGAAATCAAGTTTATAAGACAAATGAATAGTCTCCTTTGAAGGAGAAATCAAAACTACGCCTGCACTTGCTGAGGCTTGAGCACTAGCCCCATAAAAAAACATGCTCCAGACAAAGGTGGTTACTTCTTCTATGAGCTGCATAGGTACTGGCTGAGAATCATCTATTTGCAGAATACATGCCCCAAAGTCTGTGTCGACTGCATAGATGGGATGATTTATAGAATTCTTTTCATTACTGATGATGTAGGCAAGCTGATTTTCTCTATAGAGTCTCTTGGTTTCTCCTCCAAACATCGGGATTGTAGCATAAGTAAGATCCATATGTAGGGTACCACCTAGCCTTTTACTCCATGAATGAGACAAGAGGAGGCCAAACTTGGGTGGGACATCAGCTACTACTACATCCATCACTATGCTTTTTGAAGGCAACTAGGAGAGGTTTATGACAAGGTCTTTTATGAGGCCTAGGCATTTGACTTTCCTAGAGTCAAAAGAGAAAATATCATGGTAAGGTTTTGTGATGTTGAGCTCAAGTTCATCCATCGCCGCTTTTGGCATAAGATTGTGGGATGCTCCTGAGTCAAGCAAACAATTGTGAAGGATCTTGTCATGGATGTTCAAGGATATATAGAAGGGTGGACAAGACTCACCCAGTTCTTCAACCATAGGACCTAGGGTTACTGTGGGATTATCATCTTGCAAATTCACAAAGTCAGCATCTATGGGTGTCTTTGGTTGAAGAGATTTCAGTATAGATGACTTAAAGGAATCATTCTTCATAAGCTCTATCAAGGGAAAAGAGATTTTTAGTTTTTGAATTTTTGATTCAAGATTGAAAGAATAAGACAATTTGTCAGAAGTTATTACCTCTTGTGGTGGAGCTTTTAGCTGGATTTGATCATGGACTGATGGCTGTAATGGCCTTTGTTGCTGTTGTTTAAAGGAGCAACAATCTTTTTTGTAGGAGCGGCAATTTCTTTAACAGGAGAAGCATACTGTTTTGTAGGGACAGGATTCTTCTTCCTGGGAGAAACAATCAAAGGTTTTTGATTAGCAAGCTTGGACCTCAAATTGTAAACTCCTTGATCATCTACCTAATACAAGGATTCTTCAGTGATCTGCTTGTTCATGAGGGCTTCCTAATAATCTGATTATGTCAAGAAAGAGGGATCAACTTCATCTTCCATGCAATTGATATTGTCTTCTGCTTCTCCTTCACCTTGAGTAAGCTCTTGTTCTTCTTCTAACACAACATTTTGGAAAAGAGCTCTGATTCTTTGTTCCTCAGCTAGATTCCTAACCCTTTGGAGGATCTGAGCCTGTGGGTTATTCCTTATGTAAGGGAAAGTATTAGGGTTTCTAGGAGAAAAGTCATTTGGCCCTTTACCTCTTACATGTTGTTGACCTTGATCTTTAAGTTTAGATATTTCAGATGTTAAGATGTCCAACATCTTGGCCATTTTTTCTATTTCTGTTTTTGATGAAGAAAGATCTGAAGATT
This sequence comes from Pseudotsuga menziesii, assembly GCA_001517045.1. Classification (NCBI taxonomy): domain Eukaryota; kingdom Viridiplantae; phylum Streptophyta; class Pinopsida; order Pinales; family Pinaceae; genus Pseudotsuga; species Pseudotsuga menziesii. The sequence goes on from LPNX011144201.1 coordinate 365,991, forward strand.
GCTTCTTCCTGTCCACTTTTCCCTTAAGTTTCTGAGATGCAACAATATTAGGCTCAACTTCAAGAGTAGCATCTTGCATGAGTGATAAAGAAGTAGATCTTCTTTCTCTGAGAAGAAGACAGAACTCAGAATCAAAAGCATTTGCATAAGTGATTTTGACTGAAGTCTCTGTAGGTTTGATCTCAGCAGGGATCTTGCTAAACATTTTGTTAAATCTCTTTGTGAAATTTGAAATAGACTCGCCATTTTCTTTCCTCAAATTGCTAAATTCTATGATATAGTAAAGGTGGTCTCTTCTTTCTCCCCAATGCTTCAAAAATATGTCATCTAGAGCTTCAATGTAAGTTACTGATCCATCAGGTAACTATTTGAACCATTTCCTATCCTGACCATCTAAGCTTTGCACAAAGACCCTAGTCCATACATCCTCTTGTTCAATATTTATATTCTCAGCATAAATGTAGAATGCCTCTAAATGTTCTTCAGTTGTAAAATCTCCCTCCCTAGTAAACTTAGGCATATATTTTTGATATTCTCCAATAGGCATAACAGAAAGGGGGTTAGGCAAATTTAGAGGGGCATACCTGGCAACGAGGATCTTTTCCATCTTAGTCAGAGGGACAACCATAGTGGATGTGGGTATGGAAGGGGCATAAGAAGATGTTGCTGGTGTGGGTGGTAGCTGAGGAGGTATAGGTGGTATTTTTACCCTAGTGGAGTCACCAGAAATCGAATCTACAAAAGCAGAAGTGTTTGAAGATTCCTCAACTTTCAAATTTTCTGATTCACTTATAATTTTTGAGAACTAGCTGCTTCAGTCGAAGAAGATTTAAAGGGAGGTCTATTTGATACAATAGAAGAAGTACCTCTAGAAGTAATTGATGCAGTTCCCCTTGTAGATTTGGAAGTCTATCTTTGCAAAGCTCTTCCTCTCCTTATAATCTGTTCAGGATCTGAAACAAGTGTCACTGGTGGCCTTTGAGGATTTGTTCTGTTACTTGGTCTTCTCAAAGCCACTTTGTTCCAATGGAGTCGCCAGATAGATTATTACAACCAGGATAATGTCCACACTTTGTCTATCATCAAAGTTGGATATATGTCGTCTTGCAAGGAAGCTGAGCTTCAATTTCTTCTCCTCGGCAACGGTGCCAGAATGTTAGCACTCCAGGAAACTCTTATAGGTTGTAACTCGAAGATGCCTGGTAACTTAAAAATTCTTTCAATGGTTCACTCAATGATGGGTAATATTGGATCAAAATGAATATCTAACTCACTGAATGGTATACTCAATATAGTCTTAAGTACATTCAAACAACAAGGCCTTCAAGAGCTACTGTCATGTAGGTAATAGATAAATATGGATGAAGAAACTGACTTTATTAACCAGAACACATACATACAACCATATATATATGATGGGCCAATAAAACTAGTGTGATTACTATGATCCTTTTCTCACTAATCAGATGGTAAGATGACAGTCACCAATAGATTATGTAAACATAGATAAAGAACAGAATTTCACTCTTAAGAATAGAATAGAAATGTAAAAGAATATCTGGCAAATAACAATGAAAGAAGCTTGCATATTGAATATATTATAGAAAGTGTATTTATCACAACAACAGTGTAGCTAGAACTCCAAATCCCCCTTTTTTCTACAGAAGTCATAGGCTTTATAGCCTTTACAAAATTATTCTGGATCTTGAAAAACTGGATCGAATTTGCTAAAAATAGACAATAAAAAATAGTTGTAAGAGAATAGGAAAAGATCCTATTTTGATGGTCAATATCCATATCTCAAAAGATCTTCCCGATTTTCAAAATATTTGACAGCTGCAGTAGAAATTGAAGGAGAATTCGAAATTGCCATTTGGCAGACAAGTCACCTTTTACCAAAGTAGGCATGAAGCCTTATCATCTCTATCTTTGCTGGTGAAAACTGAAACAAAACTCTAATCTTGATGCCTTTAGCCTTTGTCTATCATTATAAATCATCCTCGAAACATTTGGATCAGAGAGTCTTGGATCTGGGAAAAATAAGATCTCTCTGCCATGCCTGCACTTTCGGTGGCTAGTAGAGGAAAAATTTGATCCCGTTAGCTACCAAAAGCTCTGTTTTCAGTGGCTAATCAATAGCTGAAGTGTTCGCCTAAGCCACCAAAAATCCTGTTTTAACAGTTAATCAGAATTGCAACAATCACATTTTACCTTAGTGTTTTAAAGCTTTAATGCTATTCTTCTGGTGTCTCTGTAACTTGAATAGGGTGTGGGATGGTAGTAGAATCACAGGTTACCTTTGGATCATAAAGATTCATGGCTACCTATGCTAGGGTTTCCAGATTATGATGTGCTTGAGACTGAGGGTTTGAATACTTTGTCTGTAGTTTTGACAACTTGATTTTTTCTATAGAGCTTGGTGTTGTCCTTCATCAACCTGAGACTTCTTTCTTCGAGCTTAGTATACTTCTTTTTTAGTTCTTGAAGAGAGTCATATAGTTCAATATTTCTTTTAGTTAATATTTCGTTGCTTCTTTTAATTTCCCTTTCAAGAACTTCTAATTCGTACACTTGCCTTAGCAGCTGGTTGATCTTCTGAGATCTAGATTCCTTTGGCTTGCTAGATGAAGCCTCTGCAACTTGTTGACTTTGATCATCCTTTGGTGTAGGCAAGGGAAGATCCTCATGCCCTGCTGCAACTTGATTTGCTAGGTCATATCCTTGCTCTTCTTCATCCTCAGAATTAGTGTATGGTAAGTTGAGGACATTCTTGTCTTGTGAAGAAGCTTCTTCTTTCTCTCTCTTCTTACTGAAATCTAGATTCCTTTTGGCCATCTTAGTCTTAGAAGCTGGAGAGGTTTGATCAACTGCAATTGGAGAGATGGCTCTCCTCTTCCTCTTTCCACTTCTGGGAGTGGAATACTTCTTTGAAGAAGACCTCTTTTTATCCTCTCACTGTATCTCTATTTCAAATTCATTCAAGAACAGGAAGTACGCCCAAGCAATGTTCCTCCTTTGCAGCAGCTCGGAAACAATTAGCTTGATCAAGCCATGATGAGATAATCTACCTGCAATTTTGGTTGGCTTGGATCTGACTTGATGAGCCATCTTAGTCAAGCTTTTGTAGAGGTAAAAAGGTAGATTCAAGGGGCTCCTTCCAGTGAAGTGATTCATTAATTTAAAATGATAGATAATCACCCTATTGTATCTACCCTCACAGGTTATGTATACAAGAATTGACTTCAACAGGTGCTGTCATTTCTCCTCGAGATAGGACGCAGGAATGTTCTTCTTCCGTACAATACTTTTGTGCTCAGGTTTCAGGTAGGATCTAAATTCAACATTCTTTGTAACAGTGGTCTTAAACCAATTTTCTCCTGTCCTTGGAAACTCTGTCACTTAAGCTATAAGAGCTTCATCCACCTAGAATTCTTCCTTGCCGATTACTGCTTTTCTGCCATCAAATGTGAGAGAAAAAGCTTCTGCTACTTGCTGATGAGATGCTTGGATTTTTTCACAAAACCTATAACAACCTGCGTCTTTGAACAGTTGAAATACCTCAGGGTGTGATTCCAGGTAATAGATATCACCAAGCTCTTTCCTTAGGGTAGGTCCTCCTCTCTTCATTTTCTGAATTGTTTCTCTGCACCTGTAATTTCAAAATTCGAGCTGGGGGAGGACAACACAACACAAAAATTGGGAGGTTTGGATCAGCGAAAAAAAAGGAAAGGAATGAGGACTGAATCAAGGGAATGTCCTGATTTTGAGGGATCCATTTGGAAATTGAATTTTGAAAAGGTAATGATTAGCTGATGAACCTCGTGATCTGCGATTTGGAGCTACAATAAATGACGTAGGGGTGAAATTGTAATGTATAGGATAGGTGTAGGGTAAAGAGGATTTGAGATTGGACAGATCACATCAAACTCATAATAATAATTTAAACACCTCTTACCAAATCATAATCCACTACCTGACTTGTCTTTTCGGTGGCTAATGGGTGATGATAGAGCTTCCATCCTGACGGTTCCTGTGTATGCAAGACGTGTTGACCACTTCAACCTTCTTGTGATTTCGGTGGCTAAAATAGCCCTGAATTTCATGTTTAAGCTGCTGAAAGTTAGGATTTTCGTTGGCTAATGAACAGTTGAAATGTTCGCCTAAGCCACAAAAACCTGAGCTTTGATTTTCTTGGAGAAAAACAAAGTCCAATGTGTTTTAGACTTCATTACATACCCAACGCTCTCACAATGAGCCTTAAAATTTTCAAAAATGTTTTTTGACTTCCTATCACTACATGAAATAAATTGTCTAATTTATTTGAGGAGATAACAAGTATTTTACCGTTACAGTGGTATCAGAGCTATACGACCCTTGGCCATTATTTACACTTTGTGTAAATTTAGCTTTTAGGGTTTCCCTAAAATATTGGACATTGTCCTTAACAAAAAAAGGTAAAAGTTAAAAAAAGGACAAAAGTGAAACCACACATGGTTTCTTAAAGTGGGTTTGGGTTTGAATATAAAAGGGCATAATAATTATTAGTAAAGAGAAAGTGAGATTTGATCTTCGGTGGGGAATGTAACAGTCATTCCTCCCAACCACCAAATGTACTCACATTTTACAAAACTTAAGGCAAAAAAAATATAAAAGTGCATAATAATTGCTACTAAGAAGAAAGTGAGATTTGAACTTAGGTGTTGACGGTAACAACCATTCCTCCCAACCACCCAATCTATAAGAATTCCTTAGGGGAAGAAACTAATTATTGAAAACTATAGTATACTATACAAGATAAAATATGTCCTTCTTTGATATATCTTGGGATAAGAAGCATAACAAAATGGAGTCTCATGACAAAAAACAAGGAAGATTTTCAAGCACTTTAAAAACTTATGTTTCAAAGTTATTCCAAATAAAAGGAACAATTAGAGGAAAAAACATTACTATTTCTATTGCTCCCGACGAACGCAATAATTATATTAGTGATGAATTTGCTAATGAGTTAGTGATTCCATACTCAAATATAGGTGAAAGGTTAGACTTTTGTAAAAACAAAGAATATGCAATAAGCGATTTACAATGGAACATTGGAGATTGTACCAGTGTCTCACAATTTATAGTTAAATCCTTGTGGAGTAGTGATGGTGACCTAGTTTTGGGATTTCCATGGCAAAAAACATTGGGGACTTTGATCTTAAATGCTGAAAAAAAGTTTCTGACATTCCCCTGCAAAAAGAAAAAAATCACATTGTCGGACATTAACATGAAGATAGAATAAGAGGTTGCATCATTTGAAGACTTCAAAGAAATATCAAATATGTTGTCACAGGAAAATGAGAAATCAATACAGATGATACAGAAGGATTTCAACAAGGTTATTGCTGGTAAAGAAGAAGAGATCTCTCGTCTAAGAGATCATAATTAGAAATTACTTCTGCAAATTAAGAAGGTGAAGGATAAGGCACAATACAATCAAAAGCTAGAAGAGGAGAATCAAGATCTTCAGAAGAAACTATTAGAAAATATCAAAGATAATAATCAGCTTAAGAAGCATAAACAAGATTTAATAGATCACCTTTCAAAGCTTAAATATGATGAGAAAGCGCAAGATTAAATGTTAAGGAACCTTAAGAATGATAAGTATTCATTAGAAAAATAATCAAATACAAATATAGTCCTTTCCATAGTTAAAAAGAAGCCAATCTAGTAAAAATACAACGTCCAACACTTATCAATGCTCAAAAGACGACGCTAGTGAAAGAAAATAACATTGTGAAAATTCCCTATCGACACCCCAACCATATAAACCAGTATCCTCGAAAGTGGGAATTGTTGAAAGATAATGGTACTAATGTAATCAAATCTGTCGATGACAAATCAATAGGGAATCCCAACAATCAACAACAAATCAATTTGGGATGGATTGATCCGTCAACATATCAGAAGTTATACTCTACACTTAGAAGTTCATATCGAAATGTTTCGTCAGCTACGACGTCACAAGGAACGATGCAACCACATTATAAGGCTTTGAGGACAAAGCCTTTATAAGAGAGAGGAAATGTTACATACCTAAATAATAACAACAATAAATACATAAATATAACATAATACAATATATTTCTATATATATATTTCTATATATATATATATATATATATATATATATATAGAAACATAATAATAACANGAAATAATAATAATATAATGATATAATATTAATTAATGAAAATGTGTAACTCTTTATGAAGAGTTGCATTAGCCACCCTTTAAATAATTATATATATGGGAAAGTCTATCTTGTAAATCATATCTATTTTATCAACTCATGGATTATTTGTATTTTATAAAGTGGAACTTTGAGAAGTTACAGTAAACAATATTTTATCATTACATGTCGCCACATGGATTATACCTGCTACTGCCATGTGGAATGTACTCGCTGTTGAGTGGACTGTTCCTGTTGCTGAGTGAACTGTACATTCCCTGTTGCATGGGCTGTACCTTCCTTGCTGTTGTTTCCACCTCACCAAGACTATTGGTAGCTGTTGTTTCTAACCCATACTTCTCACGGTAAGCACTGTTGTAGCCACCGTGATCGCTGCTCCCCTCTGCATGAACCCATGATATTGTAAAACATCAATAATAGGGCTCATATACATCCCTATTAGGGCTTGGGTGAATATGAAGCAACCCTAACAACTCGAGTGTACAAGGTCCTCATGGTCCATTCATGGTCCATTCATGCCCACTCAAAGTACATCTTCATAAATAAGGAGAATCATTAAATGATTTACCTTGATCTCCTCGTTTCCACCAAGATCAAGTGCTAGGTCTCTCAACTAGGGGTAGCTAGTCCCTGGAGAAGGTCTCATATCCCATAGATCAAGGAGAGGAGTGCATCACTTTCCCATAACTAGGACAGGGCTTATGGTGATGACTTGGTAATTGACTAGGTACCTCATCCCCAGGTTGCATCATGTGACTTAATGCCAATTACTTGGTAACTGACCAAGAGCCTCCATTCTCCTAGAGAATGTCCCTCATCCCCAGGATGAGGCCCCAGTCCCAGAATGAGTTAATTTCCTGGTAACTGACGGGGTGCCTCCATTCTCCTAGAGAATTTACCTCAACCCTAGGCTGAGGCCCCAGTCCCATACTGGGTTAATTTTCTAGTAACTAACTTGGTGCCTCCATTTTCCCAGAGAATGGCCCTCAGCCCCAGGCTGGGTTAATTTCCTGGTAACTCACCAGGCGCCTCCATTCTCCTAGAGAATGGCTCTCGATGCTGCTTAGGAAAAATCAACACTCCCTCTCAGCGATAGAGCTATTCTTTGTAATTTCAAGCTTGTCATGAAAGTACACAAACTTTGTTGATTTCATAGGCTTAGTCAAAAATTTTGCAATTTGTTCATCGTTACAGATACACTGAATCTTCAGGGTACCTCTCTGAACTAAGTCTCTAATGAAGTGGTGCTTCATTTCAATGTGTTTTGCTCGGTTGTGAAACACAAGGTTCTCTGAAAGCTTTATGCAACTCTGATTATCACAATGAATAATAGTTGACTCAAGCTTTCCACTGAACAGATCAGAGAGAAGTTTCCTAAGCCAAACTGCTTCTCTACATGCATCACTGGAAGCAATATACTTAGCTTCAGCTGTGCTTTGAGCTATGGAACCTTGTTTCCTGCTGGACCAAGAGATCATTGTCGATCCCATATTAAAGCAGTAACTTGATGTGCTTTTTTGGTATACTGCATTACCAACCTAATTAGAGTCAACATATCCAACTAAAATTTTGTTACCAAGAATATTTCATTCAGTGCAAACATAGTTTGTTCCCCTAGCCTAAATGGGCAGATATAGAACAAAAGGACATAACTATGTATCCACTCCCTAGATGACTAAGTTACTTGAATGTTAATTTCTCTTTACCTTGAGTTTGGAAGGTCGTCCTAGTTTTGTAGATCCTTGTGCGATCGAATGTACCTGCAAAGAACACAAAAAACAAGACAAGAGATGAGAGAAACAATATAAATCGGTAATATATACTAATGATCAAGGAAACTAGTAATAAATAATTGATATCAACACGAATCAATTATGGCAAAGGGAAACATATTTGTATTAAAGATAAGAAAAGAAAGCTAGAACCAAAGCCTTGATGTTGAAGCTTTTCTTTTACAAGATATTTTGACTCACTCACACATACACTACAAACTATGTGATATCTCACTCACAACCACTCTCTCTTTTCTTTCTATACCAGACTTGAATCCAACAACATAAAGGTGCTATATTGGTCTCTCCCCCTCACATGGTCCATGTAGCTTTCTTTTATAGGCCAAAGGAAGCCCAAATAGGTTGATTTTTTTGGGAGCAAGGTAGGGAATGATCCCTAGGGACTAGGAGGTCGAGTGCGAGATTTCCCAAGTAGTTGGGATCATCGTCCACTAGATATTTTAACTGGAAGCTTATTGAAAATTATATTTTTTTCCCATTTTGGAATGTTGGCACTCTCTACAAAAGGTATAGGGGCACCGATGCTTCTCGTGGTCATGTGATAGGTGCGACCGGTGCACGTTGTCAATGGAAAAAGGGTGCCAAGCCTATCTGACACTATGTTCCAGGAGGAAAGGTGCGTCAGAATTCCTAGGACTGAGCAATAAGACTCCAAAAAGATGTTTTGTCTAGGGACTTCAAGGGATTTGAGCACTAGGATAGTTTTTTAGTGTAATAGAATTCCCCCCAACGTATGAAGCTAGAGGAATGTGATGGGTGAAATGCCTTTCTAAATATGATTCTGGTATTAGAGGCAACAGAGAGGTGAGTAAATACTTGACGTAGGACCAGTTACCAACTGTCAGACTCAAACATGGTTGTGGACCAATACAATACAGATCCATGTATAATGACCATGTCATGGCTACTAACAATACATTGCATATCCATGATTAACAAGACTCAAATCAGAACATGGCTACAGAACATACAAAGTATATCCATGTCATACTGACTTAAAATATGAACATATCCACTAAACATACAATGTGGATCCATGTCATGACTCCAAACAATAGTCCATCACATCCTGAGGATAGGCACATATTCAAGCGAATACCTAACCACTCAAGGTCTTCATTCCAATCCCAAACGATACGTTTCTATCCATGTGAGTAGATGTCTTGATGTCGAACATGGTAGAAACCACTTGATTATCGGTCATTGATGTAAACTATTCCCAAGGTATCCCAATAAATTCCTTTGAATGTGAATACAAGACTTGCAGTCGAACACTCGGTGGAATATACCAATCAGAGGCCATTGATGAAAGCCCACTGTTGAAAGTGAGGAAACTTGCCATTGAGGCATGCAAGATTCAAGGTACTTAACTTGGTTTCTAAGTCCAATCCTCAGATGATGCATTGGCATCGACAAGAATAGAATCGTCCAAGGAGGGCCACGATGTTTCCCCCTTCATTGACATGAAACTTGGAACAAAAGATGGAAAAAAACCATAGGATTGAATCAACTGTGACCTACTCGAAGGAAGGCAAGGAAACCGTAGAGGTAGACTGCAGAGGAGGTTTCCCTTGAACATTGAATCGACACAACAAATGACTTGGAAGCATTGACTTAACGAGGTAGATCCCAAATGTAATTGAAGGATAGGATGATGCATTCTTTGGATTGACTCAAAGGTGTTAAATGACTCACGCAAGTGGATTGACTCGGTGACAAGATGAATACCCAATTGTTTGAAATGAAAATGTAGACATGTGCCATGTTCAAGGGTAGACTATGAGCTGCCATTAATACAAATGCCATATGTTCCCCATTCCCTTAATTTCCCCATTGCAAAGGATGAGTAACTCTTTTCTCTTTAACGAGATTGAAAAGGGTAACAAATGCTCAATGTAGCTCATCAAATGACGAGTCCATTCTCATATGTTTTATGAACCTAAGAAAGGAGGATTTCACTCCCAGGAAGGGCCCTTCACCGTTTAATTTTATCAGTCCGAGGAAGGTAAAATCGATCATCGTTTCATTTTTAGAGAGTCTGAAATGACTAAGAAGACTCAAGGGTGGAATTTTTCATAAATTTAGTCCCCAAGGCCTGAAAAAGTATAAAATGATGCGTGGGAGAACTCTTATAGTTATGATAAACTATAGTGCACCTTTTTCGCAAATGAGTCTAATCGGTCCAAAAAAGGGGTAAACTATCACCGACTAGACAACCTTTCAAATACTTTTACAAGCATGAAAGCATCAAGCTTGCTTGGCGATCTTTTTGTGTTTAAAGAGTCTCAAAAAGAGCTTAAAGTTGACTTTGTAAGGGTTTCCTTTTTTTTCATAAACCATTTTAACGATTCTGAAAAAACAGTAAAAGCACACTTGATACCTCTTCACTGGATATTTAACGAGCATGTCGAAGGTATAAAAAGCACTCGGTACTTTTTCAACTTAAATCAGAGTGTGAAAAAGACAAAAATAAACTCACTCATAGCTAAGAAAGTCTAAAACTACCCTGAAATATCCAAAAACGATTTCAGAACAAGTTTAACTTGGAAACTATTGAAAAACATGAGGAACAACCCTAAATATTTTATTATTCCACTAATGATTTTCAATAAAAAAAATTAAAAATAACATACAAATAGTGGAATAGTAACAATTTTTTTGCCATTGTATTTTGTACTATTGAAACTTGGGTAAAACTTGTGCATAAGAGAGGATTTTTTGGTGGAGATTGTAGGAGCTACAGGCGTTCTCTGATCAAACCGTCAGGACCAGGTAACAACCAACACATAGCTCCTCACTTTTATGGTTCAATTTTTTTCTTTCAACTTGATTTTTTGGTGTTTTAGATGGAAATCCAAAGGGGGATAGCACGTGTATCTTGACGCTCTTCTCCCTTTAGGGAGGTGCACCGTCGTACCCATCGAAAGGAGGAAGAGCACTAAAGGCACTCTATCCCTTAGGTGAAATATCGTCGTCACTATGTTACATTAGGGAAAGAGTGTCAGCAGCAAGGACCTGTCAACAAACCAAAAAATAAGCAAGATTTTTAGATTCTCCCTCTTGATTTGGAGTCTAGAAAGTTTTTAATGGATTCTTCATGGGTTTTTTATAGGTATTTGACTCCCAAGATGGTGATATGGAAAGAATGGGAGCATGAGCTTGATGACACTCAAGTGGAAAATTATCCCATGACCGCGAGAGGCTTGAGAGAATGTGGGCTCCTGAAATAATTCAGGGTCCCAGGGATGAGGGAATATGTGCATTCATTGGAGTACTTGATCCCAATGTGGGATCGCGACCAACAACATTTTCAGGTTGGGAAACATATATTGACCATCGATGTCGAGGACATCTACTTTTTTACTATATTATCCTGAAGGGGGAGTCTAGTGGTGCTTACAGGTCCCAGGGATGAAAGATCCATATCAAACATATTGTAGACTGACCTCTGAGGACTGTGGAATTCATGATAGAGAAGATAACGGGAAGCAGGGATGCCCACCAGACCACTCATGCTCACATGTTGTATGTGGTGGAGTGTATGGCTCCTACCATATTTAACTCGTTTGAGGGGATAATGGTAAGCCTCAAGGAACAATTGACGAAGTGTCAGAGGGGTGGTGAACTAAAACAGTTTGGCTATGGGGCAGTAGTAGTGTCCTTCTTCCTTGAGCGGGTGCCATTGATGCGACCACAAGTTCCTTTGAACATGTTACTTTATGATGAGGATCCCAGGATGTTGATATGGGTTGAGGCCATGGACCTTTATGGTGGCGATGGAGGGCCTACCATCACCTATGGTGCAGTATTTTTTTGTTGGCTATGAGGACAATTACTGATGGTTGAGGAATACACCTACGCAGGGGCGGACTTCAAGGGTGACCCTAATCTCCCATTTCCTGAGGGCGATCAGTGGGATGACCGAGGTAAGAAGAATACCATTCCATGTGTTTTTATTTTATGTTATATTTCATTTTTTATTTTATTTTGAATGATACTGAGACATACAATGTTGTTATGCAAACACATGACCTTCCCATCTAGTGGGAACCTCACCAATAGAGAGGTGAGGTTCAAGAGATTGAGGACAATCTTCAGTGACTCACTGTGGGAGTACCTAACATTTCGATCGATGATCTTTTTAGGTGCTACCAACACCATACTGCAGGAGTATCTAGACGCTTTGGGAGGCTACTTTGTCAAGTGGTCCGTGTTGTGATGTGATACCATGAGCACGAGGATTATTCTAGAGTGGATTCCTCCTTTTTGTATTGTATTTACATTGAAAGCTTAAAAGCTTAATATTTTTCCATTTTATATGTACTACAGACTTGATAGCTTCATATTTTTTGGTTGACTTAAAGTGTATGGGTTCATTTGTATCTCAGCACCAGTTTATGTATAAATTTTTTTATTTAGAACTATGTGTGTGTGATATGTGTTATGTGTATGAATGGATACCTATGTATTTATGTGATTCAATGCATGAAATCAATATTTAAAATGAGCTTCAAATGTGAGTAAGATACCAATCCAAAACAAAGTTTGCCAGTGAATCAACTATTGTGTTTAAATGTCTTGGGATGTGATTGTAGGAAACATGTTCAAAAAACCTTTCTAAGAGTCTAAATCTTCAAAATGTACGAAGAAGTAGGGGGTTTTAGATGGTATATACTCTGTTTAACTGATGTATAACTCAACTATGAATCTAAGCAAAACCTAATATGAATCACATAATTATCTAGAGCTTCAGTCAACAAACCAATCAATGCATGGCACTCTACAATATTGTTTGTAGGGGGACCGAAACAAGTTCCTCCTGAGCTCACCAAATCACCGGTAGGAGAGTACAATACCCAAGATGTTGATGCGAGATTCAAGGTGTAACGACTAGCACCATCTGCGAAGCCAAAATAAGCGATAATATGTTCATTTTAAACATAACACTACATAAGCAGGCTTGTCTAAGAAACATCTTACATTCACACCAATCCACACTTCAAACTACACTCAACACTCTATAAACAATATATATAGAAAACCTATGTTGATAACTGAGGCATAGTATTTTTTAGGTAGAGCCCATTCCAAGGCTCTCCTAGGGGTATTCCATCATAATCGATTAACTCAAAGATCCTTTTTCTAAGACACGAGTGACAAGGTAGGGCCCATGACACATGGATTCCAACTTTCCACCTCCCAACTTATCATGTTTTTGGTCATATGTCAGGACCAGGTCACTTTCGTTGAAGAGGGAAGGTTGAATGGATCTGTCATACTGAGCTTTAATCCGTCGCTTATGCACCTCATTTGCAAAGGTGGAATCCCGACGTGTTTCATCTAGCTTTTTCAAGTATAAGAATCGTTCTTCCTCTAGAGTGGAGTTGGGTAGTAATTATACAACAAGCTTTAGGGAGGGGATTTCACATTATACCGGAAGAGTATCTTCCAACCCATGCACTAACTGGAAAAATGTGAATCTAGTGGATGTTTTGACAGTAGTCATGTAGGCTCATAATGCAGAGAATAGTTGTAAATTCCAAATGGATTTGGCTCATCCTACCATTCGTTGAAGCATAGTTTTTAAAATTTTGTTGATGGCTTCAACTTGGCCATTGCCATGTGGGTAGTAGGGTGTAGATTTGTCGTGGCAGAAACCTAGTTTGGCACTTAGTTTCGATGTCATTTTATTCTAAAAACGTTAACCATGGTCGGTTACTATCTTGAGGGACTCCGAATCTAGCGATAATGTGGTTGAAAAGAAATAGGGCAGCATTTTTTCTGTCTTTGGCATATCTAGGCATAGCCTCAACCCACTTTGTAAAATAATCCACAGCTACAATGATGTAACCATGCCCCCTGACTGAGGTAGGATTACAGTGCATGAAATCAATGCCCCATTTCGTGAATGGACCAACATTTATGATGAGATGCAATGGAGTAGGGTGGGTACGCTTTTTGGATGTGAAAAGTTGTTAGGGAAGGCATTTTTTGATGGCCCCCATATAATCTTTGAAGATTAAGGGCCAAAATTACCCAGCACACAAAATTTTCTAGGCAGTAGCCATCCCAGAAAGATGATCGCCACAAGATCCAGAGTGATAGTCATTGAAAACTACTTCAGACTCCTTATGAGTTAAGCAACACCGCAAAATTGCATCAATGCCACAACAATACAATGTATTGTTAATGATAAGATAGTACTTATCACGATGACGAATACGACGATGTTCATCTCGGGTTACATCGGTATGGAAGCATTGAGTCAAGAGATAGAGAACCAATTCTCCATACTAGGGGTCAGACATACTAATGAGGAACAATGATTCATCCGATAATGAATCAAAGGATTGCATATCCTCATTCACACAGGGAAGGTCACACATAAGCTCCCCAAAGATGAGGGAGTTCTTAGAACTGGATTTCGTAAATTCTAACTCAAATTCCTGGAGGATAACAATCCAACGAGAGTATTTCCCCCCAAGCAGTTGACGAGTCAAGATGTAATACATGGGGTTGGAATCTGTGTATACCATGGTGGTACGAAGCAATATGTAATGACAAAATTTATGGATCGCAATGACCGTCGACATAGCTAACTTCTCCACATGTGAATAATGGGTTTCAGAGTCCAGAATCTTACTAAGTTAGTAAATCACATGTTCATGGCCGTGTTCATCAGTTTGAACTAGGGCCATGCCGATGGTGGATAGTGATGCAACCACATACAAATAGTATTCGTTGGTATAATTAGGTGGTTGCAAGACTAGTGCATGCGTAATGGTGTGTTTGAGAGTGTTGAATGCATGATGTGCAAGGTCATCCCAAACAAAGGGTGCATTCTTTTTTAATAAACACACAAAACCATGGGTATTTTCGATGTTGTTACAGATGAATCGACGTAAATTTTTTTCCTTCCCTTGCAAAATTTTGGAGTTCATTAATGTTCATAGGCGAGGGTAAGGCCAAGATGGATTCAATTTTCAGTTGGTCTATACGGATGCCATCCTTGGAAATGATGTAGCCAAGTAGTCTGCCAGTATCGACACAAAAAATACACTTATGTGGATTCAACCATATGTTGTAATGGCAACATGTGAGAAAATGGCTCTTAGATGATCAATATGGTGATCTCGTTGCTGCGAATGAGCAAGCAAGTCATCAAGGTAAGGTTCCAGGATGTGTTTGATGTCATGGAAAGCGTAATACATAGCGCATTGAAAGGTAGTGCTAGCGTTCTTCAAACCAAAAGGTAACTTCTTATAGGAAAAGGGCCCCCATGGGAAACTTAAGGTCGTTTTATGTTGATCAAACAGGAGTATCTTTATCTGATTAGCTAGTAAATCCATCCATGAATGAAAAGATGACACTTATGGTGAAGTTATCGATGATTTGATCGATGTAAGGAGTATGGAAGTTGTCCTTAGGACAAGCCCTATTAAGGTCCAGAAAATCTATGCAAACCCTAATTGTTCGTTGTTTTTTATTCACGGGGACAATATTAGACACCCACTTTGTCAAGGGTAATAGGTAATTGAACCCAAACTCAAGAAGTTTCTGAATTTCTTCCTTAATGGCTGCTAGTTTTTGTGGATGAACTTGTTGTAAATTCCGACAGACCGGTTTTGCATTAGGGTAAGTCCTAATCTTGTGAACCATGATCAAAGGATTTATCCCTGGCATTTCTTCATACGTCCAAGAGAAAATATCTCTGAATTCCTTGAAAAGGGCTGTATAAGACTTAAGTTCTAAAGTGGAATAATTTTTGCCTATGTGGATGTTTTATATAGCTCCGAGCTTCACTGATATATTTTTCGGAATGGTCTTAGTAATGTTACTCAGATCACCCTCAGACTCAACATTGTGGATGAGCATCGGTGACTTAGGATCAATTACAACATCAGATGAAACCGTTGTTTCAAAATGGTCTTCTGCCACATGGTAATCGGGAAGGAAAGAGGATCGATTATGATAATCTTTCCAAGGCATCTCATCTAAAGACATGACTTCCATGATGGACTCATCAGATGAAAGAGTGTGCTAAAGATAATTGAGAGATGGGGGGTGATTTAAGCAATATGGTAGGTGATACAGGTCAGATGCCATCAAGAAATGATCATTGATGGTGGGGTCACTAGTGGATTGGATAACCTAGTAAGTTTCTTCAAAATGACTTAATGATGTTGAATCAACACTTGATTAGGATTTATCTAAGGTGTGGTAGCTAGAAGATGAGATCATATTCACATACGTGACTTGCAAAGTAGAAGGAGGGATATTCAATGGAAATAATCCCATAAGTGAGGAATCTTTAAGAAGGCCTAATCCTATGTTTTGATACTAAGAGGTTGAAGAATCCAGGAGTGGAACATTGTTCACTGAGTTGGAACTTGTGTCTGGTGAACATAATTGGTCAATTGTGACAATATTCCCTTGGAATAGGAATTGGACTACTTGAAATACAGATGAAGCGACAACTTGCATGGAGTTGAACCAATTCCAACCTAGAAGGAGATTGTAATCTAAAGGAGCATTGAAAACTTCAACATGGATGGATACTGAATTGTCCCCCAGTTCGACCTAGAGGGAGGAGAGTAATCCATAGGGTTGAAAACCATGACCAACGAAGGCATTTAATGTGGTGTGCAAACGGTTGATCTTTGGAGAGACAATATATCTCTAGCAAGATAAAGACATGACTGAAGTCGATGCACCCTCGTCCAATACGGTATGATGGATTATCTTCCCAATGAATTTTGTAGATAATTGTAAGGCTAATTGATGGGAGAACCTAGAGTTGAAGTCATCTAGTTTTAGGGTGATAATGTTGTTATGTTCAGGATCCATAGCTCCAAGAACCGACAACAAGTACTTCTGCTATGCAGGACACGTTTGGAGTACTTTGGGGGTCTACATAGCACACTATTCCTGAGACAAATCTTTAACTATGTTGTAGTATGGGGCAATACGTGCGTTAAGATTGAATACTGATTTTCAAATTGTACTCTTAGGTGGCCAAAGAACTATATTGAGAACATTTTTTTTGATTTGGAGGCCATTAGTAGGAGTAGGGATGGAAGTTGAAGTTTTATCTGTTGGAGCATTATTTATTTATTTATATATATATATTTTTTGGTGGAGGGTCATAACTGTGGGACCTAGTAGTGAGACTAATCGATTCACTAGACATCATTTTAACTTCATCTATGGACGATGAATAAGACCAATGCAAGGAATGGTGGTCAATCAATTGTTGTTGGGTGGGGAAAGGATCTGTTAAAACTATCGGGGCGGGAGTTTTTTTAAGAAATTTAATGACCTCCTCACGACAAGGACACTCTTTGGTGAAGTGGTCACCTCCACATATAAGGAAGGGATACTTTTCCTTTCTCTTATTCGTGGATTCGGCATAAGGGTTTTGTCTTTTATTACCTTCCTGTTGATTCTCAGATTTCTTGGATTTTTTTTTCCTTTCTTCTTTGTTCCCAAATATTATGAGGATTGGATCGAATTCGCTTCGACCGAAAAAACAAGAGGGGAAGTAGTATTGGGATTTGAAAAAATATGATTAGTAGGTGTGGCGTGTTGGTTATATTTTTTAAGGATTTTGTCATTGATTGTGTCTGGACAAAACCAAGAACGCCATCGATAGGTGGTTTCGTCGAAGGTCTTGAAGGATTCGAAGTAAGATGAGGATCATGGGGGATTAAGTCAAACAGAGTGTTTGACTTGGAATAAACCAAGTCAAGGTACTAAGCATGACTATTAGCTTGCTCTTCGGTAACAACACCTCCCATGGAAACATCCCTAGCAATGGGTGGACGCAAATATTTGGTAAACATATCAGTGAGCAACTGATTAGGAGTGGGAGATTTTATTAACCTACATTTTCATCTCCACTCATGTATATGATCTGAGATATGGGTGGAAGTGGTTTGTCGAAGTGAGGTTAAGAGATCTGTACCTGTTTCATATTAGATTGGCAACTGAAAAATGCATCAAAAAGGCCATCGCTAAGGTGTTGAGGAAACTCAATATACCACTTTGTAGAAGCCTCGGTGAGAGTTCTATGGAACAATATAATACATATGGAACCATCCATTAGAGAATTGGATGATCACCACAAGTGATATGTCATCACGCGGTTCTTGGGGTCTTCACCGGGTTTACTATCAAATTTAGGTGTTTCAGAGGGTGAATTAATAGGGATAGATGTAATATCCCAAGTATTATATGTAGAAATAAACACTAACTAATTCTGCAAATTAAATTAAATTTGTGATATTTGAATTTAATCCACTCAGACCACATTAAGACTAGGCAAATAAAGGTTTCTTGCTAGGAAAATTTGCAAACAAGAGAGTAGGAACTGGGAAGAAAAACAAGAGTGAGTTTATAACATTGAATTAATTTCCCCTAACAAATTTATATCAAGTACCATTCAGGTTTCATAGTCCTCTATGCGGAAACCTACTCCCACGCTTCTGGGTCACCCAACTGTGAAACTAGGGAAATTCCTTCCGTTCTTCCAACCAGGGGCTTGGGGAAAATTGTAGGGGTGTTATTAGGCCTTAATAAAGCATAAAATATGATTTGGAAGATTTTCTTATAGATATGGATTTGTCTGGAGGATTTAGGGAAGAATTGGCAATTTTAGGCAATTTTGGCCTAGTGAGACCCTGTGCAATGGAGGATCCCAAATGACAGCACGACCCCAAATAAAAAATGATGTGGAGTTATGTATGGGAATTTGGGTCTATAATTGACCCAAAAGAACTTACATATATGTATTTGGGTGGACAGACCTCAGTTTATAGTAGAATGGAAAAACTAGTCATTTAAAACTAGCATTCTAGCTAGGGTACAAAATAAAGCAGATAATTCGTAGCAGATTGACTTTTGTACTATATATGAAGTATAATAGAGATTAATAAAACTTAAATGAAAATATAAAATCCCTAATATCATTCCCACAACCTTTTTTATTCCTTATTGCACTAAGATTCATCCATTTCCCCCATTACAATGTCAAAACAAGCTTTTTATGTGAAACTGAGAAGGTAAAATTTAAGTGACAGAGTTATTTCGACCTGATAAATATAAATCCTCAAGTTATATGTGGTTATACATCATAAATCATATGATATAATTATCATTACATAGGGAGACTCCAAAACTGGTGGGAAGGAGGCCCAAAACATGACTAGAGGAGGGCTGAGAGCGTAGGTGAAGCTTGGGATTCACTGGAGCTCGACCTGAACATGATGGAGGCTGAAGAAAATGTCTAAGAATACATCAATGGTTGAACCTCAAGCATTCCATACCTGAAAATAGAAGGGAATAGGAATGAAGGAGTGGGGAAGGGAAGGTTTGGGGCTCATC
The DNA here is from genome assembly GCA_001517045.1 of Pseudotsuga menziesii. Lineage (NCBI taxonomy): Eukaryota > Viridiplantae > Streptophyta > Pinopsida > Pinales > Pinaceae > Pseudotsuga > Pseudotsuga menziesii. The sequence goes on from LPNX011144201.1 coordinate 385,398, forward strand.
TCCCAAGTGTCTGAGGCTCATCACTCAGAAAGGCATGCTCACATAAGCATAGATCAATAAAAAAATAAAACAAACTGAGTAACTAATCTCTAATTCTCCTTTAATAGATATCTGGGTGACCTACTTAGCAAGTAAAGGCAATAGGTGACCTTCGAGAGCAAGTCAACACCTAAATCCCTAACCCTAGCCAAGTCATGGGCCCTCCTTGAGAAAATTGGAATGTAGGGGCCATGTGGAGATGTTTCCCTGTCCAAGTCATCCATTTGACTTAGAAATTCTCCCTCCTTAGTTAAAGAGTTTCTACTTTTATCCCTTACAACTTTTATGTTTTTCCTTGCTTTTGAGACTGAGTCTCCAAAAGGAAACTGCAACCTCCTTTGCCAAAACTTTCCTACTTTTGTTATGAAAAATTTTGTCATAGCTTTTGGGCACTTTCCCTTTTCTCTCTGACTGCTTTTCTCATAGAGTTTCCAATTTCTTAATCTCCTCCCTTAGCAAGTTGGCTTGCCAATTGTGCCTAACATGGAAAGCTCAATTCCACATGTTATTTGCACAATAAATATTAATGATAAATACAAATTAAATACATGCCTCAATAATGTTTATTTAGAAACATTCTCGTAGGCTAACTAATTAATGACTCATAAATAATATTTGGACAAAATTACCTAGGTGAGGTGATTAATGCATCTTTGACCCCCCAATGTGTTGGGCATGGTTAAGACTTTTATGTCCAAAAATATGGGGACATGACAATAACCGACCACGAGGGATCGTGGTGGGTGGTGTCGTTGATCAATATAGAAAGATATGACAAATATAAGGTAGCTAGAAATGATAATTGTTGATTAGGTTAGGGGTACTGGTAATATTGATAAGGCATTTGCGGACCAGTAGGACCATAAGTTGATTGATAAATGAGCGTTGATGTTGCCCCGATGACTGATTGATTGGGTGTTTGATTAACAGATGAACCTCCTGAGGGTCCTCCAGGTTGTGGGATACTGAGAGGAGGTGGATTTCCAGATGGCGGGCCTTCGAGTGGTGGCCCTCGAGGTGGGGGAGGGGGGGGGGGTTCCTCTAGGTGGTGGACCTCGAGATGGTGGACCTCCAAACGGTGGACCTCTAGATGGTGGACCTCTAGACGATGGACTTCCAAAAGGTGGGCCTAAGGTGGTGGGCCTCTCGAAGGTGTACCTCCATATCCCCCAATAGTATTGGTAGGTGGTCCCTCAGATATCGGGGCATTTTACCAATTAGGTTGCCCCCATGGGGTATTCATACTTTGAGGGTAAGGAATTCCGGGGTAAACCACTCCCTATGCTATATGTTGATAATTTTTATTGACTATATATGGTTGATTTACTAGACAGGTGTAGCACCATTATGGTTGGATAAAGGTAGGTTGAACCCATGAAGGCTGACCCATACTGGAAGAGGGGATAACCATGTTGGAATTCATGGAAGGTACACTAACTACTACTTTCCCTACAACGACATTTTTCTCCATACTGGAAATAGTCCCCTGGTTGATGAAGTAACTTAAGCTGGGGGTTGGCCCCCAGTCATGGAAAGTACGAGAGAATTAGAAACAGATGAGGGATTTTGAGCCGACAGGGAAAGGATCGAGGATTTTCCTGGATCATAAGTAACCATATTTTGAACCGGAGAGCCTGAGTTAGCAGCCACATGAGATGGTAAAGGAGCACGGTATTTCAAACTGACTGCTATTGAATGAGAAAGGAAGGGATACAATATTCTTTGCCTTAGGTTATCCCCGATTCCGCATAAATGAGTAAGGGTTTGATGAACAAGCCCAAGGACCTAATCCTATGTGGTGAATCTAATTTATTGAGGGGGGGTAATGTAAGGTATGCTAGTGGTTCTGTATTTAGAGATGTCCTATCCTAAATAAGTCTCCTAAAATGGATCAGTTGGACCAAATTCAGATGCCATAATGCCATCTGATGGATGGGTGAAAACCCAATCTCGGGCACCAGATTGACCTTCTGTAGGAAAACAAAAGGTTGTATATTCTGCAGAAGGTTATTGAACTGTCACTAGAGTGGGTGGATTTTCAAATGAAGAATGTTCTTCCCTGGATTCAATAACCGGAACTCCTTCTACATGTGAATCATCCATAATTGGTTGGTCCATGGTTTCCCCTTCTCTTTCTTCCACGACAAGAGGAACGTTAGGTGGTAAACCCTGTAACCTGGGAGATCGCTTACATGTAACTCATCCAGAATGCTAGCAGAAAAATTCTACTCTAAAGGTTTATCAAAAGAAGAGTTCACACACAAAAAATCCTACGCAATCTAAGGCCACAAGAAAACTTAAGTGATAGGAGGGGCTGATGAAATGCAGTTCCTCACTAAGATTGTCAATCTGTCGCAACACACGATATATCATAGGGTCCAATAGTAAAACATGACAAGGAGGATTGGGACGGTACCCTTGTATGAATACCCAACTACATGGATGACACATACATAGTAGCTCCCCGAGCGTTTTTCTTGATGTATTGCTTCAACAAGACGACCAAAAGGATTTTCTCAATTGGTATAGGTTTCCAAAAGGGGTCTCCTGATATACACAAGGTACGTGGGAGCTCAAATCCATGTTAGTGTTGTCTAATGCACAACCTTTCAAAAGGGGCCTTCTGATATACTACCGATTACGTGAAGAACATTTCAATATACCTCAAGGGTACGTGAAAAGCCATTCGATATACCGGTTGGTACATGGAAGAACCACATGATCGTTGGGATGCAGTGCAGGCCATAAATTACAGCTCCTATGTTTATAGATGTCAGAACACATCTTTTAACATATCGCTCAAATTACTAAAGATTTTAACCTAAGCTACCATTCAAATTTATCTTGATGGTTAGTGAATGTTTGTGGAATGTGGATCAATTTTCACGATTAACAGATCTAGATGCAATGCAAATTTTCTCTTTGATGAACTCTACCTAGAGAAATAGAGAGACTTTTCCTTTTTCAAACAAGAATACTATGCAACTTCTAATAATTTATCTTCAAGATTTCGAATGATTTCCAAAACACACAACAATTTCCAATACTAAGCCTAAAAGATCTCCGAGATGAAAAGGAAAGAAAAGTTTCTAATGTCTAAATGCCTATGCTTTCTTAATCAACTTCGAAAAGGAAAAATTCTAATCACTCAAGCAAACCAAAGCAATCAAAGCAAACATTTTTTGTTGTTTTTGATGTAATTTGAAAAAGAAATGGTAAAGGATAAAATATCACACAAAATAGAGTGTAATAAACTACAATGCTTTCCTTTCCTACAAATCTAAGAACATTTATCAGAAGATCAATAAACAATCTATAAAACCAAGACTGAATTCCACACAAAAAATTTCAATTTAAAGCTTTATACTAGCAAACTCTTGAGATATAAATACAAAGAGGAAGTTCAGGATAACACACTATCAGACCTATCAATAAGCCAGATTGCAGAATGACAAAAACCCAAAGAGAAACAAAAAATTTCAAAAACAAGCCTTAGAGATGGAGATGGCCTACCTCGGTGCACTCTGAAGGGTTACACCAGGGCTATGGTAGTCAATTGGTGCACCTTGTATTCTATTGAGGAGCGTCAGCGATGCACTATGCTTAAGGAGAAGAGGTTCCAGTGATGCAAGATGGAAGTAGGTAGTAGGCGTCAACATGGGTTCGATGCTCTATCAACCACACCCAAGTACGTTGGCGGATCTAGAGAACCAAAAATCCAAGTAACCTACAGGATAAACCAAAGTGAATAAAACTGGAATAAAGGTAAGCTAAAACACAAACCAGAGAAGGAAAATGAGAGTGCAGTAAGCTGGATCACTCACCTTAAATCTTTAAATGAGTAAGAAAACAAAATTCACAAGTTTGTAATCAAAAGTGACATCAAATTTTCATAGATCTGATTGGAACAGTCTCTAGTAGGGTCGCCAGTTTTGTTACCGGGAATATTTCAATCATTGCAGACATAGTTTGTTCCCCTATCCTTCATGGGGAAGATATAAAACAAAAGGATGCAACTATGTATCCTCTCCCTAGATGACTGAGTTACTTGAATGTTAACCTGTCTTTACCTTGAGTTTGGAAGGTCATCTTTGTTTTGTAGATCCTTGTGAGATCGAATGTACCTGCAAAGAACACAAAAAATAAGATAAGAGATGAGACTAACAATATATATCAGTAATATATACTAATGATAAAAAAAACTAGTAATAAATAATCGATATCAACACGAATCACATATGGGAAAGGGAAACATATTTGTATTAAAGATAAGAAAATATAGCTACAACCAAAGCCTTGATATTGAAGCTTTGCTTTTATAATATCTTTTAAGTCACTCACACATACACTACAAACTATGCAATATCTCACTCACAACCACTACCTCTTTGCCTCTTATACCAGACTTGATTCCAACAACATAAAGGTGTTATGTTGGTCTCTCCCCCTCACATGGTTCATGTAGCTTTCTTTTATAGGCCAAAGGAATCCCAAATGGGTTGAGATATTTTGGGAGGAAGGTAGGGAATGATCTCTAGGAACTAGGAGGTCGAGTGCTATCTTTCCCAAGTAGTTAGGATCATCCTCCATGAGATATTTCGCTTAGAAGCTTCTCGAAGCTTAAATTTTTTTCCCATTTTGGACTGCTAACACTCTTTGCAAAAGTTCAAGGGGCACTGATGCTTCTTTTGGTCATGTGACAGGCACCACCAGTGCACCTTATCAATGGAAAAAATGTGCTAGGCCTATCTGACGCTCTGTGCCATGAGGCAAGGTGCATCATACTACCTGGGACTGAGAAATAAGAATCCCAAAATATGTTTTGGCCAGGGACTTCAATGGATTTGAGCACTAGGACAATTTTTGGGTGTAACACATTACCCCACTGCTAGAGGTATACTTGAGCCCATACATAATAGTACCTCACACATATCTGAGCACATGTTTAGAATCTACCTAGTGTTTGTGCTTCAGATCGGACATGAACTGACTCAATGAATTCATTGTGTAACATATATTTGGTATCACATGCACTAGATTCATCAAGGATCCAATGAGTTGTCGATACTGAGTAGGATCCACAGTCTTTGAACAAGTGGTTGATTTATGCAACTTCTTCAGGTTTTTTATCAAGGGTATGCTCATGGGCTTGCAGTCCTACATTCCAAATCTCTGCAAGACATCGACTGCATACTTCCCTTGTGTCAAGAAGATCTGATATGGATTTTTCCATACCTCTAAGCCAAGAAAATACTGCATCAGACCCAAATCCTTCATTTCAAAATTAGAGGTGAGCTCCCTCTTACATTGGGCTATCAATTGTTCCTCTCTTGTAAGGAACAAGTCATCCACATACAAAACTAGGATCAAGTGATGGTTATGAACAACCATAAAGTACAGGTTAGATTCAACAATACTTTTGGAGAACCCCAAGTTATGAAGATAGCCATTAATTCTTTCATACCAAACTCTTGGGGCTTGTTTGAGCCCATACAAGGCTTTCTTGAATTTACACACATGAGAATTCTCCCCATGATTCACAAAGCCTTCTGGTTTTTCAAGGTATACTTCCTCTTCAATTTTTCCATTAAGGAAAGCTGTCTTTACATCTTTCCTGATGGTGGTATATTTATCGAGAGGAGAAAATTTTTCATCATAGTCTATGCCTTCCTTTTGAGAGAATCCATGAGCTACAAATATAGCTTTATAATTTTCAATGTTACCATCGACGGCATGCTTGATTTTGTAAATCCATTTAGACATCACCACATACTTCCCTGTTGGTCTAGGGATAGCTTCCCACACATCATTTTTCATAATTGAATTATATTCTTCGATCATGGCATCATTCCATACCTGTAGACTTGCTACTTCTTTGTATGTAGAAGGTTCTTCATCAATGATCTTTCTCATAAGACCTAAGTACTTTTGGGGTTTTATGCTTTCTATGAATGTTCCAGGAGGAGATTTTTGCTTCTCAATTTCTTGCAATGTTTCTCGAAACCAATCAGGTCTTATTTTGGAGGGAGGATCCTCAAGTAGTTCTTCAGCTAGTGCATTCGGAGTTTGAGGTTCATATTCTTCTTCCTCCCTCTAAACTTCTGAATGATGAGAGTCTAGAATTTTAGAAGGAGATTCTTCTGTAACTTTTGGAAACTCTTTTTATTGGAGGAACACAACTTCCTCATGGAAAATCACATCTCTATTGACTTCAATGTACCTTTATCCAAGAACATATATGCGGTAAGATTTAGAGCTTTCACTGTAACCAACAAATGTTCCTTTATTTCTGGAAGGCTCTATACTATGTCTCTTTTATTTTGGCACATGAATAAATATATAGGAGCACCAAAGATCCTCATGTCACTCAACTGCGAGTTTCTTTCCTGTGAATACTTGTTCTGGAGTCTTTTCCCCCAATATGGCATGAGGGCTTCTGTTTTGAATGTAAACATCAGTACAGGCAGCCTCAACCCACATAGATAAAGGAAGATCAAGGTCACACACCATAGATTTGGCAGCTTCACATATCGTTCTATTCTTCCTTTCTGCAACCCCATTCCATTGAGGGTCGTATGGCACTGTTAGCTCCCACTTGATTCCTTCTTCTCGACAAAAATCATCAAACTCATTAGATTCAAACTCACCTCCGCTGTCTGACCTCAAGATACATATGTGTCTTCCTGTCTGGTTTTCAATTAGAGCCTTGAAGTCCTTGAACTTTTCAAAAGTTTCACTTTTAACCTTTAGAAAGTAGATCTAGGACTTGCGAGAGTAATCAACTATGAACAATACATAATACAAGAAACCACTCAAGGAAGGTGAATACATAGTACCACATATATCAGAATGAATCATATCCAAGATCCCTTTAGATATATTGTTTCTTCTGGAAAATGATTTCTTTGTATTCTTTCCTAGAGCACAACCTTTTCAAACACCACTATGTTCATTAGAAAACTTAGGCATACTTGTAACCATCTTTTGAAGACCAGGGAGAGCTATATAGTGAAGGTGTCCAAACCTTCGATTCCACAGTTCACATGGGTCGATTGTGTTGTAAAGACCTCTCGAACTCCAATAAATTCAGTTGAACTTAACTTTTCATTCTTTTCCCATAGTAGAACCTTCCTGTTGATGAAGATAACTTTGGTCTTTATATTCTAATCCAATAGAAAATATGAGGTTCTTCTTCAATCCATGGACATATAGTATGTCTTTGATATGTAAAATAGTCCCTAAGTCAAGTTTAAGTGAAGCTGAGCCAAATCCTTCGATTTTATAGGTGGTGTCATCCCCAATTTCTACTTGATTAGTGAAATTCTTCTTCCTATAGCTTGTAAGAGCTTCATGAAATCTTGCCATATGTCTTGAAGCTCCACTATCCACTAACCAAGAGTTAGCACTGTTGATGATGGATCCCGAGAGAGAAGAAATTAAGTAGTATTCTCTTATAGATTCTTCTTCTTTGAAAGACTTTGCACTCTTCTTATTCTTTGGTTCTTCTTCCTCTACTATAGATGCTCGGAATATTCTTTTGAACCTTCTCTTTGGTTGTCTACAGTCCCTAGTATAATGTCCCATCTTATGACAATTAAAGCATTCTATCTTTGATGTATCTAATTTCCTACCTTGTGCCTTCTTTTCTTTCTTCTTTGGAGGGAGGGACTTCTTGAACTTCCTTGTTTTGGATGTAAGGGCAAGGTTCCCTTCCTTAGCGTCATCTTCTCTGCTTTGAATTATTCCTTCTTCTACCAAACAGTCATGCCAAAGTCTATCAAAGTTTGGATGAGTTTCATGTCCATTTACAACTGCCAGAAAGGTTTCCCAATAACTGGGAAGACCATCGAATACAATATGTACAAGATCATCATCATCTACAAGGACACCAATGGAAGAAAGTTGATCTCTTACCTGATAAATTTTCATGAAGAAGGGGGCCACTCCATATTTTTCCATCTTCAATGTATGAAGTCTCTTCTTCAGTACTCTCTCATGGCTGCGTGCTTTCTTCTCGTATAAATTTGTCAAGGTGTTAAAGCATTCTTTGGCAGTTTTCAGTAGTGTTATGACAGGCATCAATGTCTCCTTGACAGAGTCATATATGATTCTTATTTCCTTGGATTGCTTCTTTTTGAAGGATATCCTTCCCGCATTAGATGTGGGTTCATCGATAACATTGATGACCAAGTCATCAAGGTCGTTTTCTTCCAAGGTGGCCATAAGCCTTGATTTCCTTGAGTTGTAGTTGGATGACCCTTCAAGTCTTTCCTCTGGTCTGAAGGTGTTTTAAGCAATTTATGATCAACAAGACTTCTATCTCAGTCTACAAATGTCCCAAGGTCTATGGAGGCCATAATGTTCTTCTCAATCAATGTAAACTTCACATGCAAATCTCTGATACCATGCTGAAATTTGACATGTGTATGATAATTATAAAAAATGTAGACTGTAATAGATATAGTACTTGAGATGTTAACAACGGTAGAACATATGCAACAGTAAAACAATCATTCACACAATTGAACACAAGATTTTTCAGGGAGAAAAATTTTAAGGACAAAAACCACAAAGAATTAATAATTCATCGTCTAAATGAGATGACCGAGTTTGAACATCAGCAGAGAATTTGTTCACAGAACTCTGCGATGAATGCAAATAAAATTTTCCAAACTAAGTAAGCCCTAACAAGATTATACTTTACTATTGTTGACTGATGTTTCCACTTGGACTGTACCTATTGCTGCCATGTGGACTGTACGTGCTATTGAGCAGATTGTTCATGCTACTAAGTGAACTGTACCTTCCTGATTGCATGGATTGTACCTTCCCTACTGTTGTTGCCACCTCACCGAGACTATTGGAAGCAACTACTGCTAACCCAAACTTCTCACGGTGAGCATTGTTGTAGCCACCGTGACTGTTTCTACCCTCTCCAAGACTCCCTTTTATTGTAAAAAATCCCTAACATGGCTCAGATACATCCCTACAAAGGCTCGGGTGAATATGAAGAAACCCTAATAGATCGGGTGTATAAAAAGAGGGCAGTCATGACTATAACAACCTCTTGTTGCTGCTTCCATGGACGAAAAAAGAATCCCTAACATGATAAGAGCTTCCACATTGGAGAAATAAGAAAGATAACCGCAACCTGAATTTCCTCAGCCAAGTAATTTCAACGATAGAAGAGAATAAGACCTCAGCTAACAAATTCCTTAGCCCAAAGGAGCATACCAAATGATGATGTTTTTTGAATTGTGAAATGAGCCGAAGTGCTTCTTTATTTATATTCCATGAAACATAACATGTTGGTTCCACATAATTAGGAAGTTGACATTAGGGCTTCCATTATTTTTCATCTTTAACCCTTGAATTTTAATGTTTTGTAGTTCATTGGTCTTTTTGGTGTTTGTCTTGTGCCACTTGGTCCTTCATTTGATGGTCACTTGGACCAATACATGTTGTGCTATGATTTCTTGGTCCTTTAGGTGATTTTGTGACCACAACAAACCACCTCAAGAGTTCTACAAGGTCCTCATGGTCCATTCATGCCCACTCAAAGTACATCTTCATAAATAAGAAGAATTACTAAATGCTTTATATTGATCTCCTCATTTCTACCAAGATCAAGTGCTAGGTATCTCAACCAGGGGTATGTAGTCCCTAAAGAAGGTCTCATAGCCCATAGATCAAGGAAATGAGTGCATCACTTGACCAGACCTAGTCTAGGTCTTATGGTGATGACCTGGTAACTGATTAGATGCCTCAGCCCTAGGTTGCATCATGTGACTCAATGTCAATTACTTGGTAACTGACCAAGAACCTCCATTCTCCCAAAGAATGACCCTTAGCCCCAGTCCTAGACTGGGTTAATTTCCTAGTAACTAACCAGGTTCCTCCATTCTCCTAGATAATGGGCCTCATCCCCAGGCTGAGAACCCATCCCCAGGCCGAGGCCCCAACCCCAGACTGGGTTGATTTCTTGGTAACTGGCTAGGTGCCTCCATTCTCCCAGAGAATGGCCCTCATCCCCAAGACGAGGCCCCAGTCCCATACGAGGTTAATTTCTTGGTAACTGATCAAGTGCCTCCATTCTCCTAAATAATGTCTCTCACTGCTGCTTAGGAAAAATCAAAAAATTTTAACTCTAAAACTAAATCTGAGTGACCTTGGAGGTCATAACAGTGGTAAAGGGCCTTAAATCACCAAGTCTAAGCATGAAAAACAATCATAGTAGCCTTAAAAATGAGTGTTTGTCTAAGAGTTAGTATATGTGTCCGAGAGTTTTCATAATTGGCATCTAGGTAGATCTGAAGATGAAAAACGAGTCGTTTAAATTTTAAACCTTATCATGGTGCCAAAATCAACATTGAAGCAACCTTCTATGGTAGAACTGCGAGAAGAAAGGAAATCATCATTTTTGAAGTTCATATGAGAACAAATAAACTTTGAGTGTTGTCTATAGGGCACATTTATTTCCAAAAGGCTTGTTGTCAAATAATTCTTGTAGTAGTTTGTTTAAAACAACAATATCGTGATGTCTAGTTTGGAGGCATTCTTCACTTCAGTCATAATCATGTTCTGGGATGACGTTCACCTTTGATGATTCTTGGAACACTTCTTTGATGGATTATAGTAATAGAATCCATGTTGGGTTTTTTCTACTTTATGACTAGAGGTGTCATCCCTTCTAGGAGTTACTTTGTGTAAAGATAGGAGAAGTGTTCCACTTTGTATACTTTCCATCATATTTTTATAAGCGACTTGCCTTTGGAGGATTTATATAAGACTTTATTCCATATGTAGTGGAAGGTCTCTTTTAAGGGTAGCTTGGAAAAGATAAATCCTATGTTTAGGGTTTCTTTTATGTGGAGAATCCCTCCTCTTATGGAGTGACCCATGTTGGAATCTTGATGTGGATTTCTTCGTGTACATGGTTTGAATGTTTGGATTCTAATGTGGACACTCTTGATTGGTTCAACTTCCATGTTGATAATTTATTATTAAGGAATCCTTTGAAGGTTACTTTGTGGATCTCTACTGAAGTGCCTCTCTTGGAATATTCTATGTGGGTATCATTTGGTTGCATTGTGGACATACTTTTGGACACATCCAATTTGAAGAATCTCTTGGAGTTGGATTGAATTATCTAGTGGGCATTTCTTGGGGGTTTGTTTCCTATTGGTGGACATTGGTTGTTAAAGAAGTCTCATTTTGAAGGGGCCTTTGGAGTCTTAATGTATGGGAGCACACTTAGGTGGTAAAAACATGCCTAGAAATTAATATGATGAATTGAATCAAGGTATAAAGACCTCGGTTCCCTATGTTTAAGCATAATGAGCACAATATTGATGATAATTAATATATGTATTTTTGTTTCCCAATTCCAAGTAGACAATAAAAAATGTGTGCCTAGATTTGTATGATGGTATTAGCTCCATGAGGCACTCAAGAACCTGGTTCCATCTCCAGATACACAATGTATAGGCTATCAATGTGTTGAGTGATATTGGCTTCAATCAAGGACAATAAAAATAGTGAATTTCAATACATCGACCACAATAGGGAAATTGTCGGTTTTGTATACCTCTACGTATATAATATGAGATAAACTAAATTACTTCAATTGTGATGGGCGATCTAAATGGAAAATACATTTCTTTTTCATAATATCAATACTTACATTAGAGAAGCATACAATCCTAGTGGAGCTTTAGAGAAAGATTCAATGTACATGATAGTAGTCCAGATGCCCATTATTGTCTCTTAAAAAACATACCACCAATAAGATAATTTTACATAATAAATCCAATTACAAAAACAAGACATATCCTATTAAAATTTTCAAGTATCCTGCTACAAGAGGGGGAAGTTCTTAGAATAAAAAATGTAACTCACTTCAAACATAGGAAACATGAATACAATTCTAATAAACTGTTATTTGAAGTACTTGCATTGTTCTTGTTACCTAATTTTTGTTTCAAGAGTGATTTTTTCTCATTACAAGTTGCTTAATGTCTAACATATCATGGATTAATGTACTTGTTAATAAGTATCTAAATTTCACAATATTTAATTGCAAATATAGTGGATGCAACATGTTCAGTTCAACTTCCTTAGATAGCTTGTTACAAAATGGTAGAAAGAAGTATAACCTGCAGTTACTGAAAACCAATGAAATACGAAAAGAAAAAACTCAAGGATAACAAGGTATGGGAGAACATGTTAGTCGCTTACATTTTCAAAAGTCCCTTCCTATGAATAATGAGAGATGGGAGAACATATACTGGAAAATATACTGGTAATGCTCTTGCATAATATTGAGCAAAGAAAGAACTTGCATGGGAAACACAAATTTGGTTCCCATGCACAATCTTCAACAATAATGGCATTATAAATAAATTTAATACACAACAAAAATGAATAAAAGACATAATCATCCTAACCAGACATGCTCACAAGACTAAAATATCCCATAATGCCTAGGACAACAACCTTCACAACCCATCAACAAGAAAGCAAGTTTTCAATGTGTACCAAACTCACTTCTTTTGACTTCCTTCTACACATAAATATCCATTGCACACTAGATAGGGTGGAAGTCAAGTTTCTTTTAACCGTGCTGAAAACACCTAAAGAGTGTATTTTGAATTCTATTTAAAATATAAAATATAGTTTTTCCTTGAAAATTAAACCCAAAAAAAACTCTCAATTTCACACATCATGGAATTTGCAATACTATTGCTTCAGATTCTTAGTCCACATTCTATGATCCCTATATTTTCTTAGATAGGTCAAACTCCCTTGCTTTTATTCTCAATGTTGTCACCCATTTCAAGCATCCAAAGACCTCATAAATTACCCATACACACAACAATCTATTTGTTTTCTTTCATCATAGTTTGTATCCAAAGTGTCTTCTACTCATCATGCTCATATTTATCCTTGCTCACTCAATAATGTAAAATTTGAACCAAGCCATCTTGCTAGAATATTAATTTCCCACGAGTTATTGAACATGTGGGACATATTTCCAAATATTGAATAAAAAACTTAGAAAGAAAAAAAATTAGAGGGAAAATGAAAGGGAAAATTTGAAAGTTTTCTCTCAACCAAGAGTATAATTTCATGCTTCCACCAACTTAGTTGAAAAAAAATATTCAAAGATGATGTACCAATATTAAAAAGAAAATAACAAGGAAAGAGAGAGCAATGGAAATACCGAGCATGGAATTTTTATAGTAGGATCTAATTTTAGCTCAACATCATTAGACTTGCAGTATTTCTCTATCTCTGCTAAATTTCATGTCAAACGCTTGCAACATGCAATCACTTTTATTCCTTTCAAAATATTGAGATACTTTCCACCATGTTTATTGAGGAAAGACCTGTACGAGGAAGTAAGACTATCTTGATTCAAAATATAATATCACTTATCCAACAAAACAATTTTCATCTTGATATTCCTCCCATTTTGTGTTGTAGCAGAAGGAAAAGCCTTCAAAACACAACATGAAAAAAATAATGTCCACAAACATTTTTAAGATTTGAAGCATCATGTGTTAAAATTAATAAAGTAATGATTTAATGGTAAAAAATTCATGAATCTTTATCAAATGCAATTTTATTAGCAATAAACTTTTGAAAATGAATGGATGTCGACCAATTCTTATCAAATATGGAATATAATCTGGTCCTATTTTCTACTCTTCATTTACCTACTTCAATCTTTAGAAACTATTATCTGAATTAAGTCGTACCATTATTAAGATACGATAGTTTATTAATGTCCACGAATGACCATAAAGGTAAGTCCATGCACGAGAAATAATTAATGAAAAGAATTAAAAACAAAGTAATGTTGTCAATCACCATTTCCATAAACAAATATTTATTGGTGATGGTATATATTAATATGATCAAATGGTTGAGAACTCAAGAAAACATGGTGCCAAATTTTGTTGACTCCCTTTTATTGGGGCACTTATATAGCATCCAACCGTGGAATTAGACTTGGCATCTCAATAACCTTGTAGCAGGGATTTCTCCCTTGCTACAGGGCATGAATGGCTACCTTCCATCTATAGGACGGAAGGGTAGGTTCTTGGTGGTGGATGCAAGGAAAAACAAACAGAAATGAAGAAACCCCTCTACACACAAGGTTATGGGTTAAAGACCTCGAAGACCCTGCATACAACAATGTAGACCTGCAAGAACATGTTAGGCCATAAACCTGCAAGCAAATATATGTTAGAAAAACTCAAATAAACAAAAAAAAAACAAAAAAATATACCTTCTTTTGGTGGAAATAGGCCACCATGCCCTAGCTTGGAGAAGCACCTCTCTTGGCAATGGGGGAGCTATGGCTCAAAGGGAAGATGGATGAGAGGGAGAGTGAATGGATTGAGAGGCAAACTGGTCTCAAGGCACTCACTTGGGTGGCATAATAGTATGCAAGGAAGAATTTTTTTGAGAGTGACCCCCACCCCTCTATTTAGAGCTTTTTTAGGGTTCTAAGCCCCTAGTCAGGGATTTAGCCCCTTTTTTGGGATTTTAGCCCCTTTCACTCAAACTTTAGCTCCTTTTAGGGTTTTAGGCTCCTTTGAGGGGTTTTAGCCCCTAGGAGAGCTATTTAGGCTCTTTTTAGGGGTTTTTAAGCCCTTTTCATGTTTTTAAGCCTTCTTGACGATGTGGGGGTCAAATGGGGGTCGTGCATGGGTGTCCTTGGGTGGTGTAGGCCATGTAGAGTTGAGTGAGGGATTTTTTGGGTTAATAGATTACCCCCTGATGTGTGAGGGTAGGATCTCATCGTATGGCTGACGGACATCATAGTATTTTCTGCGGAGAGGTGGTGCTATATGGGCTGGGGCATGGTGGCTTTTGGTTTTTGTATTAATATGGTTCCCATCAATGGATGAGATACAAATAATGTGTGACATGTATATGGACGATGCGAGCATCCCCATGCTCATGATAATGTCAAAAGAATAATGTGATCTATGCTCTATAATACAAGAGCCGATCGTATACAACTGATGATACATAGTGGTTGCCTCAATGAGAGGCTGAATACAATACTGATATGAAGAACTGCTATATTGGACCCATGGCATTCTCATATAATGCTATATATTCATGACTGATAGCCTGCTAGATCTAGGATGGTACATAGCTGTATGGACTCAATGATTGAGAGTCAGAGTCTCTATGGTACAAGTATGCTGCATCAATCATAAATCTATATAGAAGCACTGCGGGGACTTCTGAACACTGTCTCCAACGCAACCCGGAAATCATAAGGGACATAACCTATTTAGGTCCCTTGAATAGACTCATCAATGTGCTAGAGTTAGGTGACATGCGGGGTCTTCAACCAAATATTGCACAGACCTATACCCTGTATGAATCTCAATGGTGCGATGATGTAGTTGGAGTCGAGCACGTGAGAAACAACCATCCAGAGAGGCACTAAGGACTCCTCTCAAGTGGTCCAAGGAACTCATCAATGAGGTTAATGAAACCAAGATATAGGGATCTCTGGGTCTATCCTCTGGAATCTGTCTGTTGTCGTCGACAGAGGGAGACCTACCCCTAGTCAAGGCAATGGTGTTTCCTTGACCATAAGTGCGAGGGAGATAACCGAAAGGTGTGAGACAATCTGCGGACTGACCCACTGAATGGTGGGGGGGAGGAAAATAGTTGAATAGGGGCAGGGGGAGTGTAGTAGACTCAAAATTCCTTTGTTCAGAGTATGACGGCAAGGCAGACCAGGTAGCAAATGAAACTGACTCATGGGAATGGGATCATAGCTGTAATGCCGGGAAGGTCACTGCAGATAAGAAATACTTGGGGGAGGTAGATACTTTTGGTACTGATAGGATCCAAGGAGGACACATTATAGAGTGCTCTGAACAAAGGCGACCCAAAGTGGGAATGCTGCCAAACTGTTATCTGTGGGGTGGTGTCTAGAGACACCATTGTGGTACGATCTCATGGATTTTTGGCGAGCCCGAGAAGGTAAATGCTCGCTGGTGCTTTAAATTTTAGAGAGTCTGAAAGCACGAAGAAGACTCCAGTTGGGGCTCTTTTTCATTGGTAGTCTCCTATGCTTGAAAAAGGATAAAAGTATACATAGGAGAGCTCGCCCATCCTGTAGGAGATGAGAGATTTCTTTACCGTTGGTAGTCCAATCAGGCCGAAAAAGGTTAAACCTATACTAACTGGACGATCATTCAGATACTTTTACGAGCATGAACGAAGCCAAGTTTGCTCGACAATATTTTCTTGATGAGAAGGCTGGAAAAGAGATTAACGACAACCCATGGTGAGCTTTTTCATAAAGTTCGGCCCCTCTACCTGAGAAAGCATAATAGTATGCAGAGGGGAACGGTCTTGGCTTGAATGTGCCAAGGTGGTCCTTTTCATTTGATGGTCTACATAGTCCACAAAAGGAGATAAACGAGATGATGTAGATGCCCTTTCCTATACTTTAATGAGTAGGAAAGGAAGCAGCTGCGCTAGACAATCTTTTCATTCTTTTAGGAGTCAAAAAAGAGCTTAAAAGAAACTCTAGTATGGTCAATCGATTACAGTGGCATAGGCGGTGCCCCATGTCAGGACGGTGGACAGTGGTCCAAATGTCATCCGCGGAGTATGGACGGAGCAGGTGGCTCTTAAACATACCAATACATGCACGGGATAGATCGCGGCAGAGGCATGCGATTCGGTACGACAAAGGCATGCAAACTGAGGTGGCTCTCGGATAGAGGTTATGAGAGTCGTGTGTGAATTGTGGTGGACAGAATTTACTACATGTGATGTGAGCACAATTCTGGAGGCAGTTATATTCCAAATACATGCAAAGGAAATGATTTGTCTTTCGGATGATGGTCCGGATATTTGCATAAGGTGTGGTGGACAGAGTAGGCAGCTATGTGTTACAAAATAAAATAAAAAATGATGTTCCTTACGGGCGGTGGCTCGAGTAGCCGCATGAGTAGCGATAGGCAAGTGTGATGCAAGTACAGGTCTGTAGACACTTGCATCACCATGATGTTGCTTGTAAATCGAGGTAACTTCTGGGAAGCAGCCCCGAAATTTGTTTGTTAAACATGAGACGATGGTCTCATAAGGAGATGGAAATTTGGGCCCAGAGGTGTGAGAGGTGTCTCAAACAGGCTCCAGGTGACTCTGATTTAGCAGCTGATGGTGCTGCCCCTGAATGGGGGTCTTTGATTTGTGGTAAAAACATTGCAAAACAAAAAAGGGAAAAAACTACGCTATAAGGGACTCATAGTGGTTATATTAGGCATAGACTCTCTTGAGGTGGAGCCCGTTGCACGACTTCTTCAAGAGTCGACCATTTGAGTCAGTGAAGAGGTATGCCCCCTTACCGAGACGAAGGTCATTGGCAAGGTAGGATGATGGAATCTGGTTTTTTATGGGAAGAACTGATTCCACACTATGGTTTAAAGGGAACGGGGTAAAACCAAAGGCGGTATTACAGATCTCTCCATCATCGTGTAAGTGGTGCTGTGATAGATCAGGTGGATCTTCCACAGCCGACGAAATGGAAGGGAAACTGGTGCTAGAGATCATGTAAATGGTATTGGTTGTGGTTTTTGTGGCCTTGCCCCTAGTCTCTGTTGGAGGAAGAGGGGCAAGCCTGGAGATAGGAGGAGTCTTTGATGGACCTTGAGGTAGGTGCAACATCATCTCAATTGGATGGACATGAGTCAACACATCTTGAGGCCTTAGAGGTAGTGTAGGTGGTTCAAGGTACCACACAGGAACTCCCAGTGTGAAATCTTGTAAATTACGGGTTGCCAAGACATACTTGCTCACGATCTCGAATGGTAGGAAAAGGAAAAGGAAAAGAAAAATGAAAAGGATCATGTTGATCGGGAATGAACCCCACTGTTTCCCTGGTAACTGAGGTTGAGGTTGCAGCTGTGGATGGAGCTACGGTTGCGGAAACAACAGAAGAGACAGGTCTGATGGACCGTTGGTGGTGGTGGAGACAAAAGGGTCGGTAGAACTGGACATCATGTAAAATGGTGTTTGAAGAAGGAGGTGGGGGGTGAACTTCTTCGACCAGGGTGATCTCAGATTCAAGGGAATGTTGTCGAAGGTCGACTAGAGCCATTCGAAACTTGGACAAGTCTTGGCAATGGTGAGAATAGTGTCCATACAAACCACAGAGGGCGCAAGCATGGTTTGTTCTCAATGACTTGTTTCTTACTGTTGGCATGCTTGGAAGCTCAACCATGGGGAGGTTTTCGGTTGTATCCATGGCATCCAAATGTGCATGGATTATAGGAATCTCAGGGAAGTTCTGAGTTGGATGGCCCTGTTCTTTGCAGACGGCACAAGGCGGGATCTGTTGAGGTTCAGTGGTACCTTTTGCATTCTTTCCCCTGGCCCTTTTTGGGTGCGGCGGTGCGGGTGCGGGTGCGGTGGTTGGTTTTTGTGGGCCGGGTGGAGGATGAGACTCGACTGCAATGGGTTGCATAGGGGTTAAGACTACCTAGGGCATTGGTGGCTGAGCTGGTGGATCAAGGTACCACACAGGAATTCCCAATGTTAAGTTGGGTAAGTTTAAGGTGGCCATTACTGGCTTGCTCATGACACCAGGCGGGGAAAAAGGAAGGGAATTGTATGGACTGGAAAGGAGCCTAGATAACTCCCTGACGGTTTTATGTGGGGATGAGGTTTTAGTTGCGGCTGTGCATAATGCTGCGGATGCGGATGATGTTGCGGCTGCTGTTGATGTTGCAGCTGCGGATGGTGTTGTGGTTGCGGTTGGGGCTGCGGCTGCGATTGTTGTTTGGGTGCAGTGGTACTAGATGAGAGCATGCACAAGTTCATAGTCTCGTTTGGTGTCGGTGGAGATGACACTAAGGATAAAGAAGTTGTCATGGTGGTATCGGCAAACAACCTCGGGCCCACATTCAACAATGGGGAGGTTGGTATGTTGTCAACCATGGTGTTGACCGTAGAGACAACATTGGCATGTGTGGTCACCCCTTGCAGATCAATGGTGTTGATCCTAGGGATAACATTGGCAGGTGCCGTTAGCCCTTGCGGATCGTGATAAGTCAGTTGATCAACCGTCACGATTTTTCCTTCGTGGGGGAACATCATGAGACGAAATATAGTTGACGCTACCGCTCTCATGGCATACATATAACTTCTTTTGTGGAGAAGGTTATACTCCAATTGAGCATTGACAACCTCTATGTCAATCAGAACTATCTTCCCAGCTAATGTGATGGGGACATGGGGGAGGATTCCTTGGGATTTAGTGGGATGGCCATCATAATCCCGCAGATTTGTGGAGGATGGTTTCAGAATTGGGGATCCAAGTTTCTACTAGACTAGGGTAGACATAATGCACGTGGATTCCCCCTCATCCACTATGCACCGGTGCACGACCAAATTCCGTATAGACACTAGGATTTGAAAGGCAATGGTTGATGGCATTCGCGGTTCTCCATTCTCCGTGTCGAAAGTGATCAAATTGGAGTCAGAGGGGTCTATGGCCCCAAGGGCGGCTAGTAAGGATTTTCGCTGCATTGGGCAAGTTTTGAGTACCTCAAGAGCGGACATGGCGATAGGTGTTTGGGCCAAATCATCCATGATGTTGTAGCTTGTAGCAGCTCTAGTCGTGGTGTTATTGGAAAACCGACATATGGGGGGGAATGAGAAAGGGGGTAACTGAAGAGGTGCATTGACTGTTTTAGATGTAGACGCCGCTGATGTGTCAGCGGGTTCGATGTTGGTTCTGTACTGATTTCATATGGTTTGTAGATTGACCTCTTTAGTTGTCATAGCTAGCAGGTGGTGGACACCTGTTTCTGCCATGGGAGGTGCCCCCAAAGCATTGGGATTGGGTTGGGGAGGGGGTGCGGTTGCCACCAATCCTTGGACTGGTAATGGGTTTTGGAGCACCATAGGAGGAGGTCCTTGTGGTGCCGGGTTGGGTTGGGCTTGGTCCATTGTGTTGGTGGCATGTTGAACCTTGTTCCTAATGGCCTGCTTAGCGCGGCGCATGAAGGGACACTCGAATGTGTAGTGCCCATAGACCTCACAGAGTGTGCATGGTTAGTTTGTACACAACGGGGTGTTGCGTCTCGGTACATTTGGTCGTGGAGGATTTTGGGCTGGCTGGTTTGCTGCAGCATTGTTGGGAGGGTTTGGTTGTTGATCGCCTCCCTGCGGTTGATTATTTCCTTAGTTCTGGGGTCGGTTATTTTTGGCTTTCCCTTGTTGGTTATTGAGGGCTGGCTTGTTGGGATGGTTTTGTTGTGCAAACACTTGTCCCAATGGAGCAGGTGGAGCAGGGGCAAGGGCTTGAACAGGCTATACCGGTGGTGCATAGTAGATTTGGGTAGGTGCCGGTGCCACAAATGTGGGAATTTGCCCCGCGTATTGCTGTGTTGGCCAAGCCAAGGCCTGAGCTTGCTGCGGTGGCGCAGGTTATGCGTAAGAAGTTGTGGCTTCGGACTAGGACATCATTCTTGCATAGTCCAGAGTTTGGTTTTGGTAGGAAACACTAGTAGTGTTGCTTGGTTGTGGTGGTACTGCAGGTGGTGTTGGACGGTACTGTGGTTGGTGAGAGACAGAACCTATGATGCCATCTGCAGCATGGGATGCCCCCCCTGAATCCCTGTAGGAGGTGCTTGCACGGGGAGTGTATGGAATAACAGTGTAAAGGTATCCAGACCATGCATAGATCAAATCAAACTGTTGGGCTTTCAAGATGGCCTCCTCTTCGGATTGGGGATGTTCGGATGCGACGTCCTTTGCTATAGGTGGGAGCAAGGTTTTAAGGAACCAATCCAGGAAGATCCTGTCATCGAGTTGGATCTTACACAAACTACGACGTCGCCGCCACTCATGGATGTGGTCGGTTATGTGGGTCACAGTATTTTGGCAGCAAGATAACAAGATCTCCACCCCTTCATCATATCTGACGGGGAGTTGGAAACATTGCAGGAACATGAAAGCCAGGGAGTTGAAATCCAGGTACTTGGCTTGTGGTAGCTCAATGTACCACTTGGCTGCAGCACCTGTGAGGGTGCGTTGGAATAGTCTTAGCCTGATTGAATCATCTACAATGCTGTTTGATGAGAACCATAGATGAAACGTCATGATGTGGTTTTGGGGGCACTCCCCTGCCTTCCCTTCAAACTTGGGAATGTATGAGGGAAGTTTGGTTGGCATGGGAGGAAATTTTTTTTGATGGCGGATAGGGTCATTTGTTAACTAAGCCAAATCAGGCAAGTTGAGATGTGCCATGAAAGGAAGGTTTGACCCCAGGGTAATGTGAGATGGGGCAGCCATGGTGGTGGGGTTTGCAGGTGTATAATGCACCTACATAGTTGGGGGTACTTGTGGCACCATTGTGGATGGGCCAGTTCCCCCAAGTGTGGTGGGAGGGACAGTGTGGGTGGAAGGGCCACTACCCCCATGTATGACAGGAGGGGTAGTGTAGGTGGAAGGGCCATTGCCCCCATGTGTTGTAGGTGGGACAGCTTGATTGGTCAATATGGGTAGTGGCAGCTGAATTATGACAATTTGCATAATCATGCTGGGGCCACCTATAGGGTTGTTGGTGATAGTTTGTGGTGTGGACATGGGTCCACTAGCAATTGCTATGTCGAAAAATGGATCCGGGTTTGCACCAGCCATGGGGCTTGATGGTGCAGTGTGCAGATCTGGTTCAAATTGATATGGGCCTGAATCTGAATTAGAGGCTGTGTGGCCTTCTGATGGTGTGGGAGGTCATCGAGAATGGTCTCGACGATGTCGGTTTAATGACTCGAACTGTGGTGGTTCACCTCTTAGGCATGAGGAAGAGCGTGAGGGATCAATCGTGTCAAATTTGTATGTCAAAATGGTGGTAATGATTTTTGGACCCCAGTTTCAATGGCTTCCTATTGGATGCAGGTGGTCACTCGGCCACCAAGACTGCCAGAAGACAGCACTTGGATTTTTCCTCACGGGAGTGCTACTCAATTGGTGGGGATCGTTTCCCGTTTCGCTTGGTAATTCCTCTCAGCGGCCAACTACTTTGGGGTTCCTGTGGTACTCCTCACAATGAGTTTCTGGGCTGAGCCCAAGTACTTCTCACGGTTAAGGTAGTCAAGGACTTATGTCCTCAAAGATTGTAGATTTTTAACTTAGTGTAAATTGTAAATTTTACTGGCTCACTCAGCGTCATGAACTGAGTTGGGTTGATTTATATGGTATGGTGTGTATGCCTTTTGTTTTTTTGTTATATTTGGTGGCTGCTTAAATGGTTTATGAATATTCTACAGAGTTCATAACATTGTGAATGAAAGCAGTAAATAGTAATCAGAAATTTTTTAGACATGTACCATTTGTAATCCTGAATCGTGATAGCCTGACTAGGTGACTACCTTACACCTATATTTCTCTTCAACCAAGAGAAGGTGTTGGGCTCTCAACACAATGGGACTAAGCCCATCCGTAGATCCACAGGTCACCCTCTGGATGCAAGGTTGGTCAACAGGGAGGACGCTGAGCGCCATGAGAAGCCCTCCTTCTCTACCCTCTCTACCTTCCAAGTCACCCGTTTTTAGTGGCTTCAAAAAATATTAGGTGAAGTGCCTATTACTATACAAGCTTCACCCTTCGTCTTATCCCAGAATACACCGAAGGGTGATGACTAGGTAGAGGAGGAAGGGTTAGGAAAGATGTTGATTTTAAGTATGTTTTAATCAAACTATGTTCATTAACCCATTAAGTATTTATTTACACTTTAATTTAATTAAGCTTTGTTCTGTAGATGAAATGGACATAAACATAAATAAAAACAAAAATAAACACAGTTTGGATAGACAGAGGCAGTTGAGCCGCACTGACAATCCTAAACTATTAAAAAATCGAACTCTGAGTGACAGATCACACTTTTCGGGTCAAATGTGGCGAGGGGGTCGCCAAATTTTTCCAGAAACAAGCGAGGGGGTCGCTCAGAATTTGCAGACAGAAGCAAGCTGACTTATGGAAGGGGGTCACAACTTTCAGGGATAAATAGGTGACCTGGTCGCACCTGTGAGGCCAAAATGAGAGACCTGGTCCCCTTTCTGGGCCCGATAAGAGCGACCTGCTCCGAAAACTGAATTTTTTTTTGACCTCGAGCTAGATCCAGCTGACAGTAACCTGTACTATGGCCAAATGGACTCGGATTTGCCTTGAGGAGGCTTGGCAATAACTGGAAATATAAATAAATAGGAATCTAAGCTAGATTTAATAGAAAAATTAACCTAGGGCAAAAAACACAACTAAAAACTAAAACTTTGAAAAATAAACCCAGGGATCCTGTGGGATCGACCTGGTATGGTCGCTAGTTCTGTAGCAGGGATTTCTCCCTTGCTACAGGGCAGGAATGGCTACCTTCCATATATAGGATGGAAGGGTAGGTTCCTGGTGGTGGATGCAAGGAAAAACAAACAGAAATGAAATAGAACAGAAATGAAGAAACCCCTCTGCACACAAGGTTATGGGTTAAAGACCTCCAAGACCCTGCATACAATAATGGAGACCTGCAAGAACATGTTAGGCCATAAACCTACAAGCAAATAAATGTTAGAAAAACTCAAATAAACAAAACAAAACAAAAAATTATAACTTCTTTTGGTGGAAATGGGCCACCATGCCCTAGCTTGGAGAAGCACCTCTTTTGGCAATGGGGGAGCTATGGCTCAAAGGGAAGATGGATGAGAGGGAGAGTGAATGGCTTGAGAGGCAAACTGGTCTCAAGGCACTCACTCGGGTTGCATAACAGTATGCAAGGAAGGAATGTTTTGAGAGTGACCCCCACCCCTCTATTTATAGCTTTTTTAGGGTTCTAAGCCCCTGGTCAGGGCTTTAGCCCCTTTTTTGGGATTTTATCCCCTTTTGCTCAAACTTTAGCTCCTTTTAGGGTTTTAGGCTCCTTTGAGGGGTTTTAGCCCCTAGGAGAGCTATTTAGGCTCTTTTTAGGGGTTTTTAAGCCCCTTTTCATGTTTTTAAGCCTTCTTGAGGGTGTGGGGGTCAAATGGGGGTCGTGCATGGGTGTCCTTGGGTGGTGTAGGCCATGTAGAGCCGAGTGAGGGATTTTTTGGGTCTCACCATCAATAACAACTCTTTTTGGTTTACCTCTTCCAACTCATAGTCCTATAATCAATACCCTAAGATAATTAGAAGACACTATAAATTCAAAATTGATCATGGCTATTTATTGATTCTTTAGAGCCAAAACATAAAAATATACATTGCAACATTCAATTGTACCTACCAACCTCTACTCTTCTCATCAGATTTATTACATAAGAAATTTGAAAAGCTAATTGCACAACATAGACATTTCTTTTACAAAGTAAGTTAATTGCATAGGAGGACCATCTTTCCCACCATAACTCTAATAAGAAATTAATAGAAATTTCAGGGATGCTTGAAGTTCCACCATGATCCAAGTTTCTTTATAGTGGAATGATGATAGTAGGGGGCGATCTCAAGATCAAAATATCAGTGAGGGATAAAACTCAGTAACGACGGTTGATAGTTATTTTCAATGCTTATGGAAACACTAACGACCATGGGTTGGATATTTTCTTCCTTTTGGTTTCCTAGAAATATAAGGTTGTTTGTTTATGTAAATTAAATGAAATACAATATAGCATGCATTTCAAAAAGGACAAATGTATAAATTTTCGTGAAAAAATTGAATCCCCCAAAACAACATTAAAATATTCAAATTGGAAAATTTTAGTGTGTATTTGGTACAACTTCATCTGAAATTTAATTCAAAATATATTATTTGCAAGTGGACCTTTAAGCATTCTACATCTTCAACAACATAAATCAAGATGTTCAATGAAGGAAGCTTATCTACCAATAATTTGCGAGTGGAACTTAAACTCATTATTTATTTACATTTTCACACTGAATTATATGCTTGAACAAACACTAAATAGTAAAAACAACTAAAGAAAAACATTCAGAGGAAAAATTGTAAAATCACTAAGGAAAAACAATCACTATCTGCCTTCTTGTATGATTCATTCATCCACATGATATTATGATAGGAGATACTACATCAGAAAATTACACAAAAGGTTTTCAAGGCAATTTGGATCTCAAGGACACTACATGCTTCTGTTTTGGTTATTCAGTCAAAGACCAGTTTTGTAAAAGCCATACTAATTTGCATTCTGGTGAATAAAGTTAATTATATACAAAAGATTTTCTATAAACTCTTAAAATAAACATGATTCATATAATACATTAGCAGTAAAACATAACTCTCTTCACATTTTCCTTAACAACTGTTAAAGGTCGAACAACAATGGCTCCAATCTCAAGATGAGTGTTGCAACTACCTGACCTATAGCACCTACACTCCTGCGAGAAAGTCCATTATGTAAATATTCACTGCCTGATTTTTCTGGCTCCATATAGAAGCAAGCTCAAAACGCAACCAAATCTACATAATATGCTGGAGGAATTACATATTATGAATGAAAATAAATGTCAACAATAGTGACAAGGAATATTGAAGGCAGCCTATATTTGATTTTAGAGGCTTACCGATTTAAATAGAGTGCTTTCACCAAGCATATCTGAAAGCAAAGCAAACAACTTATAATCAATTCCAAAGCCTACAACTCCCATAAAAACACAATCTCTATGCTTGAAATCTAAATCATACAGATTAGGACCATGCTTTGTATTATATAGTAATATACCCCACTAAAATAGAACAAATGTACTCAACATAACTACATAAAATACAAAACATAAGAAATCATGGACCACTATAGTGCTTGAAAATGATCCATATTCATTTGGAATATATCAAGAAAGGATTGTACTAGAAATGTTTTCCAGTTTACATGTTTATGTCCAAACTCCAAAGCCATATGCATCCATATAATATTCTCATCATCCCCTATTTCACACCATTTCCTCTCCATAATATGCTATAATATAGACAAAATTGTTCATCATAATATGCTATCATATAGACAAAATTGTTCATTAGTGCTTGAATGCAAAGTGTAAAATAAGGAAATGTTCAAGAGTCAAATCTTAAAAATAAATCTACCTAGCCATACTTCCAACAAGGGAATCAAGTCAAATCTAAAGTTGAAACTAAAAGTAATTATGTCCTCCAAGTCACGCATTATCAAAATTGAATCAATATCAAACTTCATTATAATCATAACAATAGATCCTTGATCCTCTATCCTCTGAGGACATCAATCAACACCATCGAATTTTACAAAACTAAATGATATAATGGATCCTTCAAGGAGAGAATAATGACTAGGGATGTTCATAGAATACAATAAACATGATTATAATAAGGGATGTTCATAAAAACCAATAAATATGATTAGGGATACATTAAGTTGAGAACTAATCAGTTGTTTCCCTCTACCTTACTTGTCATTTAAAAAGTATCTCAATGGGCCTTACTTCTCATTAACCATTCCAACCATAATCCATTATTAGGTAGAAGTCCCATTATCAGGTGTTGTCAAACACATCTTGCAATGGCATCAAAACATATTCTCAAATTTTCAATATTTTAAAGAATAAGAATATATCCTACAAGATACATGTACATCCCCGACATAAAATTGCATATGAATTTTAGGCCTATGGAATGCCAAGGTTAGGTCATCCCATTGTAGTTATGCCCTAATTGTCTTGAGGCTACGTGAACGAAAAAAAAAGCATGGTAATAAATTCATGTTGGAAACCATGCAAAATAATTATACAAGAGAGGCATCACACGTGTGTTAAAGCCCATGGTAGTGGCCCAAAGCATCACATAGAGGTGGATGGAAGCATTTCCAAGGGATGATCGATCCATATTGTCTATGCCCAAAGCAATATCACAATAAAAAAGCATAAAATAAAATGAAACAAAAAGGAATCGAATGAAAATAGGTTAATAGTCATTAAAAAGAAGAGCATGACCACTTACCATAAATAAGTCTTTAGTGTGATTGAACATAAGAGTAAATGGAAATAATATTATTGTTTAAGGGGATGCACCTAACATTATTGTTACCCATTTTTTTCCTTGCAATAAATTTAACAGTCAATGTTGAGAATTAAGAGTGTGCCTTCCACAATAGTTTTCTATCTGCTCTTGTGGAAAAACTCAGTCCTTAGTGAAATGTACAACCAACCCAATAAGCTCAACATAACCGTAATTCTTGGTGGCCTCATTTATTCTCAATGAAAATCGACCCTCCTATGAAAGGTGACACCCAGATCTAGAAAGGATCATTAGGATGAAATCAGCCCCCGCTTCTTCCTTGGAATAACCTCACGAGCCCACAAGAAAATGAAGATAAAACCCTCAGCTAGTGCGCCCTTCTTCCATTCCACCGAAAACCATGAAACTTATTCATATCTTAAATAAATACTTGATCGAGACTCAATGGATTCCTTCATAAATGAACCGTGACAATGCTGGGATGTGGATTAAATTCATGGATTCAATATTTATTTGCATTTAAAAAAACTTCAAAACCCTACCATTCAATGTAAGTGCACCAGTCCAAATTGTAATATAGGTGCAACAGTTCAAATTCTACTAGTATATCAGTCTCTCCCAAACAAAATGTAAAACAAGTTCTCTAGAATGCTCATTTCCATTTTTTTAATTTTCTCTCTCATTTTCTTTTCCTTTTTTTATTATTCTATAGTTTATTCCAAATATATGAAAAATTCGTCTTTTTAGTGATTTTTAATTATGTCACATATTATTTAGTTGTATTTTCTATTCGAAAACCAAATTAGTCATTTTTAGTTTTGTTCCTCAAATTTAGTCATATTTAACTTAAAACACTGGTGTGGCTAACGTTTTTAGTCACATAGACATTTATCACTCCTTTTTCTACTAGTGGGATGAAGACAACTCAAGACAACAAAAGAAACTACTACAATGTTAAAAGAATCTACTTAAAGCTACAATTGTTGTTGTTGCAACAAATGGGGAACATGGAAAATAGGGTAGCAAGCTATGAAAGAGATTAGATCTTTCAAATGAATATGCATTAGTAGGCATACTAAAATATGATGCATAGTACATACACATGATATTGAATATTCGTATAAGTAGTAAGGTTTTACATATGCAATCAACCACTAATGATAATTAATGTGGTTGATGGTGATTGTAGGACTACAAACAATTAAATCTTGGATGAATATGTTGATGATGTGGATGGATATGACATGTAACCATGTGGAAAAAGACTAGGACAATACATCTATGATCAAGAGGTTGGTGAAGGGATTGTGCAATCCTTTGCAAGAGACCATATGATTAGGTAACCTCAAAGGTGTTGATGGAAGCCATGTAGGTAATGGATTTATTTATTCCAATTGCATAAATGTTAAAATGAAAATACGGGTTGGGTAAGGATCCCTTCATTTGTATTTCAATATCATGAATTGGTATGCATATGTTAATTATATGCATTTTATTTAATGTTATTCCATCAAAAAATGATGTGGTATGGTGTGGTAGAGGTAAAAATATTTATACCTATATGATTATTTGGAGTCTAGAATGTATTGATGTGAAATTTAAATAGAATTCTATGTGTATGTTGGTTATGGTTAAATAACCAAGGAAAATAAGAGTTGTGAACTTGATATGGTAATCATGAATCGATGCAAGGGTGCATTGAATGTGTATGCATTAGTAGATTATGTAAATCTTTTGGTTCCACATACATGTATGTGGTAATACATGTTGAATTCAAGTGATGACATATTTTATTGCATAAGATTTTAATAGGTGAAATGGAGGACTTATTGGCAATGCATAATTATGAGATATTTTATGTGTTGTTGTGAATGCAATGAAACTTAATGCAGGAAAAAGTAGTTACATTGGATGGACTACAAGAATGCTCTGCCAGAGAACAACATTGTATAAAATAAAGAGATGTCTTGGATGTGGAAGTGAAAGTGAGACATAATGAATACATGGACTATGGACCACACCATTGAAAGCTAAGTATTATGCATGGAACTCATGTTATTATTAGGAACCTAATTTTTGTAATAATGATTTCCAAGATTGATCAATAGATAAAAGTATGATTCATAATACATGTATGTTTATGTTTATGGCATAAGTGGATGATGAATCTACCTAGAGTGAACCGATGATGGAAACTGTGAGTTGTAAATCCCAGGAAGAATGTCACTTCCAGGACACAAGAACCTTATAAGTTGTGATCTTCTTGTGCAAGAAATCCTTGGTGAATGATGGATCACCTAAGGGTCTATTTATTAGAGAAGGGGAGTCCTAAGCATGGAGAGTGAGTGATTATAGAGAAGAGGCAACGTCAATCAATATGCTATGAGCGATTCATGAGATTTATAGATTCATAGCGTGGAGAGTTCTTGGATGGCTTATGTTGGAGCACTAGAAGGGAATTGGGATAACCCAATGGATTGCCTAGAGAGAAGGGACCCCATTCCTTATGTTGTGTAGGTTGATGGGGGACGAGTTCTATGGATTGGGATAGTTGTATAGGGTGTGTCATGAGGAGTAGTGAATTGAATGATTTCCCATGGAAATCTTGTGAAACAAAATAAGTATGCATATAGATAAGTGTTGGATAGATATTTCATACTTATTTGATGAAATGAATATCTATGCTTGCCTTTTTGGTATTGGAAATTTGTTATAAACATTATGACTATTTCATAAGAATGATTTTAACATTCATACTTCTTCTTAATTATTGATATAGGTACATGTGAATGTGCCAATCCGGGAAGGAAACTAGGGTTGCGGGCAATCAATATTGGTGCATTGTGGATGAGATGGGAAATACCTATGCCAAATTATAAGGACCAAGAACATTGTGTTAAATGTGGTTGAGGAACAACTTAGGAACTAAAGGATGTCATGCAACAACATAATGTACATGTCTAAAGGCATGTTAATATCTATCATTGTATTTATTTAGTGCCGATGATGCACCAAGGATGGTGCATAAATTAAGGGGGAGGGGAATGTAACACCCTGTACTTCACCCTAGAGCGCGAGCGTGCACACACACACACACACACACACACATAGTGATGAAATTACTAGAAACTGCACTTAAATGGTATAGTACCATCCTAGATCCAAATCCTAGGCTCTATCAAGCGCCGAGAGTGATCAAATCTCCCGAGGTGCAAACCTCTCCTCGAATAGCTCTTTGCGTGCAATACCTGAGAAGAGGTTTTCACCTCTGGAGATTTGACCCCTCTCGACGCTTGAAAGATCCTAGGATTTGAATCTATGCTGGTTATATTAGTATAGGCACTTAATTTGTGCTTGGTGAACTCTCATAAGTTTAAATGTAAATAGTAAACCTATTTATACTAATCTAGTGTACTAAATGAATTAATCAAAAGATATTTAGGATATATATATGATTTAATATGTAGTTTTATTGGTTAGCACATATAACTAAAGCCTTAGTTAACATTTAACTAAATTAATTAAAATAGGATGAAGATCAAATGCATCCTAACCATAAGCTTGTTACACTCGAGTTAATCTTGTTGATCACCTCAATGAAATCCAAAATATCAAATAATATCTTGAGAGCCTATAAGTAAAAACAAATTTATAATACTATTTTTTAGTAATTTTTAAATTAAAAATACTTTTAATTTAATTTAATATATATTAATATCAATATTAATATTAATATTAATATGATTGTATTTTGATGAGAATATCAAATAACCCATTAAAACAAAAGCATACAATCTAAAAGTAAACCTAACCACCAATTAAGCATTATTTAATATCATCAAAACTTTTATATATGTAATAATTTTAGTTTAAACATAACTTTTATGATCATGATTAACCTTTAGCATTCACTAAGACCAATTTTGGTTTATAGAATCTTAATAACCATAATACTTGGTTTACTTTAAAATCTTGTTCCTCTTCTTACTAGACTTGTCAAATTTTTTTTTAAGCTCATTATAGTTTTGTCACTTAAGAGGTCATTTTTTGTATTGTAACAAATATAAACTTTAATAACTTTTATAATATAGAAAATCAATATATATATATATATATATATATATATATTATTGGGAAAGGGAAAAAGCCTACCCATATATCATACGTACATTCATTATTAGCCACATTGTTATGATTTATAAAGATTTACAAAAATGATTTCTAAGTTAACACCTTGTTTGAACATGGTAAACAATAT
>LPNX011144221.1:2952-16500 GCA_001517045.1 Pseudotsuga menziesii
ATTTGTTGCTTCAAGTAGGTTATGACAAGTCAAAGCAGGTTACAACATTATGTTTTTATTTTGAGTTGGCCAATTAAGGAAAGATATAAACCTTGAATGAGTTGGTGGTGCAATGATTATGATCTTCTACAAGGGACTTGTAGTCCTCGCAAAGGCTAATGGGCATATACTTAGCACATGGATGTTCGGGGCCATAATGGTGTTTGTGGGATGTTTATTTATGTCTGGCTGGGTTACTTTTCAGGTGTTTATCCCTCCCTTGAACATATGTACATAGATAGATAGAAAAACCACCACAGAGGAGAGTGAAAATATAACATATTATCATTGACAGATTTTATATTGTTTTGATTACAGGCTCCAGTGCTGAGTAAATATCTAGCTCAACTCTCATTAATAGTAATCATGTTATTCCAAGGAACAATGCTGTCATTTTTTGTGGCTTTAATCTTTGAGCCAAAGGCCTCTGCTTGGAGGTTAAAGTGGGACATTGGGCTTCTCAGCATTCTCTTCTCTGTGAGAGTCTAGTCATTGTAGTTATTGCTTAAACATATTTTCCAGTTCCATTTGTTGAAAGCCTGATAAATGCCAAGTTTTAAATTGTGTTCACTCTGGTACAGGGATTATGTACTAGTTTTGGATACTTTGTACAGATCTACTGTATCCATATAAAGGGACCAATCTTTGTTGCATTGTTTCACCCCACAACAACAATAATGATTGCAATCTTGGAACATGCCATCCTTCACATAAAATTTTATCTCAGAAGGTCAGCAGGCATATCTTTCCCTTTTATATTTATCATTTGAAGTTGGATGCCGTTTGACAGTTTGTTAACAACTTGGCTTCATCTGTAGTTTATTCTGATCAATTTTTATCATCACAGGTCTTTTTACCGTACTGTGGGGCAAAGCAAAAGAAAACAAGCTAGACAGAGATGGATCCATCAACAGGAGTGATAGTAAGCAATCCTTATTACAAGATGAAACCTCTCATAGACCCTAGGGTGTCTAATATGGGAGCAAATTTCCCTTCACAAGATGGAATCAAGTCTTTCCATACAGAAAGTCATGGTTTTGATGGATATAATTCATGTTGAGTAACTCAAAATTAGACAGAAACCCTCTGGAAGCATTGTTCCAACAGAGACACAACTTGGATTTTGATGCAGGGTCTCCTTCTTCCTGTAGTTTGTGTAAACGATTTAAAATCTGTGTTCTAATTTCTAACTAGACTAGGCTTCAATCATGAACGGATATCTAAATGCATATCATCAGCAATTTTATTGCTTCATCCAGAACTGAATATTCATGGCTATACTGGCAACCACAAGATTAAATACTTCATCTCTACACTATTAACCAACAAACCTCCAATGATTTGGTAAAAATAATGGCAAGAACAGATCCGTGTTAACAATGATTAAGGCATTCAACTTACAGATTGCATAGTTTATCCTCCACAAGGGTTGCTGAACGATTTAATTTGCAGATAAAATCGAAATGCTCAGACAGATTCAATGCCATGGTTCCCCAATGCATGTCGACTCCACACGTTCTCTCAATCGCTCAACATCAGGTTAGATTGAGACATTTGCCACACATTTCAATAGCATCAACATATGTCAAGCAGTCGTTTCTTCAATGTTGAGTTTGTTCAAAATGCAACCAGTCATGGTAATGAATATGTCAAGTCAATATTCAACAGAAAATTAACTAGAAACAGAGCAATACAATTTGTGAATGCAGGTTTTCATAGTGGTTCTTCATTGAGATGTCTGTTTCTGAATTTCTCTGTGTTGTGGATTAGCATACCAAATTTGTGAATGCAAGTTTTCACAGTGGTTGAATATTGAGATGTTTGTTTTTGGATTTCACTGTATTGTGGTTAGCCCAAAACCCTAAATGACCTCAATCTCCAAAAAAGAAAAAATTGCGCGAAAAGCATGGTAATGAATAAAGAGGCGAAAAGCATGGTAATGAATAAAATACATAAAGTCCACTCACTCAAGGCGCCGTCTCTTAAGCGATGCTTATGAGGCTATCCATCGCTTAAGCGACGCTTATGGCCACATTTTCAAAAAAAAATTTATCTTTGTGATTTTTGGTAGGTTTAAAAAAAGAAATCCACGCACCGTCGGATTTTTTCGTCGGATTTTGGATCAAAATGTAGTAGTGTGTGCTTCATCCAAATTCATGCCTAATTCTACTACCATACGAAAGGTTTTAACTTGAAATTCAATAGGTAAAAGGACTTGTTTACCATACACTAACTCATAGGGGGTATGTCCGGTAGTGTTTCTCCATGTTATCCTATAATCCCATAAAGCCTCGGGGAGTCTATCTGCCCAATCCTTATGATGTAAGTGAATGGTTTTAGTTAAAATGGCTTCTAATACTTTATTAGTTGATTCCACCTGACCATTAGCTTGAGGGTGATAAGGCGAATATTTGCAATGTCGGATGCCATATTTCATAGTAAGTTCTTTCATTAATTTAGAAGTAAATTGAGTATCTTGATCTGTAACAGTTTCTCTAGGTACACCAAACTGGGTGAATATTTCTTCATATATGAATTCTACCACTGATTTCTCTGTGGTTCTAAATAAAGCTTTAGCTTGTACCCATTTGGTGACATAGTCTGTGCAAACTAAGATATATTTCTTTTTACAAGACATGGGAGAAATTGGTCCTACAAAATCAAGAGCCCATTTATCAAAAGGTTCAATCATAACTTAGGGTTGTAAAGGCATTTGATCAGATGACGTAGGTATACCCATTCTTTGGCAACTATCACATATTTTAACATATTTGGCAGCATCCTTAAAAATTCTTGGCCAATAATAACCAGAATGTAAGACTTTATATGCCGTCCTCTTATCAGAAAAATGTCCTCCACATGGTCCATCATGGCATGCATGGAGGATGTATGTCATTTCATCCTCTCGCACACATCGTCGAATAATAAGATCTGGATCAGTGTGGAAGAGATCATTATCAACCCAAGAATAATTGGAACTTTGAACTATAATACAACGCTTCTCATGTGGATACAAATGGTTTGGTATTTTTCCAGTTGCTAAATAATTGGCAATATCTGCAAACTAAGGGGTTTGAATAGATACAACAAATAGATATTCATCAGGAAAAGTGTCGTCAACTGGTTTAGTACCATCTTCATGTTGAATACGGGAAAGGAAATCTGCTACGAGATTTTCTTTACCAGGTCGGTCAATGACGGTAATGTTAAATTCTTGCAATAAAAGAAGCCAGCGGGTCACTCTACCATTCGTAATTGGTTTATTCATTAGAAATATAATGTTGGAGTGATCGGTATGAACAAAAACTTCATAACCTATGATATAATGATGAAAATTATTAATAGAATAAACTACTGCCAAAAATTCTTTTTCAGTAACAGTATAATTTAACTCGGTAGGTGTCAAATTTTTGCTAATAAAATAGATGGAATAAGGTGCCTGTCTTTCTTTTTCGCCGAGGACTCCTCCTATGGTCGTATCAGAGACATCGGTAGATATGTGAAAGGGAAGGGACCAATCGGGACCCCTAAGTATTGGTGCCACCAATAGTTTAGTGTTTAGGATTTCCAAAGTATTTTGACAAGATTCTGTCCACTGGAATTCTGCGTCCTTTGTAAGCAACTAAACATTGGTGCAACTATTTTAGTGAAATTTTCAATAAAATGGTGGTAATAGCCTTCATGACCAAGAAATATTCTTACCTCTTTTTGAGTTTTGGGAGAGGGAAGGCCAACAATTACTTCGATCTTAGCAGTGTCTACCTTAATTCCTTGGGAGGAAACATGGTGTCCCAAAACTATACCTTTTGTTAGTAACATTCTACATTTCTCATGACTGAGGGATAGATTCATTTCTTAACATTGGATCAATACCTTCTCGAGGTTGTCAAGGGCTTCTTGAAAAGTATTACCATAGGATGTAAAGTCATCCATGTATACCTCCACATAGTCATGTATAATATCAAAAAATATTCCTAAGATTGCTCGCTGGAAAGTGGTAGGTGCATTACATGATCCAAATGGAAAAAATCGATAAGCATATGTTCCCCAAGGGCATGTAAAGGTGGTTTTATCTTTATCTTCCAGTGCTATTAAAATATGGTTGTAACCACTATACCCGTCAAGAAAGGAAAAATATTGTTTACCAGACAAAGTATCTAATATTTGATCAATAAAAGGTTAAGGAAAGTAGTCTTTAAGTGTAGCTTTGTTTAGCTCCCTAAAATCAACACAAATACGCCATTTCCTGGTAACTTCATTTGGGACTACTACTAAAGGAGATACCCATTTACTGTCAGAGATAGGATAGATGAAACTAGCAGTAAGGAGTTTTTGTAATTATTGTTTTACTATATCCTTTAGAGCAGGATTCATCCTCCTCTATGGCTGACCTATAGGTGACATGCTTGGATCCATATAAATATGGTGAATACAGGTATGAGGGTGTATACCCTTCATATCAGTGTATTCCCATGCAAATGCTCCAGCTTGTTTCTTAAGAACTTTAAGCAGCTATGCTTCTTGGTTTTCACTAATTACTGCGTTTATATGTAAAAAAATTTCAAGGCCAACCTCACAACATATGGTATATGGTCCTATATTCTCTTCAATTGTGAAAAAACAATGTGTTTCTGCAAACATGGAAAGAGCCATATTCTCTTGAAACTTATCTCCAAAAATCTGATCGATTTGAGCAAAGGACTGAGGGAAATGTGTACAGGTTGTCGAAGAAACAAACTGGTTTAATACATTCTCAGTGGTCTGCTCCTGAAGTTCCCAAAAGAAATCACTAGGAAGGGAGAGATCATCAAAGTATTCATCCCCAAAAGAACAGTTTAAACACCATGAATTTTCAGTTATTGGTTGTGCCGAGGGGTATAAAATAAGTCTTTGTGTGAACAACCCATTGGAAATAGTCATCTCTCCATCCCTACATCCTATAAAAGTATTTGCGGTAGCTAACCATGGTCTTCCCAAAATAATTGGATGTCCTTTAGAAGGATCTTTTTATTCTATGACCATAAATTCGACAGGGTATTCCCATGAGGCTACTGATACAATAATGTCATCCAGGACTCCAACGGGTTTTATCGTAGTGCGGTCTGCTAGTTCTAGGATGGAAGGAGTAGGTCGAAGAAATTGTCCCAACTGTAAAGCTTCTAAAACTGCGGTGGTCATCATGTTAATGGCGGATCCTCAATCGATCAATGTATTCTCTATGGCGATGGTGTTTATAATTATAGTCACTACCGGGGCTCCTGGATTTGTGTATTTTTCAATTCGGGACTGACATGTCATACATTCAGACATTTCTCCTATAACATGAATTGTAAGAGGATCCTTTTGCTTCTTTCCTGGGCATTTAATACATAGCACCTTTATTACCTTACTATATATTGGGATATCTTTGATAGCTTGTAATAGAGGGATTTTAATACAGATATTCTTTAATTCATTACAAATGTTATACTCCGGATGAACTACAGGTTTTTCTATTACTAGTCTCTCTAGAAAAGGAGGAACTCTTTGCTCCTGAATAGTTTCTTATGGAGGATGGGTGTGTACTGGAACGTTTGGAATGTTCACATCCTCCAAAATAGCATCATTCACGGGTGCACTTGAATCTTCTTGTTCTTCATTTGGTTCCTGAATGATGACTAATGAATTGGGTTTATTATTCACAACTCTTCCTGATCGTAATTGATTTTCATGTACATGTACAGTCGAAATAAGGTACGATGGAAGAGTTTGCAACCCAATGTTGTTAAGAGCTTGAGTTGGTTTATTATTAGGGTTAGGTATCAGTTGTGCAGGTAATAATGTTGGTCGATGAGGATTTGCATTCTCAAAGTGATGAGGTTGCTGTGTGATAAAAGTAACTGGAGGTACAAATCCAGGAGATATTTGCTGGAAATTTATTTGATTCTAAGGATAAGGGTGATTAGGTGTAGGAACAGGTTGTGGTTGAGGATATGGTTGTCCTCTCCATACTTGTGACCAATATTGCTATTGTGAAAATTGAGGAGGAGGGTACTGAGGTGGCCAATTCTGCCAACTTGAATTGTTCCATTGTTGAGGTGGTTGATATGGAGGATAATAGAATGGTGGTTGTGGTGGAAAGTTTATATATGTTGGTTGGTATCTAGGTTGCCAAGAGTCCTCCTAGATGTTTCAACTACATCCCCACTCTTATAGATGGCTTGCAACCCATGAAAGGATGGGCAGTTATCTGTTGGATTCTCTTCTGTACAGATGTGACATACGGAGATGTTATTTAATGGACATTCCCTTTGGGGATGTTTAGTTCTACATCTTAGACAAAATATACTCATTGTTGCTCATTATTCATCCTGCCTCTTCTTGGCTTGTAAAGCATCTAGTTGAGAACCCATTGTTCCTAAGATATCAGTCTTAAAATTATTCAATAGGTTTCCTAACTCTACTCTTGTAACTCCACCTGAACTAGGAACATTTCCTCTTACATTTCTACTAAAAGGCTCTTGAATTTTTTTTGCAACTTTCCCCCTACTCCTAGAATAAGTTTTACACGTCTCACCGATTTGTGCAAATTTTTTATGAGAAATATCGCCAGTTGCTGTGAGATTAAGACTTTCTAACAAGTCCTCGGAGATCTCATTAAGGAAAAGTGTGCGTACTGCATCTTCTCGGAGGTCATTATATTTAGACTTATGTAATATATAAATAAACCTTTCGAGATAATCCTCCAGGCTCTCATCTTCAAGTTGTTGTATCTTGAATATATCATGTCGAGACTCCTTAGGTTTGCAGTATTCTTGATATTTTTGCAAAAATGAGGTTTTCATATCATCCCAAGTCCTGATAGTGAATTCTCCTAATCCTAGGAACCATCTCAAGGCAGAATCTTTTAGTGTAGTGGGAAAGAGTCTTAGTTTGTGAGCATCTTGTACATAATTGTAACTCCAAAGGATATAGAACTCGAACAGGAATGTGTCCCGATCCTCATTAATTTTTCCATAGAAAGTAGGTAAGGAGGAAACAGGGATGTTTTTCATAGTTACATCCTGCATTGTATCTAAAATAGGGAACCCGGAGGTAGACTCAGTTTGATTTCCCCCTTCTCCTTCTTCATTTCTAACTTCTTCATGATCTTCATTTTCTCCCCGTCTCTCCATATAAGCTGGATTCTTAACATAAATATACTTAAGAGGCTCCTTTCGAGGTGATAATGGGGCGTCCAAATTTTCTTTTTCAGGAGAGATCTTCCTCTGATCAACCGTGTTTTTATTGAATCCTAGAGGGATAGTAGGTTCTATTGTAGAAGTTTCAATTTGTGAGATGACTGGATCTACTAAGGTTCCAAAGAGAGATTTTACTTGGGCAGGATCAACAAAGTCAATGAAATTCGGATCTCCTTCTAGTGAAAAAGTTGTGTTAATTGGATTCGAAACTAGTGCGGGGCTGGAGGTTTCTAATGGCCGATCCTCTTGAAATTCTTCAGGAATGAGGTCCTTAGGACCTTCTGTCAAGGTTCCTTCTCTTTCTATGGATTCCCCAGTAGTATATTCTAAGAGAGACTCCTTAGGTTTCAGGGTAGAACTACTTCCTATACGTGTCTTTTGATACCTTTCTGGTGAGTTAATAGTTGGGGAATTACGTCCCCTACGGTAGTTAGTAGGGACTTCAATAATTTTTCCGGTCTTAACAAATCTACCTTGAGGATCTTTAATTATACTCATGAAATACTTTTAAACTAAAGAAAACCTATGCTACTACTGTTGTTGGATTTGAGGGCGCCTGTTATAACAGATGTGTAGGTTCTTACCTCTCGTCTTACCGCTCCCCCACTACCAACCTATTACTAGACTTCATAAAGAATTCTACTCTACCTTACAGAACAACTCCTCGACAACGACGCCAAAAGTGTTGGGGTGTTATAGTGTCTAAATTAATCCACCTATTCTTTAATTATCAACCGAGGTTAGTAAGCTTAGAGTTGACACAAAATATATGTGAAGGTAGAGGGATTCTTATGGTGTTGTGGAAATATTTTAACAAACAAAAGATCCAAAGATATTTCAAAATGAAAAACCGAGTCAAACTCCTAAGAATGCAATTATTAAGGTAATTAAACTGAGACAGAATAATAAACTAAATAATTGATAATTTATTTTATAACTTTAAACTGAAATACAATCAATAATTAACTATTCAAATGGGAAACTAGGGTACAAGGAAGACTTAACTTATAAGCAAGTAGGAAACTTAATAAGAAAAGCAAGTAGAAAACTTAATAAAAGAAATATCTTTAGGTTCTGTCCTACAAGTTCTTTCAACAATAACACAACATAAAAGAGACAACCTAAAAACATACTAAGGATAACACATATAACACTAAATCTCACATGCAAACGGATAAATCAACCCAAAAGGCATAAACACAAAACAATACCAAAAAAAAATCAGAAATAATATTTAAGAAACAAAAACATAAACAACTTAACACATATTCAAGGCGAAAATAAGTAAGGAAAATGATAAAACTTTAATAAATAACCTAAAACAATTAAATTTAACTTTAATGTTAAACAAAACTATCATCTAACTATTACAGTCAAAGCAT
Organism: Pseudotsuga menziesii; assembly: GCA_001517045.1. NCBI lineage: Eukaryota > Viridiplantae > Streptophyta > Pinopsida > Pinales > Pinaceae > Pseudotsuga > Pseudotsuga menziesii. The sequence continues at coordinate 11,594 of LPNX011144221.1, forward strand.
AATTCAGACATTAAAGAAACATAACTGAAAATAGTCTCAAAATACACAAAAAACACTAAAAATGAAACTGTGGGCTGAATGATAGACTAAACTATGGGTCTGAAAGGAGTGGCTGAATAACATACTGAATAGGCTGTTTGAATGACAGTTTGCATAGTTAAGATAGTAAAAACTAACCTAAATGAGCTAATCTTCAGCTGAATTCATGTAGATGTAAATCTAATGCATAGAGGCAACAAATAAACCTACTTATTAAGCAGTTTTAATAGTAAAATAGACTTAAACAAATTCATAAGCATAAGCATAAAGAAACCATTGCATATTAATAAATTGAAATGTAAATTGCATAAACTGATGATTTATGACAAAAAATTAATAAACATAACTGAATTTATTTAATTTTATAAACAACAATCTATTCTATCTAACTTGCAAATAAACCAAGCAATAACTTGGAAATAAAATAACTGAAAACAAAGCTGAAAGCAAACTATGTGCGCAGCTAACTATCTAATTCAGAAGTAAAATTGCATTACAGGAATAATAAAACAAACTGTAAATTAAACTAACTACAACAAAAAAATTAAAAGAAATAAACAAGAAAAGAAACTTCTGGTTGATGAGGGTCCCTCTAAGCAATCAGGGGTGGTTCCTAGCTAACTTCTACTCAAACACAATCTTCAACATCAACACATACAACTCTCTATTCAAACGGTGGAACATAAATACAATGTGCTTAAGAACAAATCAAAGCATGAACTGATTCTTCTTGGCTCTACCTAGCTCTTCTAGCTAACTGAGCTCTCACACAGAGGCTGATATATATAATAGTTTATAGACATGAGCAAGTCGACCCTTTAGTGGTCGACTGCTCTCTAAATTTAGTTGATCATAAAGGCACATACCAGATTACAGGCCAATGCACAGGCAACCTCCCTTCTTCAGCGTGGTTTTGGTTTTCTTCACTCGACAATGAACACACGGGCTCCTCGTTAGCACGAACGGTCTTCAGATGTGGCGCATGGGCTCCTTCCTTATCATAGCAGTTGGGCTGAAGGCGAACAGAGGAGAGCGTACTGGCAAATATTCTAGAGCATAGGTTAAATGCATCAATCCAATGCATGGATTGTTGATGTGGTGGCAAGCGAAGGAGGTTGTAGGCTGGAAAATTATCTAGAACACAAGCTCCATCACCCATACACATGGATAACAGTTCGTTTACAGTATATTTCACATTTTAAATGCCTGAAGTTAATTCTCAGTAGCGTGCAGTCTGATGAGCGATCTGAACAGTAAGCTGGGCCGTGAGCTGGATACGCTGGGCATCGATCTAGGGCGAACGAAGTGTCTGTTTACTGGCACGCTTCTGGACTGCAGTCTACAACAACATGTTTCAACATCTGGAAAAATACCAATGAGTTTCACGCAACGGGCTAGATGACAAGCTAGATGTGTTGTGCGTAAGGCAGGATGAATGCATTTTGTTTATTAGTTTGGCCCAAAAAGATTATAAAATCTGCAAATAAATATACAAAACAATTAATACATCAAATGCGCTTTAATAATGTCATTTTTAATTAATAAAACCATAAAAATGATAATAATAAAAATATTTCATATAAACCTTAAATACACTCATACATGAGGCTGAATAATGATCTACGTGACATAAAATATGCAAAAGATAATAAAACATGTGTTTAAATGAGTAATTTAATTGCCAAAAATGATAACAAATCTAGGATCAACAGATTACCTTTCAACGCTCCGTCAATAAACATATTGTAAATTTTCCTTTCCATTCTCCATTTTCCAAACTCGGATGGGTCCAACCTAATTTCCCAGTCTTCAAGAATGGGGGATCACGAAGGGGTTACAACGTTTGTATACCAGAATGAATTTATCCATTCAACCTCCTCTGGGAGAAGTGGGATCTTATTTTTGCGCAAGGAGAGAAATTTAAGGTATTCACCTAAGAGGAGTCAGTATTTAACTACTACTTGAGAAACAGATGAGGAGAAATATTTGAAAGATGCGAGCATTGCGTTCCAACCAAAGTATTGAGACAATAAATTTTGGAAGAGTCAACTAGAAGTATTTGAGATTATACTTTTGAGATAAGGAAAGGGGAAATTCCTGATGCCAAGAGTTGAACAGAAGAGTCAAGGATTCCAGAAGGATTACCTTGCTTTCCCAAGGTCCTAGCGTTAGAACCCAAACTTCCTTAGTGAAGGGGAAATCTAGGAAGAGATGTTTCGAGGTGTCTTTATGAGACAAAAAAAGGGCACTGAAAGGGGCCAACAAGTCCCTTCTTTTCTATATTCCGAACTATAAGAATGCTACCTTGAGTAAGAGTCCATATGAAGAGGTCAACCTTAGGGAGACTTTTAAAGAGCTAAATTCACTTCCATACTACCATATTAGATGGAACACTTGGACCTTAAGAGAAAAGGTGATAACTGTGAGAGAAAAAGTAAGAGCCCAATATTGTACCCCAACCTCTCTTATCCTTGAAAGAAGATGCAATGGGAACAAAACCTTGAAGCAATGAGAGGAGTCGAGACTTTTCATCCTCCAAAGGTCTCAGACAAATAGGGAAATTCCAGTTAATCCAAGAACCGTTTGTGTTCCATATGGATATATCTTAGAGAGTGACAAGCCCTTGTTCTTGCAACCAAGATTTAATATTAAGAAGTCTAGGTTCACTTGAAAGGGGGGTATTCCCTAACACAATCATTTCATATACTAGTTTTCTTTCCATTTCCTGGGATTCAAGTTAATTATTCACTGAAATGGGGAAACACTCGCTGTTAGATAACAAGAATGGGGGAACCTTTTTTAATTGCGATTTCCTTGTCCAAATATTTCTCCTGGTGCCCTAGAAAGTACCTTTTACTCAAGAACTTACTGCTCCAGGTGAGATTCCCTACTACCAAATTCTATAGGAGTTTGGCACCTAGCACCAAATACTGAAGTTTGAGATCACGAAGGTTCAAGCCTCCCTCCAGTGAGAGGATTTTTAATCTTCTTCCAACTGTCTAGGGAAAACCCCCCATTAATCTTACCGTCGTTCCAAAGGAAATGTTTGAGAAGCTTGTCAAAAGCCAACAGGAAACTCGCATGCACAATAAGGATGTAACATTGATAGATTAGGATACTACTGAGAACATATTTGATGAGGACCACTTTCCTTGCCAGGTTAATCCAAGAGTCCCCCAAAGAGAGGATTTTGGCCTTTACTTTTTCCAACAAGGGTGTCCAATTTGCAACTTTTGGAGAGGCTTTGAAGATATGGACCCCTAGATACTTGAAAGAGTCCCACTGGAATATTCCTTCGATTTCTAAAATTTTGAATATGTTTGCAAGTTCTCTTGGATTTATATGCCAACTAAAGATTTGACTTTTCCTATGTTTTATTTTACTTCTAGAGAACCTACAGTAGTAATCCAGTTCTATTTTAAACTTACGGGATATAGTCAGGCTACCCCCCCAAGAGGAGAGTGTCATCCATGAATTGGGCATGATTGATATCCTTTGTCCCACGATCCATCCAAGTACCCATCATAATTTGTTTAAGCCAACAATGAACCAATTTGAAACTAAGGACTGCAACTTGGATGGAATAAAGCAAAGGAGAGAGCGTGAACCCTTGATGAAGACCCTGATAATATTTGAAGAAGGACATCTCTCGACCCTTGACAAGAGATGTAATTCAAGGTCCAATGATACAAGAATTCACCCATCATATAAAGGAGGGATCAAAGCCAAAATGCTCCATAACCTGGAACATAAAAACATTCCTCACTCTCTCAAAATAATTAGCTAAATCAATTTCTAGCACCATACCTTTCTCTGGATTGTCAACACTAGAGTGGATGGCTTCTTGGAATAGAATGATGTTGTCACAAATTTTCCTTTCCTTTATGAATCCTCCTTGATTCTCAGGGATGACATTAGGGAGGATCCCTTTTCGCCTATTTTCCATGATCTTAGTGATGACTTTAATTATAGCCAATATTACAAAGGGATATTGGTCTGAAGCAATCAAACGTGGAAGCAGGTTTTTCTTTTGGGAGGAGGGCTAGAAAGGCTAAGTTAGTGCTTCCCCCTATCTTGTCACAAAATTGGGACTTCAAAAGCATTGTATGAAGATATTTTTTGACAATATTCCAACAGACTTTAATGGAACAGGATGTGAAGCCATCAGGCCCTAGTTCTTTATCATATTCAATATCATCTAGAGCCAACTTGACCACCTACAAGGAGACTGGCTCGGTTAGCCGTTGGTTATTGGCCCTGTGGAATTTTCTTGGGACCTTGGACAACAGGTCCCAAGGATCTAAATAGTGTTGTTGAATTTTTTTAGTGTAAATTGCGTTGAAGTGCCGAACTACCTCTTCCTTAATTTTGTTAAAAACTGAGATAGGTTGGCCCTGATCAAGGATCTTGGTGACTATTTTAAATTGCTTCCTAGATTTATTCTGTTTATGAAAAAATGTGGTGTTTTGGTCCCTGGCTTGAAGCCATAGACTTCAGGACTTCTGTCTCCAATTAGAGGAAATTTCAACTCAAAATGGGTCTTTTAACTTTAACTCAAATTCCATGTCATCATGTGTTAGCTAATGAAATTGATTTAAATTTGAACTACCGTATAGGTCTTAAACAATTTTTTAATATAAATTTGGGGATAGGTATCATAAAAAAAAACTACTTTTTTTGTTTGTATTTTCGACATATCTCCCCGTGCTTTTACTCAAATTTTCATCGGGAGAGCTCATTGGATGTGGAATTAAACTACGCATCCAACGAGTACCCACTCGACATACTTTTGACGGACCTTGCTACCCCAAAAACAAGAAATACCTGAAAAAAATGTGATGATGATGTCATCATCACATTTTTTTCAG
>LPNX011144221.1:16611-32942 GCA_001517045.1 Pseudotsuga menziesii
TATTCCTCTTCCTACTTGCAAGCCGAGTGAAAGACATGGTACAAGGATGCTTCCTTCTCTAGGAGCTCTCTTGTTATTGTCGCTTCCTCCATATTGGTTTGAATTATTTTGAGATTTTGTTGAGATTCTAGGAGAGAATTTAAGGAGGATTTATTCTCTTTTTCCTAGGATTTACGATCTTTTTTAGCCACGCGAAGCTTTTCTTCCCAGATAAATAAAGGGGAGACTGCTATATGAGGGATCCATTGTTCATGAATTAATTCGAAGAATCCTTCTTGCTAAACCCAAAGGGGACTAAACTGGAAAGGGATTGGGCCCAGGTTACCATCTTTCTTGATTTAAAGGAGGATGGGTTTATGATCCAACCCATCAAAAGGAATAATCTTGGAGAGAGGACTCAATCCCAAAATCAGGAAAGAGATTTGAACCAGGAATCTGTCTAATCTAGCAGTGATATGAACAGGGCCAATATGCTTATTGGACCAAGTAAATTTTCCTTTGGAAGGTTTGATATATGTCAGATATCAGTCAAGGATAAGATCATCCACCCATTCTATGAACGGATCTCTGATCACAAATCCTCCCCGTTTCTTTGATGAATTCAAAACTACATTAAGATCACCAACAATGATGATATTGTCAAGTTGTGACTCATTAGCAACTTCCTATAGGAGCTCCCAACAGAGTCTTTTTTTCAAAACAAGGAATGGAACATAAACATTAAAAATACATACCTAAGTTCCCAAAAATTTATGAAGCAGATGGGTGAATATCTAATGAGTGCACGTTTTGGAGGATACCAAATCAAATTTGGAAACGTCCCATCAAGTTCCTATCCCTCCAGAGGCTCCTCTAGAACTGACTGTAGTGCCTCCACCTTTCTCCAAAACTTAAGACTGAAATAGAGAAAATAGATTTCCTCCATATAGGTATCTTGGATAAGTAGTGGGTTTCAATGAGAAGAGCGAACCAGATCCTTCATGCCATGTTCCTTCGATTTACTTCCTAACCCCCTACAATTCCAAGAGAGCACTAACATTACTTACTTTTGGTGTTAGAAGGGCCACCTTTATGAGGTTTCCCTTGTTATATGGTAGTTCAAGGATTCTTGAGAAGTTTTTCAAGTGTTGGTTGAGAACCCTGAAGTTTATCCTTATAGGTAGCTTCCTCCCTTCTCTCTTTTTTGGATTTTATTCCACGTGAATATTTATTCTTACCAGTCATGGCTGTTTCGATTTCACCTTCTTCATCTTCAAACCCATCAACTTGAGAGTTTGCCTTGGATTTCCCTGGATCCTCTTCTACCCCTGCACCCGAAAAAACTTGGACCTCAAGGGGTGGGTCTTCCTACACCACAAGTTCTATTTGGATTTCATCTTGAATTTCTTGGACTTCGTTCTCTACAATATTCTCCAAATTGGTGAAGTTATTCCCATTAATTATTGGATTTTGGGGGGAAGCAGCCTTAGGAATAGAAGCAGAGTTTTTTTTGCGTTCATTTCTTGGACCCGAAGCTATCTTAGTGTTTCCCTTAGCTTTCTTGGTAGGTATCCATCCTTTATTTTTCTCTTTTTCTAGATGGGCCACCTGATTTTGAGGACAATTCCTATGGAAATTCTTGTATTCGTGACAACCTCGACACTTGAATGGCAACTGTTCGTAATCCATTTTTTGGAAATGTGACCAAGTCCCCACAATGAGCTTTATGGCCTATGACAAACCTGCTTCCAGATCTACCTCAACACATATTCTGGCACATGCATACTGATATTTAGGATCTGTTTGATCTATATATTTTCCCAAAGCATTGCCTATTGAATTCAATGATTCGGGGTTCCAATAGTGGACCAAAAGATTCGGAGGCGGACCCAAACAGGAACAACAGTGGGGATGTCCGCTGAGGGATCAAAATATGGAGTTCATTGATTCAAATAGAGGCCCTACATCCTCATGAAGTAGGGACCATTCATGAAGATAAGGTCATGGTCTTCTTTAGAGGGAAAAACAAACAAAAAACCCCTCTTCCTATTGAGTAGGTGGCGACATTCTGAGAGATTAGAGGTCTCTAGTTTCTCTGAACCCATCTGTCTGTGGATTTCATGGAGGGCCATAAACTAGTAAACTAACCAACCAAGGCTCTATCTACAAGGGACATAATGATCTAAATGGTATTCTTAGGAGGAAGCACAACCACGAGAATATTATCAAGCGTCTTTACAAACTTTGGCGGAGCATCACCATTCGATTTCTTACCTTGAGAGGCAACCAGGTGCACAGAGGATTCAATCTCAAGGGGAGCACAGAGGAGGAGAGTGACTGGGAACCACCCTCGGTGGTGGCCATAACGAGTGCAGTAGAGACAAATCCTAGCAGAACCCTCAGAGTGCCACTAGTTCACCAATAAAGGTATTATCATTAGTCACATCCCATTGCATAAAGGATAGTTATGTAATATATAGTTAAGTATTTTTTTAATGTAATATAAAATTGTAATTAAATATAATTCGTTAATTATGTTAATAATACAATTTAACACAAGAATGATGTGTAATTTTATTCAAAACTTAATTAGTAACATTTAAAAATGTTTATACTTATTTATTTATATATTGAAAATAAACAAATTTATCAATATTAAAATATATTTTCCTCTCACATATTTCGGGAAAGTTAATAAAAATTATTAAATTATTTTTATAACTTTTAATTATTAATTTAAAAAAAAATTCAAATAAAATACCACAAAACTAGTAAAAAGAGTAATTAATCTATTTTAGTATATGCCTTATAGGAAGTGGCTAATTATAGTGATCAAGTATAAAAGGATTTTGGAAACTAAAAAAAAATACTATTATAAGTGTCCACTTAAATAGAATTGAATTTTTCTTTATTTTAGGTTTTTTATGACATTAAATAAACATCCACTTAAATAGAATTGAATTTTTCTTTATTTTAGGTTTTTTTATGACATTAAATAAACATGTAATAAAATTTGTAGGCACCCAATATTTAAATTTGGTTTTCTTCTTTTTTGTCTTTTGTTTTTTATATGGGTAAATAACCAAAAGAATTTTTTGGCCAACTTGCTTAAATAATTTCAAAATAAGATAAATATCAATAGAAGAATGAGCTAAGCAACATTAATAATCATATAATCAATTAGTTTTCCAGAAATTGCTTTACCTGTGTTTCTTTAAAACTAATAACGAATATTAAGAGTAGTTAATGAGGAAGGTAATCCTTATAAAATTTTAAAAGTTAGAGGCTAACCTTGTCTTGGGAATGAGCAAGGATGTAAGTGGTTTAACACACATGGTTTTAGTGGCCAGTGGTTTCTTGCTAGTTGTATTTGCATTTAAAGAACCTTATAAATATGGTTGTAATATTCTATGTCAACGAATTTTAAATTGTAATTTGATTTATAATTACATAAATGTGTTTTAAGATTAAATTTTATATGTTCTTGGTTTTATAATTTTTCTTTTTACTACTCAAGTCAATTGAATTTTACTTCTAATATTTTACTACTCATTTGGAAGATTGTGAGTATTGCCCTAATATGGTTGTATATTTATACGAGTATAATATTTTTTATTTTTTATTTTTTTAATTATAAGTTGATATGTTATAAATACACATCTCACCCATTTGAGCTGTATAAAACGCTTTTAGGTGCAATAATTTTTTTTATTGAGCCAACATGTGCCACATCAGCGTTACAGACGGGACACATCTCACCCATTTGAGCTGTAAAAAACACCTCTCAACACAACTAGTGAAGTACAAGATATGTATGCATTAGCTAGATTTCTTTTCGGTAACCTCGAAAAATAAGATTTGAATGATTAATCATTTTGATAGAAACATAAATATTTCAATTATATTTTTAAAATCACATTTTAAAATTCATTAAGATATTAAGAATTACGGCATGATTTTTTAGTTTAAATGGGTACATAAAAGACAACCAAAAACTTTATAGTTGTGTTAGTTATTAAGATATTTATTAACTCGCCTAGATGGTGTGTCATCGCACTTGAGGATGACCCCTCATTCTTTATTTGAGAACCCAACGACTTAACAATATGACTGGGTTAAAGGATGCCTTGGATATTCAATTTAGATCATTCCACCCTTTACGCAATGAATTTGGCTCGTGGGACTGTCAAGATTGGACAGAGGAATAATAGGAGTATAGGAAACTTGTATGTCGATGGCTCTTAGCATTCAATTGTTGGAGTGTGTAATTCATACTCGTTGTGTGATGTGTGAATGAGCTGATGAGGGGTTGAGCATGTTACCATACTCGTTGTGTGATGTGTGAATGAGCTGATGAGGGGTTGAGCAAGTAACATGACAATATGACTTAAGAAAATAGTTAAGCATTTAGAAATAATTAGTCAATTGAGTGGTTGATAGAGATAAGCTTGTAATAAATAAGTTGTTGATTAGATTATGGAGAAGTGCGTAGAAGAAGGATGAGAGCCCTTGATTTATGATCTAAATCAATGGCTGAGAATTGTTAAGCATTGTAAAAATACATGTATATTGTTAGCAATGAACCAAGTAAGTTTCAAAGTTACACTTTCATTGTGTGTCTTTCATTATGTTCTCCAACATGGTTTTAGAGCTTGGTGAAGCTGTGAGTTATACTTTGTCAGAGCTTGGGATTGAGCTTGGGGAATCCGTGAAGTGTGTACCTTTGTTAGTAATCATCAAGAGAGCTACTCAAAGAAATTGTTGTGTGCGTGGTTTTGAAAGTTTGCGTAAAGAAGGATACCCACTCTCTAAACTATGCGCTTGTGGTATTGTTGTGTGGAAAAGTTGTGAAGAATAGCGTTGGTTGTGGAATAAGCAACAATTGTATGCTAAGTAGAATGCCCCAAAATTTGTGCCGCTAAAGCTTAAAGTGGAGAAGCTTCTGCATTAGAAAGAGCTACTGTTGGAAGTTACTAGTAGATATTGTTGGGTTATCACTGGGTAAGAGCAATATTGCTATGTTATTTGAAATATTTATGTTGTTTTGTATGTGAATCAAGGATTGGATTAGACCTAGGTGTAGAACACCTCCATCATGCTTTTTTAAGAAAAAAAATTGCAATAAATTGTTTTGGTGAGTGAATAATTAATTAAGTATGCTGTTATCTTTATTGGGCTATTTTTGCTGGTCAGTGATCTAACCATTATAAATGTGATTTTAAAAATATATTTGAAATAGTTGTTGAAATCCAGTTCTGTTTAGTTCACTCAAATCACTATTTTGACATATTTGAATGTATTTGAGGCATTTTGTTGTGACCGACCATTAATTGCTTGATCTAAGGATTTGTTGGTAATCATTTTTATTGTATATACAATGGAAAATCCTTGAGCAGATTCATATTTAAATGAATCAATTAAGTTAGATGTAGATAATTATGTAAATTGGAAGTTCAAGTTGCAAACATTGATGGAAGGCTACAAAGTTTGGTCAATTGTATGTGGAGATGAAGACAAACTAGCAACCCCCGCAACCTCGGTTAAGGATTGGGAAAATAGAGAGATCAAGGTGAAGGTGCTCTTGAGAATGTCTGTCAAGGACAATATCATTCCGCACATGAAAGAATGTAAAACATCCCATGAAACTTGGAAAAAACTCAAAGGTTTGTATGAGACTAAGAACACAAACCGTGTTATGTTTTTAAATAGTAAGCTCCTTTCAATCAAGATGGAAGATAATGAAAATATAAGTAATTTCGTTTCTAGAATCAAAGATCTGAAAGACAAGTTACGTGACACTGGAAAAAATATTTCCACTACTGATTTGGTCAATATTACATTAAACGGTATGTCGGATGAATATCAAATGTTTATTACAGGACTTGCAGCTAGGGAAAATGCTACTACTTCGAATGAATTGGCAGGTATTCTTTTGCAAGAGGAAGAATGCAGGAAAAATCTCAATACCAGATCTATTAATTCATTTTTGATGTTGGTTGCAAAAGGGAGACAATCGTACAAAGGAAATCCATAGTCAATTTGAATTCCCTAGGTTGTTGTAAGACATGTTCGTAATGTTTCGGGATACGTTTGTGGTGCATATTTGCACAAAATTAACCTCAAATGCAAAGAGAGGATGTGGCATCAAGCTATGGAATTAACCACTGTGAGAGGTACGTGGGTGATAGGTGTACCTGTATGCTAGCTTGATGTAGATAGACGAAGATGAATCTTCAATTGAAGGGGGGATTGTGTGAGGTAATCTCAAATTGTGAGTTGGTTGGGAGAAAAAGGAAGTTTTAAATATTGATGAACCACATAGTTGAAAAGCATTCCTAGAGAACTAGCGAGTGCAACAGATGGAAACCCATGTATCTCAGTAGATGGATTGTTTTTTATATGGACATCAATGATCAGTATTATGCAAGTACAAAAGAAAGAAGCATAAATTTTAGTGATGAAGCCCATAGTGATGAAATCCCAAGTGAGTGTGTGCATTGGTTTACCCATCATGAAGTTCATGGTCAACCGAAACCACTTGTTGTGACAAACGAAAGTTCATAGTAAGCTAGAAACCATCAATGTGGTGTATGGTTTGTGGTAATCCAGAAATACTAGATAATTGTAATGGTTAGGGATAAGCCGCAAAATCCCAAGTTGATGTATAATGAGAGGAATATAGTAAAGTAAAGCAACACACTAAAGAAAATCCATATGAAGACAAAATACCAATAGATGAGGACATGACCCAGACACGAACCAAGACAACCGTCAAAAACAAGTAAAGTGAGTATGCACAAGAAAAAACAAAAGTACCAAAGATACAAACAACTAGTATTCATTAAGGGGGAGTGTTGGAGTGTGTAATTCATACTTGTTGTATGAATGAGTTGATGAATTATTAAGCAAGTAACATGAAAATATGACCCAAGAGAATAGGTAAGCATATAGAAATAGCTAATTCAATTGAGTGGTTGATAGAGATAAGCTTGTAATAAGTAAGTTGTTGACCATAATACAAAGAAGTGTTTAGAAGAAGAATGAGAGCCCTTGATCTATGATCTAGAACAACGGAAGAGATTGGTTGAGCACTGTATAAATACCTATATATTATTAGCAATGAATCAATAAAGTTTCAATTTACTCTCTCATTACATGTCTCTCATTATGTTCTACAATACTAATGGCCACGTGCACATATTACAATCATAATTATGGATGCAATGGTGCTTCCCCTATGCATTTTGATTCCCTCCTTTGGATTGCCCTGAGCTCATTTTGTTTGTGCATGTTTCATGATTCCTCGTTAAAGAGTTCAAGGGAGACCACATAGGGGGTCCTTGACCTCTTAGGGTGGTCGTAATTAGAAGGAGAATTCTCGAGGATCTGAGAGTAGTGAGGACATGTCACTTCATGGGAGAAAAACAAGAGACTTTGCATCAAAGGACAAACCTATCGTAGAGGTAGGACGAGGAAAAAATGACAAGGAAGCAGGGCAGGAAAGTGCTTCTCAATTTCCTGCTGCAAATCATCCACATGATAGCAATCCTAATGCCATGCACAAAGAGGATGAAGTGATTTTTCAATGGGGGTGTAGAGTGGAATGGACTAAACCCTTTCCCCTTAGGGAGGAGAGCCATCCCACAAAGGCTCATTATGGAAAAATGGATTCTTAGCCCAGTGCACACCACTTGGATATAGAGTACGAAGGAAACAAGATAGTCACTTAGAAGGATTGAGATGGAAATGTAGATTCACGCCAACAGGAAATTGACTAGATGTGATGTGGAAAATTTGTGCTATAATTGTGTGGAGAACTTGGAATATACTCTTAAAACGACTAGTCAGTGGAAATAGATGGGCATGGTTATGCCAATCATGGTAGACTAGATAGCCCCTATTATTTTGAAGCAAAACCATGACAACAACAACACCAAAAAAGATGACTATATGTTCCAAGCAGGCCGTCATGTCCCTCATTTTTCTCTCTTTAGTATTGCTAGTAGCTATATGAGTTGCTAGATGCTCTATATAATACTCAAAGATTTTTATTTCAAATTTGGTGGCACTATAATTGTCTCCTTTTGAATTTGCATATGTTTTTTTGGAAATTTTTTTGTCCTTGGGCTAGTTTCCTATCATGGTTAGGGAAAATTTTAAGGATCCGTAATTTTCTTAGTGTGAAAACCGTGGAAAATTTTACAACCATAAAAAATTTTATGATTAAAAAAAAATTACTTAAACTTCTAAGGACTTTATATAGTTTTTGGACAATTTTAGTGACTTTTAGAGTAAAAAAATTCATTTCATGAAATTTGAGCTAACCATCTTCGAAAAAAGGGCAAGTTTGTAAATCTTTTTTAGAAAAAAGTTCTACAATTTTCCTTGATCATAGTATTATGAAGATCTATGGCAGGGGGTAAATATTTTTTCCTCACCGACATCTAGTGGCGATTTCTTCATAGACCATACTTTGACCTCCCTTACAGTTATGTCAGCTAGGACCTCGACTGATACTTCTGGATCGATGGAACTCACATTCGGCAGCCAATGTTAACCTATCCACCGAATAAAACTATAGAAGCTCCACTAATACTGCGGGTAGTTAGGCCACTAGAACCACTACTCGATGTAAACCCTTTACATTGTTTCCCACATAGATCGAAGCTAACCTAGGGTTTAACCATCAGGTTGATTCTATCATTCTAGATACAGACTTACCTGCAAACCCTACAATGAATCCGACTACGCCCTTAGAACTGACTTTGCTTAAGAGGTTTGAACTTTTAGAAGATGGATGGCTCGACTCCCTTCTTGAACCTCCTGAAATTTATAACGACAACCCAACAGACAGAGAAGAGAATAACAACCCATAAGGGTTTATAGCATCCATCCTTAGACCGATGGATTTGCAAGGCAATCCAATCACTTTAGATTCATATGAGAGTAGCCGAGAGGACAAGGAGGGTTCACAAGCCAGCAAGGAAGACTCTAAAAGGTTCCCCGGGAAAAAAAGATAAAAAAAAATTCTTAAACATTACAAAAGGGCTTATAAACATTATTTGAGCAGTAAATGTTTCAATAGGAGAGGCAGGGGAAATAACTGAGACTACCCTAGTTGGAAATATTAGGGGTCACCACCCTAGTCCTGAAGGTTTGGAAGAATGGGTTAGAATCAATTAGGAGAATCTCTTACATTATGAACCAAAAACCAGTGCTTTAACCAAAGTTTGGTTTGGTTTTAAGTTTAAATGTCCTGAGGATGTTGACAAGGTCTTACAAAAACATTGGAGCTTCGGATCCATACCCATTCTTCTAAAAAAATGGACTCTGCTCTTTGACGCTGATTGTGAAAGAATGGATATCCAACGTGTCTAGGTCCACCTCCCCGACCTACCTTGGGAATTTTGGAACTTGGACTCGTTCCAGGATATCAAAAATGCGTTGGGTATTTTTTTGGATGTTGATCTTTCATTTTAGAGCACATGGAGAAAATCAGTTACTTGCATACTCGTCTCCCTCAACATCAAAACATATCTTCACGAGTATCTAAACCTAATCTAGGGAAATGACATCATAAGACAAATTCTATACTATGAAGGAATTCCCTTCAGATGCCACATATTCCATGGAATTGTACATCTAGACAAAAATTCCCAAATGAGTTTCACAAAAAACATGATTAGGAAAAGATGGAGTTCTAGGGATGAAGCAGCAAAGGAGGAAGTCAGGACCAAGCTGGGAAGTAAGGAAGATAGAGTCCACAGAGTGGAGGATGAAACCCTTCATATTCCAAAACCAATAGAACAACAAATAAACGAACAATGCGAAGATACAACACAACCTTTGCAACCAGAGATAGATCATATCTCAGGAAAGACTTCTGAAACACCCTCAAACAATATTTTGCTACAACTCTCAATGAATGCTTTAAACTTAAAAATTCTAGAACCTAAGGTATCTCCCCCATTAACACTACCCAAAACAACCTCGTTTCACAAAGCCAAGCCTCCTTATCCTTAGTCCCCTCCCCCGTTGTTATCCCCCCTCCTTTGAAGACTTCATCCCCCTCCCTCTCTTCAACCTCATAAATTCATTTCCATCTTAGGTCGAGAGACATCCCTACTTTCCCTGACCCCACCTCCTCACACTCAGGTTTAGGACTAAACCCTAGAATTCCTTTAAAAGGAAAAGGAAGAGGAAGACCCACGCTTATCTCTTCAGCATAACAAAAGGCTTTGAAGGACCAAGCAAACTGTCACATGCCCCAATTTGCAAAAAAAAATTATTTTATTGAGGAACATTTTGTTATATTTTATGCTAAAGTTTGTAATTAACGACCAAGTGGGGTCAAGGATAATTTAATGTATTGCAGAATATTTTATTAATAAATAAATAAAATATGAGACAACAGCCTAGGGAAGTTGTTAAATGAGTGTTTACTGGTCACTTGGTGGAGGAGACTGGGTTGAGATCATGTTGACAAGTGGCAACATCCTAAAAGTAATTCTAGTTGTTGCAGGTGGCAACTTCCCTATATTTGTGGTCAAGATTCCCCAAGAAAGTGGAACAGGAGCAGGTGGCTCATTAAGTAAAAACTAACCCAAAAGACCTAGGCATGCTTATAAAACTTCCCATTGAAGACAGCTGAGGTTGCTCATTCTGGATTTGTGATCATTCTGAGTGAATGAAGTACACTAGTTGAAGTAAGTTCAAGGGGATAAGTGCTGAAGATTGAACTTGTGCAGCTATTCTAAGCTAAAGTTTATATTGTTGTAAGCAGGGCTGAGTTACTGCTGAATATTCAATAGAGTTGGAGAGGATCTCAAGATTACATCTCTCACCCAGTACTCTATCAGGAGGACCAAGAGACAGACTTGGGGGTCCTGAGAAATTGTAGACTAAGGTTTTCTCCAGGAGTTGGTTGGAAGGAACAACCTCCTTAAGTTGTTGTCACCTCATCTATTTGACAGGTTCTACTTGTTTAGGTTTAATTATTATTTTATCTACTATTTCAGAAAAGGATTAAGACTTTATCAAGATTAGTACATTGTTATTTTATTATGGTTAATGACAAAGAACGAACATTTGTTTTATTGAGAAAGTTGGTAATTAGTAGATTACTATTAAATAGTAGAGATATTGCTAAGTAAAAGATGGATAGAAAAATCACCAAACTATATTTTTCCACGCTTTTTACAAGGCAGTACTCTAGTACAACATGTATGCTTAGTTTAGATAAGTATATTTTCATTAACTTTCAATGCAGATGTAAATATTTACTTCTATAGTTTTATGTAAGTTATTTACAAAAATATAGCTGCACTTGTACTGTCTATTGAAAGTATCTACAATATCTAGACACAGGAAAGAATAAATTTATATAATAAACACAAGTAAGTATAATATTTATAAAATTAAAATCAGTAGAAACACATAATATAAATTCAATAAATAAATTTTAAATAAATAAGTATAAGAACAGTGAAATATCTACTCAAAGTTTAACCTAGTTCTTAATATCTTAGATTACTTAACTATCTATTCAGGCTTATAATTAAACTAGGTTTATTGTAAGCACAAGTATTAATACTGCAAACCTCAAAGAAACATTTAGGGTTTGCAAGAGATAGGATTCATCCCTAGGAAATAAATTATACATTCTATTTCATAATACAAAAACCTAGCATAGCTTTTCCAAATTTAATAACAACAATAAATAATTTTACTTAAAGAAAAATAATTACACAGCTAAGATTATTAATTCAAACAAAATAATTTCAGAGCTATAGATTATTCAATTATAATCTTTAAAGAGAAACATAATATCTTATTTATCTAGTAATACTGTACAAAGTAAATAACAAATTTACCATAAACCTTTGACACCTAAATTTAAACCTAAATTAAAATAATGGTGTAAACGACACTAAGCTGTAACGAATCTGAACAAGTATAGTGGCCTTTTATATTAGCTGTCAAGGCTTTAAAGCCTGCCAAAATGACTTCTTAAAGTCTAAACAGAAGTTGTAAAAACCAAAAATATTACAACTATAAATTACAGCAGTGAAAACCCTTCACCTAGATAAAGAAATAATAAAAGTATTGTCATATCTATTTCTGTAAAAAAACCAACTTGAATTTTCAAGAAACCACCCAGTGTTGGACAATACTGTCATGGATTAGAGCTGAGTATTAAAATAAAATATCATTTACATCTTTCCAGGCCGTGAAGGCTCAACAAAAACCATTAAGTCGCGGCTGCAGTAGCCTGAACATTTCCATACAATAGCCTCTAGGGCTTTAAAATTTTATAAAAAAAAAGAACAATAACATAATTTTTAACTGTGGCTGAGCCATCAACCACCATGACAATGCTCCTATTCCTTCCACCATAATTTAACTACAGGTAAAAACCCTCAGATATCATCGGTGCTTACTAAGTGAATGCGTTGCTGAAGATTTAGGAAAGTTTAGTATCCAGCTTCAAATCCAAGCCTGGAGAGACCTGCATATCATAACTATGTTAGTATCTTTTTAAAAAAAATGTAATGAAAATGATGTAATTATTAAACTATAAACAATTACAGGCCATTACTTGGTAAAACTCGTATTGGAGAAGTCGTGAAGCGAAGCCACCAGATCCCAGCTCGATGGCACCTCAGACAAGAAGCCCGGGAACTGTTTATGCGTAGAGTGCAAGGAAACCATGAACCACGATTTGAAGGGAATGAACACCACGAAAAGGGAGCAAACCAACAAGAGGCAGAAACAACTCCTCACTTAAAGACTTCTGTCCACAGTGCACTATGAACAAACACCCACAATTACTCAAGACAACGGTGAAATCTAGCCTCAACGCACAAGTGCCTCATCAACAGTCAACAAGCCTCAACACACAAGTGCCTCATCAACAGTCAACAAGCCTCAAAACCCAAGTATACTATCACCCTGCACAAGCTCGCAGAGATTTGGAGGACGTTGTTTTTATCTTGGAGGTAATACAGAACCATGGCAGCCACGAGCTCTCAGCTCGGCCGCTCCACAACTGAAGAAAACCCTCACAATGCGAAAATATGGTTAGGATAGTTTCATAAGTCAACATAACCTAATTGCTAAATCACCTCCACATGTCCTCAATAATTTCACATTCGTGGGTTTGAAACCATAGTTGAGTTTCAATCTGCAACAATCACTTAGGTAGCAAGTCAAATAAACATTTTGATGATATATTATCATTAGTAATAACGCTTTTACGCTTGGTTGTATTGATACCTAGTTTTTAAACCATAGGATTAAAGAATTAGTATTTCTTTTAAATTGCTATTGTCTACTAGACAAGTTAGGATAATTACTTTCTAACTATGTTTGTAGAATATAAATAAAAGAGCTATATTCATAATAATCAAACATTATTGGAAGAAACAATTTACTCATCCTTGGAAGTGATTCACATAAATCTTGTAGATTGAGAGTAATTTGCATAACTATAGGACACTAATTACAAGATCTTCTCTAGTAATTTCGATAGCAACAATATCCCAAGGGAATTACAATTTATAACAATTCTATTTGAAAGTGTAGTTATATCTAGGTGGGTACACTAGGGAATGAGGTAAAAAGACAACAAATATAAAGATTACTAAAGTGGAATTTTAAAGTTTGAAGATGAACTCATTTAAATATAAATGAAACCTTGGACCAATTTCTGCACACAATGCGTAGTTGGGAAATCAAGTAGGTGCAACCTATCTACTCTTTGATATGAGTCTCAATTGTAAATCAATGACTGATTGTGGAGAAAGCAGTTTAAGAGTTAAAATAGATAATCTATCTGTTAAGAAAACACCTAATTAGAGAAACCCTGGAGTAAGGGTAAATTTTTGTAATACTTTTAAACAAGTATGATGACATTATTGAAAAGAAGAGCTCATAGAAAACTAAGCTCTATAAACAAGAAAACTAAGTAATAGTTTAACATCCTAGAGTATTTTTATTTACATAAGAATTCAATTGAGTATGAGTAGAACCAAAACTCCAACTGCTATTACGACATATACGTAAATTTAGGCAGTTACAAGAGAAACATTTCTTTTTCTTACAAAAACCTTAGATCATAAATACTTATGAGCAGAAGTAGGAGCATTCTTTAGAGAAGTTCTCAGTCAACTCATTTTGAAGAATCTAAGCATTTAGTTGAAAACTACTTGATGACTTATTTGGCTCCATTTTGGTAGTAAACTGAATATGTATCTAAACCATCCTTACACAATTTTGTTTTATCATCATTATGCAGTTTGACAATTTTTAGCAATGTCAATGTTACCTCTTACAAGGACAAGCTGCAAATAAACGTTTTAAATGCTAGCATTTTATCTTATGATAGTGAAGTATCTTTCTTAATCTGGATATTTTATTGGAACAAAACGCTTAACTATTAGAACCTGTAAAAGAACCGTCATTTCCACTGTGTTAGCTGTAAGCGAAGTAAGACCCGATCACACCTAAGAGTTCTTCCTACTTGACAGAAAAAAGACAATAACACACTTAACATTAGTTAAGATGCAGAATTCTTTTCTACTTTCTGAAAAATACAACTGTTATGTTTTACGGTACTAACATAGTATTTAAGATAAGCCAATAAGTTATATAGAACCAAATGAAAGAAGTGATCTTTGTTATTCTTTTAAAACTATTTAAATATCCGCTAACAGTCAATGGTTCATTGGAAATGACACTTGACATTTTATGTTACATGAAAAGTTTTAAATTTTTACGAATTTTTGAGTTATTACACAAACGAAAGGCTTTGGGGGGATCTTAGAGTAGTGCAAGCCGTGGAAGAGGTTCCCAAATGAAGATCCTCTCTCTAAATTTCACGCAGGGGTTTGGAAAGTACCCGAAAAAAACTTTCCCTAAAAAGGATGCGCCTAGTTCAAAAGTCGGATGTGATCCTTCTTCAAGAGACAATGGAGACAGAAACAAAGGCTACCAAATTGCTAAATTCCATTAATCAAAACTATAAATTTCTTTCTCAAATTACAAAGGGACACTCAGGAGGGTTGGATGTAGGTTGAAATCAACTTTTTGTAAACTACCTAAATCCTTGGGGATCTACCTTAGGCATGGGTCTACAGATTCACTGGGATGAAACAAATATTAATCTCAAAATTATCAACATTTATGAACCCTATGAAAATAAGGTCGCTTTCAGGGATAAACTTCTCGTCTATCCTTTCCTTAAGGAAGAAAATGTCATTATAGGAGGAGACTTAAATTTTACCCTATGCACTCAATAGATCTAGGGTGGATCCATTAGTAGACTATTTTTCACATTTTTTACAAATCACTCAGCTGGTGGACCTCGAACCTATCAAGATAAAACCCACCTGGAATAATAGAAGAACATGGGAGAATAGAATTGCAAAAATGTTGGACATGCTTTTAAGTGCAGAAAGACTTATGGGAAAGAATTTGATGTTTAGACAATTGGTTGATTCTGGTGGAGTCTATGGTCACCTCCTAATCTGTTTGGAAATATCGAACAGCCCCAAAAAACCATCCAACCCCTTTAAATTTAGTGCAACATTGCTAAAAAATGAGGAAGTGATCCACTTAATACAAACAAACTGTATACCTTACACAACTAGTAATGGAAATCATGCTGCATCTCATTTTCCGAAAATATCTCACGTATAAAATCTCTCCTCAAATACTGGGCCAAACAAAAACAGGAGGTTGAGGACCAGGCCCTAAAATAGGTAGAATTGGACATTGCAGAAATTCAAAATTATGAAGGTGGAGGTTTTCTCTCCCAAGACGACAAAGAAAAGCTGAGAACTTTGGAATCCATTAGGAACAAATTCTTGAAAGAAAAGGAGGAATTCTAGAGATTAAAAAGCAAAGAAATTTGTATTGCAAGTGGCAATGACAACACAATTTTTTTTAGTCTTTTGCAGAAGGAAGAAAGATGCATAATATTATTTGTGAGTTAAAGAACTCCAATAATGAGGTGTGCTCCTCTTTTGAATACCTAGATGGGACTAGTAAATCACATTTTGAATCTCTCTTCAAAATAGAGAATTAGATGATGATTGTGGAAGTGATTCGGATCTCCCATTTTTTTCTAGGACAAATTACATAAGAGGATAACTTCAAACTATTGGAGGAGATATTTGAACACTAGTTAAAGGAAACTCTACATAGTTTCCAGAAGGACAAAATCCCAGGGCTGGATGGATGGACCATTGAATTATTTTTGGCCTTACATGATACAATTAGGCTTGAGTTACTCCTCCTGGTCAAAGAAACTAGAGTAAATGGCCATATTTACCCTGCCCCGCCCCCCCCCC
>LPNX011144234.1:32204-54704 GCA_001517045.1 Pseudotsuga menziesii
CATGCCTTGTTGCCATTGTAGATGCAGCACTGACTACTGCATCAACCATCCCTGTAAGGTTTTCAATAGTGAACTCTGGCTCTTGATGCAGTAAAAATGCAAATCAAACATTAACAAAATATTTTATGCACTGGATTTCAAGTTAACTAAGAAATATCATCGAAGGATATACAAATTACCATGGTATCAGTATCTCCATCGTCACAGACAACTTCACTCTTGCTAGGGGTAGGCCGTCTGATATAGACTAGGACCTTGTTCACATATGGCCTACAAGGAGATACAACTCCAGGAAGTGGTCCAGGTGTTTCGGTACCATCCTATAGTCAACAAGAGTTCATGTAGCTAGACATGGATGATTCAACGGACATACATGTATTTAAAAAATGAAATTTTTTAAATGTTTAAAATGTTTACCTCGATCACTGCTTCCCCTCGTGTAGGATCTAGCATCTGCCTAGATATGGATCCTACCTCCATCAATTCTTTACCCCGTGAAGTATCCGGCATCTGGAAGTTTAATAATTGTAAATATTAGACCGTAGGTAACATTAGTGAACTAACATGTACAGTATGTGGAAATTAAAAATTTAACAAGTATTAAAAAACTGAAATTTTAAAATGTTTGCCTCGGTGTGAGATACGGGATCAGTGGATGGAATGTCCTGCCCCTGTGTAGAGTGTGGTACATGATACTCTGGGGCGTCACTTCCACCATAAAGCATCAGCTGCAAGTTCACAAAATTAATATATTAGCTCAAACTATACATATGTGTACAAAGAGGAAAATAAATGAAGAATTTATTACAATTAACCATATACATAAATCACTCAAAAACCCACTGAAGACAACATCTGACGAAAGACCATAGCATGGATGACCACACGATGTGCACTCGTGAGGCTCAAAAGTGGGCTGGGAATGTGCTGATGGTGCTGCACTAGTAGATGGTGCTGCAGTAGATGGTCCTGCACCAGTGGGTGGTACTGCACCAGAAGATGGTCCTGCACCATGAGGACCTGGTGTATGTACCACACCAGGGACAGATGTCCCATCCTCACCCATATGCTGAACCATAGTGCTATGGCGAACAACAGCCCGTGCCAAACTCAAAAATGTCTCACGTGTCTGTGGAATCACATGATGTACAGGTGGGACATATGGCCCAGGAAACTACCTGCGAGGTGCAGGGATAGGGCGATCAATGTCTCGAAGCCTGGCATTGGGTTGGTTTTGGGGCATCCCCCCACCGATCCCCTGAAATGACAAATAATCAAAATAGTTTATGTGTTTTCCCAACACAAACTCTGCATACATCTTCCAAAGGAAGTACAACGGGATTTCCCTGTTGTTGTGTGGTGGCATATCAAAAACCATATACCATCTATCCATCCAATTATCAACAAATGGTTGATATGTGCACCACTCGATAGAGATATGTGGCCTGTTTTCATTTGGGATTTCCCCCGTGCGAGGGTCCCTAAACAATGAAAATATATGCTCCTTGGTGATTTTCAACTTTTTTACTACATTGTAGCTAAGCCCATCAGCGTACTCACGTCTTTTTCTTTCTCTATATGAAGTAATATCATATAGTACGTTGTTTGAAAATGTGATGGTCTCAACAATTGCATCCAAAGTGGATGCAAGTGAACGTCGAATTCTGTCACAACCACTAAAAGCAAAACTCAAACCTCTCAAGTGGGCAAGCTCAATCAATATTTCTGCATTCGGGTCCATAGCCGCAACTGCAATAAAAAAATCAATAAGAAAATAATTAGAAACGTATACATGGTATATAATGACATCTCTTCAAATTTGAAAATGTAAATGCATCTAAATCCAATTATCTTCAGAACATCCAACCGTCACATAGACCTATATAATAGTAAATAAAATGTCACCACATAACTAATTCAAAAGCGTACATGTCTCCTCCTCCCTTATCAATGTTTGATGATGGAATTTGCAAGGCTCCTTCCTTAGCATAATCTATGTAAAATGAACATTGGGATGCCATGATTGTTTTGGAGGTATTAGGGTTGGATTTTTGGTAAGTCATTGTAGCAGTATGGTTCTCATTTACTTTACTCATTGATGCATCAATGAAATTAATTAACCCGATTTTGAGTGAGAGATGGGTGTGTAGACTTCATAGTGTTTGGTCCATTCTGTTCACATTAGGTTGTATTATAAACTTCAAGTTTTTGCTTGCCATATTATCTACTAGTGGGTCCTCTCTACATCTATATTAACAAATAATGGGTTATTTTGATAGACTATACCTTGATTGGAAATGCTCTTAGATGTTGAATCATATATTCTTAGGAGTGATGGTTTACTAGGAATTTTAGGCATTCTTAAGGGACCAATATTGCTTAGATATTTTAGGGTTAAATGCATTGGTGAGAAATGTTATTTGGTGACAGGAAGTATATAGTTTGTTCATCCTACATTGGTATTTGGTAGTGCTTGAGACTTTCTACGTTCTTTTCCCTCTATAAGAAATGGTGTAAGTTTTCTTTTGACACTAAGGTTATTTCTTTGTCCTCATTTTGTGCTATGTTTAGTTCTTGTATTTGAACCTGAGATTTGTTCAAATAATAGAAATTTCCATCTTTTAACCACATTCTTCAATCTCTTTTACTAGGTGTATAAGGTAATGCTCTTGAGAATTAAAAAAGATAGGAGGGAAGTGCATTTGAATATCACACATACAATTATAGGGTAATAATTGACAAAAAAAAATGCATTGGGTGATTGAATTACCTTGTTGGATGACAATGCACAAGTGAAATCTCCTCCCCTCAACCTGAATCAGCTCCTGCAACAATCCTAGGCAATGGTCTCGCTCCGAACACTCCAATTGCCCGTTGAAATCACGTTCTTGATTGTGATAATGGGCTGCGGGTTCGGGACTGTGTATATAATTTTTTTTTTATGATTTACAAATTGCGCACACGTTTTAGAACTACATATCATGAGTGTGTTTTGTAGGTATATAATGCGTACGCGATTTGTCTTCCTATCCTTCATGTTCCATGACATGTCACGCTCAGGTTGAACCATACCAAGTGCTATGTCAGGATCGGGTTGATGTATTTTTTGGTAACATGATGTTGTTTTTTAAAACTAGGATTTCATCTTAAAGGTCCCTCATTTTCTTGCACTGACCCGAGAGATTGCTATGAACACCTTGAATGGCCTCTTAATATCACGGGATTCATTTATTCAAGGAATATGTGCAAAAAGGAAACTGATATCTTTCAATGGAATATGGAAAGAATGCACACAAGAAGAAGCTCGACTCATAACAAGAGAGGAGAAGATATGAGAAACTGAAGGTAAAGCTCTCACAATTCACACTAGAAGAAATAATATAAAGAAGGAGGACCATCATCACAACAGAAGGAAGGACCATCATCACACAAGACAAAATAAATTGAGTAGAGATCCTTCCAATACTCGATGCTACACTTATGATGAAAAATGACACTACTCCATAGACAGTCTGAGAAACAAAGGCTCCTTCAACAACAAGTCAAACAAGAAAATACATCATGCTCACACCACTAAAGATGATGAACCAATGAATAAAAGATTCAGTGAAGAAAAGGAAGATTTCTCGAGTGATGAGGAATATGTACTTTGATCTAAAAGAATTCTATCAATGAAGATGAAGATCATACTCTTATCCATATCGATATTTGGATAAGAAGGAATGAAATCGTGAATGAAGAAGTGACTCTCAGATTCATAACCAATACACATAAGACTTGCACAAACATGAGAAACACAAACACAGATCCTCATAATCAGATGATGAAGAAGAGCACATTGTTAAAGCCTCCAGTTATTCTTGCAGGGATATCAAGATCAACAAGGAGTCCACCCACCAAACAAACAAATATAAGTGTTTAATTCTCATATATCTAGTTACTTAAATGATACTGTTTAGTTATGCACATTCAATTGATGTATTATGCATGTTTGAATGCTTACATTTATGAACAATATACTATTGACTTACATGGGATGGGTAAGTACCCTATGGTGTTGTACAACATTCCATTGCTACTTATTTAGAATGAAACTTATTTGTTGGCTTATTGATAATAGTGCACACTCTTAATAAATGTTATCGTAGAGATGGAAGGCATCTAGAAAGTTACCGTATGTATACGGATATGGATGAATATTGTAGCATTGACCAAGATAGTTGCATGACTATGTGACATATATCTTTATGCATTAGAATTTGTCACTAATCATATGATTTGGAAATTATGAAATGTTTCTAATCATGCAACTGAATTTGACTTGTAGGAAAGATCATGTACAATCACCTACAAGAAAACAAAGGATGATACTTGTTTCGAAGAATAAGTGATGACAGTTATAATAGAAGATTCACTCCAACAAACATACATGAAGAGGAACCTGAAGTTCTGAGGGTTGGAGACACCGTGGTGGAAGATAGAGCTTCATAAGAATATAAGAATCATGATATGACCTAAAGAGAGCGATAGATCCACCTTGAGAGATGAAGACCATCTTAGGAACAAGAGATCATCCTAGATGAAGAAAAGTATGGCAACAATTCCAAAGAAAGTAATAGGCCTCGAACAGACTCCATTTATGTGGCATTGCTGAGTGACATCATTGATATAGATCCTTCCAAGCTGTGAAGAAGCAACTGGGAAGAAATGGAAGGAGACTATGATCAAAGAGTAATAGTTTATCATGGAGAATGATGTCTAGGATGCGGTTCCAAGACCTAAAGGAAAGTCTGTAGTGTCTTCCATATGGATCTATAAGATCAAGTATGCATCAGATGGCAATGTTAATACAAATAGAAACCAAGGTTCATGGTTTCTCTCAGAAAGAAGGAGTAGACTATGGCATGACATACTCCATTGGCCAGACACACTTTTCTAGTAGAAGTGTATATTGAGCAGAGAACCACATGTGCACATAAGGATTTGTAGGAGGTTAGATTGCACCCATGGATAAGCACATACAATTACATGAGGAGCTTGAAGATCACCTAGAGTGATGTAGATATCAACATTTTCTACAAGTTTGAAGATGGAAGCCTCCAAAGGATGACAAGATCACATATGGGTGCAAGAGGAACTTTCAACAAAGTTCAAGATATAGGATCTCTGTATCCAATGAAATTAAGAGATGACATAGATGGATACATAGAGGATCAATAGCAGAGGAATCTACCTATCATTCCAGTATAGAATGTTCCGATACATAGAGTACACAATGCAGAGGGAGGACGAAGCTTTGCGTCAGAGGGAGTGACTGCAGAAGATATCTGAGTTTGAGAATCTTGACATGGTATGGTGGGATGGACAACTTCCTAATGGAATTGGGATTTACCAAGAGTAAAGTGGGTTCCAACCTTTAATTTAAGGTTGAAGGTGAAATACTGGTATATGTCAATGACCTGTAGATGCAAAGAGGAAGCTTTCCACTGAGATCAAAACGAAAAACCTAGGGTATGGAGGTGTGGTAGAGTACATATGAGATTTTTCCTTGGTTAAGGAAATATGTAGTGGAGATTCTGAAGAGATTCAGAATGTTGGATTGCAAGAAAATGACCACACCTAAGGCATCCAACTTGAAGCTACTGCATGATTCATCATTAGAGACACTTGATTCCATGATGTATTGTCAGATGATTGGCTCATTGATGTACCTGGCGAATATGAGACCAGCCATATGCTTTGCTGTGAACGCCTTAACATAGTTCCTGATGGATTAGAGACATGTTCACATTGTCGCTACAAAGCATGTATTGAGGTACCTAAAGGGTACAGTTGACTATGGGATCAACTGTGACAGGAATAAGAAGATTAGCCTACATGGTTATGTTAATTCAAATTGGGAAGGCAACGCCACTAATAGGAAGAGAACTTCAAGTTGCTGCTTTAGTTTGGGATCCGGTATGATCTCCTGGTTTAGTAGGAAGTAGTCTTGTGTGGTGCTAAGTATAGCCAAGGCAAAATATGTTACATAATACTGAACTAGTTGAGAGGTAGTATGGATTTGAAAGCTACTACCCGATTTTTTTTATCCGACCTACATTTTTGTATGGTGCAGAGAGGAGCAATGAAGCTCTAGCATGTGGAAACAAATGAGTAGATAGCTGATGTGCTGACCAAGATGTTAGAGTGAGTGAAGTTAAAGTACTTCAAATAAAGACTTGGTGTGATCCAGAACAAGGACCCTAGAAAGAGGGAGTGATGATTTCTAGCATAGTCAGAGCTGCAGGTTGTCTTCTTGATGTAATCAGTCTTGGCATGCTCCTATGCTAGATATGGTGAGACCAAAAGACGCAGAAGCATGATATCTCACAAGGGAAAGTATACAGGTTTTCCTTGAGTGGAAAATATCTTGGCGTGGTACACAGTTTGTTTCAATATAATCAATCATGTGGGTTATCCTGGAGTTTAAAAGATCCTAGCACTGTATGCAGGTTTTTTAGATGTAACCAATCCTAGTATGGGTTGTGCTGGAGTATAAAATATCCTTGTGTGGTACGTAGGTTGCTCAGACGTAATTAGTCTTGTGGATTGTCCTAGAGTGTAAAAGATCCTTGCATGGTCTGCATGTTGCTCGAACATAATCAATCCTAGTACAGGTTGTCCTGGAACATAAAATATCCTGGCTTGGTACGTAGGTTGCTTGGACATAATCAGTCTTGTAGGTTGTCTTGTAACGAAAAATATATTCGCATGGTACATAGGTTGTTTGGATGTAATAAGTCCTTGAAGGTTATCCTGGAAGGAAAAAGATCCTAGCATGGTACGCACGTTATTTGGATGTAATAAGTCCTTGAGGTTGACCTGGAATGGAAAATATCATGGAGTGGTACGCAGGTTATTCGATCGTAATTAGTCCTTGTGTGTGTGTTCCCGTGTTGGAGATGATGAGAGGATGAGAGGTCACAAGGCACTTGGTGTGCACCTGGGCAGTTCTCACATAGTGGTAGACATAGGTTGTAATGATGACGTAAATAAGTCACGGTGTGCTCCTATGTTTGTAGAATGTAGGATTACCATGGGGAGACATGACACACCTGGTGTGCTCCCAGGGTTTTCTCAAATAGAGGTAGACACATGTTGTCTTGGTGACGTAATGAGTCTTGGTGTGCTCCTATGTTGGCATAACGCATATACTTAGTGATATGCATATGGGTTGTGCTCCATGTACGGTGACGAGATGATGCAGATACAATGAGCTGACGGTATGAGACATAGGTGATTGTAGTGGAAATGTAATGAATGGTCCTAGAATATACCTACATGATGGATTTCTTGTGTATATGATGAAGACCTAGATGAGGACTAGGCCTACACCGTCCACGAAACAAGGATGGATCTGTAGAAACTTCCTATTATAGATAGATGGACATATGTCATTATTCAATGATTGAAAAGATGAGAACTATGGAAGCAACGCCGATGACGATTCAACTATGATGATGTGACCATATGTATTGATGACTATGGCAAGAGAATACCATCCTAGTTAAGAGGGAGTGTTCTTATAATTGTAACTTTGGAAGAGATTATGATGTATATTATTATTGTATATTGTTGTTCCCTCCTTTTAGGATGTCATTAGTATGTATGGTCATTGAGGTAAACCCTCTATTGTAAGTCGGTGAAATAGTCCCCAGAATAAATGAAGGAAATTGTACTTTGAATTATTCCTAGGTAGGTAGTCCCCAATTAAGTATTCTAGATGGCCTAGTTGGTTGAGTAAATCACTCAAAAAAAGGATATAAATAGGGAGGTTCCCTCCTCATTTGATACACAACTCACACTCTCTCATGCGCACTTTAGGAGAGAGAGGATGAGGAGGAAGATAGAGAGAGAGAGAGTTGTAGGAGACATATTATTCTTGGGTTTTTCCATCTTGTGATATTGTCTTAGTGACAAAACTATTCTAAGGATGTTTGTGGGGTTTTCTCCTTTATGGTTTACCCGATGAAAATATCTATGTCTTGTGTCTCTTATGTATCTTTGATATAGTGTTGTGCTTGTTATTCCTTTAGATAAATATCCTAATAAATTTAATGTAGAAAAACTAACAGGTATCACCAATTTGGAAGTGGATGTCACTTTGGACTATGCATGATGGTTATGGTCATCTATTGTTGAGATTGAGGAAAAATATGAAGTGATCAAATAGACATGGTTTGTGTTGGGTGGACCACATATAATCTACCCACTGAAACTTTGTGCTTTGCTCATGAAAGGAGCTAGACAATTCTAGTCTAGGTACTAGAGAAAAGTGGTGAGGGATCCCCTTGACTCATTGTAGAGACAATGGAACCTCCACATATCTCACGGTATACATGCCAATGAAAGTTGAGGTGTGGAGCTATGGTATCTGTGAGATATGTGCATGTTGAGAGCATGGTGACGATGGTGACATGGTTTGAGTCTTGACTTTACATTATATTTTTGCATTTGCTTGAAGAGCTCTAAGGCCTCATTGAGACAACCATTCTCTACATACTTGGAAATCATGGCATTCCATGATGTCACATCCCTTTAAGACATATTTTGTGAAACATTTCATGTGCAATATCTAATTCCCTATATGTATCATACATATCTATGAGGGAAGCCCCTAGAAAGTATCATATTTATGTCCAATGTCAATTGTTTAAGGATGAGTTTACTTTCACTCTTCAAGAGCCAACAAAGTGAGAAGCATAGGACTTGAGCACAAAGGGAAATATATAGCTCTTTGGTTGTCTACCTACCTCTTGCATTTGACAATAGAGATTGAGGGCCTCCACACAATGGCCATCACATGCATACCCTCATATCATCATGTTTCATAAGTAGGCATTTGGTTATGCTTTTAAGTTGAAAACAAACATGCTTGCATATTATCAAAGATTTCATACAAGGCCACAAGTTTGAGGGTATATAAAGAATTTTGGTTGAATATAGTGACAAGGTAGTGGAAATTGAGTCACTTTCACGATGTGAATGGTCTACTATTGATGGAGAACTGTGAGAGAGAAGCATAATTATTGGAATTCTTTGTATACAAATGTTTATTGGGATAAAATTCCAAATTGGAATATGATTTAAGCATATGAAAACACATGCAAAACAATGTTTTCTTGTTCTATATTTGGCATAAATCTGAGAAGACAAAGTCAAGTCTAGTAATCTAATGGGTTTGGTTTCTATGTAATGTAATGGGTTAAGATTAATGAAAAATATGAATAGGAAGGATCAAACTGTTATGTACAGATTCTTTGTACTAAAATTGGTACCTTTCACTATCCTATGGCACAAGTTACATATTTTGAGGCATCTTAGACCCCTTGGCATTGTCCACTAGCTTGAGTGCACACCTGAAGAGGAGCACTCCACCATTTGGAAATGCATGGAAACAATGCACACATTTGAAGACTATTGCACAATTCAGAGGAGATTTATGGAGGATGAAACGACCTTGAACAATATATTCACCTTTAATGAAGTTATTAGATGGTTTTATATCAATGCACAATGGATGAGGAGAGCCCAACTTATCGACAAGACAAGTAGCAAAGAAGACTAACTTGATCCAATTTTTGACATGGTTTAAAGGTAGTTGTATGTCCAAGTTTGTTTTGATCTATTAACTTATTAACTTTATGCACTTGTTAGGTAATTATCCACTTTCACATCAATTTTTTATTTGTAACACATACAATTTTATTCATAATACATAATCATAATTATATTGTAAAAATATTATATGTGAGATTATATATAGTCCAACTTGAAAGGCATTCATTTCTCTTGTTGCAACCCCCCTCTTCTATAAAAAAAGGATTTTAACTTGGTAACACACATACAATATAAGATCTATAATTTCAAAGTCAAATAATCAGTAGACCTATAGTTGCATAATTTAGATCTACTTTTCATTCAAGTTATATCATCAAGTAGATTTATAATTTACACTTAGATCTATAATTTTTTTCGGTGTAAAGGTAGCTTTAGTTGAGTGAATTCAAGTCGTTTAGCTTTCTTCCTGTTGTCCTACCAACACATGAACAGTGGTAGAAAGTCCATTTAATTGATGTTTACTTGTTCCTTTAACCCCTTTAACCTCTATGTTTAATTGTGCTTTTGACATGACAAGTCACCTAATCATGCTAAACCGCATAATCACTTAGTGGGAAAATCCCTAGCTCCCAAGATCACTCCACAAGATGAGGCTTGGGTGATGGATCCATAGAAGGGAGGTGCCCCTAGTTGATATGCATAGTCACGATCCCAATGGAGTCAACGGTTCGTCGATTCGATCCACTGTAGTGGTTTTATGGCGAGTTGCAAGTGGCCTAATTAATCATTTTAGGGACATTTGGTGAACCTATGATAAGGGCATAAAAAGTTGACTAGGTGTTAGCATAGTTTGAATGTATAATAGCTAAGAGGGGGTTAGGGCGAGATCAAGGGATTATGTGTTTTGAAATATAACAATATGGCCTTGGAGTTGAGAGGTAGGGTGCTCTAGAGGGGACCAAAATCATATTTTTTCCCATAGAACCACACATTTGAAGACGGAAGGTAACTAAGGTAAAAATCACTTGTGGCACTTGATGAAAGGTTCAGCGAATCATATTTGAGGAGTGAAACGATTGACGGTGGGAAGGGAATCCATCAGAGAAACTTAAATGATGGACAAAAAGGTATGTGATCAAGGAAATGGAAACGAAAGAGAGAAAGAACAGATCACTAAAGGAGATGGAACCCTGCATGATGGAGGCTAAGAATTTTCCACCAAATTTTTGGGCTGAGGCTATAAACTATGAATCCTACATCCAAAATTAGGTGCCTCATAAGAATCTTGATGGTATGACTCTTTTCGAAGTTTGGAGTGCGCACAATCGAGATGTGACCCATTTCAGGATTTTTGGCTCAAAGGTTTGGGCTAGAATTCCAACTGAAAATAGGAATGCTTTGCAACCCCAAAGCCAAGAGTGCCTATTTGTTGGGTATTCTGAAGATTCAAAAGGGTACAATATGATCAACTTTATCACTAACAAATATTTCATTGAAAGAAATGTTTTTTGAGTTGAGGAGTGATGACAGAAGATAAATAAGAAAAAAATAGAAAAAATTATGTATTCTTGTTAAAATTTACATATTTAGAATCTGCAAAAAAAACCATAACTCTTTCTAAAATCTCATAAAAAATGGAGGTGTGCAGCATAATCAGATGAACCGCTAAACACGAGCATATTGAAAATTTGGATATAATATTGAATTAGCCATGGTTTATCATACTCCAAGGCACAGGCATGTTGAATCTGAAGCAAAGTACAAAGTAGACACATAGGCATAGGAATTCCACGAAAGGATGGGTGGAGGCTCGACCTTATCATTTGGAGGGAATAAATATTTGAATTTAAACAATACGCGAGCGCGATTTAGTTAAACAAAATGCATGCGCATTTTATATAAACAAAACACATGCGCGTTATGTACAAACCAATCGCATGTGCGTTTTGTAAAATAAAAAATAGCGTTCATCTTCATCATCATCATCATCTTCATCATCTTCATCATCTTCATCATGGACGCCTCCCTAAGGTGGAAATCAAAATATGACATTAGATATATCATGATGATAACTGAAAGGGGGTCACTAGGGGTTTGGTCCATAGTAGGCACCATTACAACATAATACCATAAGATATACCCATACAATACATCATCTAGATAAGTTGAGGGGCGCCCCTTGGTGGACATCCTCACTAACTGACCCAATCATAGATAATCCAAATCAAACACTAACTGCAAACTGCTAAAGAACTATCCAGAGATCCAAAATACATCATCTGAGAAATTTCCATGCTGTTTCCTTGACCCAACAAGATAAATCAAATTTTCTTCAGTGAATTTACTAGTTCATTATGGTGGTACATCCTCTGAAACTGAATAGAACCACCATGAATATATGTAGGTTGAGCACTAGGGAAAATAGACTGTACTGGATGGTCTGAAGACATAGGAGAATAGTATAAGTGACTACTCATACCCCCTGGAACATTGAAATGCTCTAGGAGAACCAAAATCACTCCTATCTGTAATAAAATTTGATCATTTGGCCAATAATAAAGTGGTAATAATCATTCATCATGACAAATAGAGCCAAACACCCAAAACTGAAACTGTAGTATTGAGCGTGGGCATGTCTCAAACAAAGATAAGCAATTTTGTTTTTTAGTCCCTGCCTTGGGAATCATGTTTGACTTGGTGAGCTGGGTTGACCACGTCAAAGTACACAAACTGGAGGTGAGATGGTATACAAATATGATCCTGCATGCATCAAAGGTAAGAAATGCTCCAATGGTGTATATCGAAACCCAAATTAAATCATGTTATTCATAATCATGGTGACAACAACAATAATAAGTAAGATATACATGTGCCTTTGAAAAATCTTAGGATCTTCTCGAAGTCTCTTGTGCATGCCAAAGTTACAAAGTTTAAACCGTGTGCTAATGATGGGTGATGATGGAAAACAAGGCTAAGGAAAAGGGATATGACTTATAACTGACTTTGACCATATGATTTCTCATAATGATGACAATTACACACGACCACAGTCACATATGCATGACAGATGAACAATAGGGGATGGTGGTGTCTCACAAACGTATGAGATAATATGAAAAGAGCACATTCAACTCTAATAATATGTATACATATCACATCCAAGCTAAGAAACAAGCTCCGTGAGGGTCTTTTCTAGGACCCTTGTGTTGAGTACGAAAGAACAATAATGCAGAGATCCTAGGGGACAATGTGAATTAACGGCCCCTTTCCTCATCTCACATCAAAACCCATAGGATCCGTGAGGAATTAGTCATTCGATCTAAATAGTGGCTAACAGTCTTTAGATTTAGCATTTATTTATCCACTTCTTTTTACTACTTTCACAATTTCACTTTATAGTAGTAAACACATTGCTTCAAGTTTCATCTGACACTCTTTGGGATAACTTAGAGGCGAGACACATAAGACATGGGATCGACCATGAACATGTGTCAAGTGGGGAGAGTGATATTCAATCTCATTGGTCTCAATCAAGCTAAATTCATGGGATGAGGATCAATCATGGATGAACTGAATAGATGGCGACAAATGACACATGGAACCAACATATCACTAATGTTTAACATTTGTATAAAGCATGGCATGAGAAATAGTCTTCAACGTAAAGTCCTTCGATCGATCTTAGCACAAGTTCAAGTATTAGTATACATATAAGCATAGGTCGCCATGATCATCCTAACAAGACATATCCTAGGTGTTTAATATACATCATAGAGAAAAAATAAAAACCAGGGAAACAAATACCCAATTTCACCATATATACATGTCTCCATATGATAAGGCCCCTAGACTGTAATTGTGTGTACCATATTTGATTTGCTACTTTGTTCAAAGGAACTAGGTCATCACTGAAATCATTTCAATGTAATAATGAATTTTATTTGTGGAAAGGAAACTATGCCGAACAAGGCTCTGAAATGGCTGAGGATGTAAAGATCCATGCTGAAACCCCATGTGAATGAGTAGCTAGAAATAGAATAAATATATATATATATATATATATATATATATATATATATATATGTACGCTGCGTCATGTTAGCCCAGCTGCAAATGTATATGTGATAACATCTGGCTCCAACTGGGACAAGTTCTCTTATGAAGCGAGACTTGAGAATCTAAAAAATCTATGGTCCGCAACACCATCAACAACAAACAATTCAACACTTATGGCTTTCTTCTTCCTCTCGAGGTATTACATGTTTCTACGCACAAGGAAGCAAGAAATACTAGAGTAGCATGTATGGGAAAAATATATGTGAAAATAATATGACATAAATAATGCTGGAAAATGGAATGATGAAAAGTAAATTCTACTATAAATTATTCAAATACAGTAAATGAAGTAAAAATAGACCAAATTCCCCAAATTCTGTTCCTAGCAACATTACAATTTCGAGACCTTCCAAAATTGATGACTGACCCCGTGCACAATGACTTGACTTGGCCACCAATTGCAATTAAATTACCTTCATACATCCCTATGTTTGAAGGAAAAACCAAAGAGGATCGTGGTGATAATGTCACTACATTTCATTTATAGTGCTCCTCGAATTTGTTGAACGATGACTCGATTCGGCTACAGATTTTTCAAAGAACTCTAACTAGTGTGGCGGATAAATGGTACATTGAACTTCCATCTTTTACTTATGATAGTTTCCTTGATTTAGCGACGATTTTTCTTAACTACTTCCAACTTCTTGTCTGGAATGATGTTGGTATAGATCTTTTGTCAACCTTTATGCAAAACAAGGCTACACACATTTTTGACCATATTCAGGAATGAAGAAGACGAAAGAGGATGATTAAAGCAGATATTCCTCCCGAGTTTCTCTTAGAATGGTTTTTGAAATTTTTATTTTCGTATATTTTAAAAGATGTTTCTACTTTATGGGTAGCAACCGAAGAGGAAGCCATTCTAAGGGACCAACAACTCAATCTCATTTATGTTCACTCTCAGATCATTTATGAAATTATACGTGATGCACCTAGATCTAACATGGACTTTGCGAAACCTACGTGAAACCTAAGCCTAGACCACATGCTGATGACATTGTGGGTTCAATTGAATCACCTATTGTGTAATCCTTAGCAAAGTAAATACATGATATATCGGTGAAGCAGTTTGCAGTAGGGGCAACTAGGGCAACTAATGCTGCCACTCCCCCCCTCAAAATGAGAATGTTTATAACACACAATCGTGTCAAAATGGTACTTAGCTTCTGGGTGGGAAGAAGAACAAGGGGAAGAAGGGAGAGGGAAATCAAAATAAACCTAAACCTATGAACAATTCTTGGGGGGTGGGGTGGCGATGGGAGAGAAGGAAAAAGTGAAATTTCCTTGCAAGCTTTGTTAGGAAGATCATTTAACCTACCAATGCTCGTCATGGATCAAGTTCAGAAGTAGTTAAAGAAATGCCATGTCGTCGTTAAGGATCCATTTCCACACGAACAAAATGAAACTTTGAGCGATCTTAAGACAGCTTGGGGTGCTCAAAACACTTTCTTTATTGATCAATCATACATTAATATGGTCCAATCTCATGCTTTATTGCAAACCAAAGCTAAAAATAAAAAATATGCTATAAGATAGTGGTGAGAAGAAATGTACTTTCCTCCAAATGCTTTGTAAATCCAAATTTTGGTAAGTCTATACTAATTAAATTTGATGTATAAAAATTCAACAACTTTAGTCTCCATTCCATTATCTTTCGTGTAAATAAGGATAAGCAATACATCAAGGAATGCTTATCTTTTCTATAAATAAAGATACTCATGTATACATCTATAAATGTTTATCTCTTATTGCTTATTGTAGAATTGTGGTAATTGCGCACACTCTCTTGGTACGGGGAGAGGTCACGGGTTCGAGCCTCTAGTCCTTTGGGGTTAGGCCATCTGCGACGATGGCCAGCGGTTTACCACCTCTACCATCCACTAATGTGGGGAAGTATTGCTGAGTTTCCCATGGATCTTTCCTCTAAAAAAAGAATGGTGGTAATTATTACAAAACTTTATTTCATTAATTATATTTAATTTAATAAATATAATTAAATAAATATTTTAAATTTTTACTTTTTGTTTTTTTAAATTAAATAAATCTTTTGAAGTAAATCATACGTTAGTGTTGGACTTTAGAGTAAAAAAATTGTGCACGGGGGCTTCACTTGTTGGCCAATATCCTATCATGTTATTATTGTGGGTTTTAAAATTATCAAAAATCAAACCAATATATTGCAGGTATTGGGGGGATGAGGGGTTTAAGGTGGGGGTGGGTAGGGTGGTTTATAAGTATTGAGGTATAAAAAGGGGTGGGGAGGATGTTTTAAGTATTGGGAGGGGTTTTCAACAAAAAGAGTTTTGGTGAAATTAAGGGTATTCTTTAATATCCCATGATGGCACGTGCTATGTGAGAGGTTCACTAAATGAAGTCCCCATGCGACCGTGCCAAACACATCCCACTCCATCCTGTTCACAAGAATTAGTTTTCTCCATTTAATATCATAGTTCACCCCACTAAACCCACAACTAGGTGACCAACAAAATTGAAAAAGATAAACCAACATTATGGCACGTTCTCCCACGTTAAGTCCCAACTGAGGTAAAACGAAAACAAACTCCCCCTAACCGTGTTTCATCTCCTACCCTCCGATCTATATAATACCATTTTTACAACGCTAAAACTTGTCTGCATTTCTCTGTGAACGTGTGCGTTTCCTACAACACTAAAACTCGTCTGCATTTTCTACAACCCTAAAACTCCTTTGCATTTTTGGGTGAACGTATTCTTTAGCGGATAGCAAGACCAAACTTTTTTTAAGTTTCAGTTGGGTTGCCGTCTGGTTTCTACAACCCTAAAACTCGTCTGCTGCATTTCTCAGTGAACGTCAACCTAAGGTTTTTTCGTTTCAGATGGGTCTCCTTGTGGTGGTCTCCGAACCTGTTTAGTCCCAGTCAGCCAGCAGTTTTTTTATTGATATCAAACCCTAGAAGTAGAGTGAAACCCTAGAAGTCGAGTGAAACCCTAGATCCACTTCTAATCTCTGCCAAAAATGAATTGGAGTGAGCTAGCTGTGGAGCAAAATTCCCTCCATCGGACGGAAGAGGAGCAAAGTCAACGCTGACTTTGCTCCTCCTCCATCCAATGAGGAAGGATTGCTCCACAGCTAGCTTACTCCAAATGGATTCTGTAAACAGTAGGAACGTACTGAAGACGGTCCGGCCAAACAGTTTCACGGGGTCAAAAGGTAACTTATTCCT
The DNA here is from genome assembly GCA_001517045.1 of Pseudotsuga menziesii. Lineage (NCBI taxonomy): Eukaryota > Viridiplantae > Streptophyta > Pinopsida > Pinales > Pinaceae > Pseudotsuga > Pseudotsuga menziesii. Next base: position 49,124 of record LPNX011144234.1, read on the forward strand.
AACCAGTTTCGCGGTTACATTCTAACGTTTCTTTATTGTTAGCCATGTTAATGCTTTGTGGCCATTGTTGCAGACATAGATGGCCTGGCAGTAGTAGTAGCAATGCTCAAGAGGTAGCCCCAGCATTACTAATTCATTGAACATTAAAAGTAGATATTTAAAATGTACAGACAGTTTAAGATTCCATTGTTTTGGTCATGCCATTGTTACAGGAGAAGCACTTCATTCTGTAGAGGCGAGTGAAAGTACCGTGGAGTTATCAGGTTTATGACAAAACCATTATAGCTATAATTATATGTGTTGCAAGCTATTTCATAGTGAAATTAATATGCGATACTTATGTTGATGTTTGTATCGTTTATAAAGATTTAAAGCAAAATGGCAAGCGCGGATAAGAGCTGACGGCAAGAAAGAAATTCGTTTAGGAAGATTTGGTAAATGGTTTATGTTTCTAAATCTAATTGTGCTGTGAATACTGATTTAGAATAGTGATTTGGAAATGTTTAATGGGCAATATGGGTATTGAATTTGACTGATACAGAAGAAGAGGCAGCAGTAGCCTATGATACTGCTGCCATTACATACAGGGGGCGCAATGCGGTCACGAATTTGGATATCAAGAACTATGACGTCGACAAGATTTTGTCTGCAGAATCATCTAGTCTTGCTGGTAATCTCTCTGTGGTCTTGGATCAACATCAAACTGGAAGTCCAGACCAGCAAACAGCTCAAATTTTATCTCCGCCGTCGGTAAATCGATCTCATAGATCTAGTATTGAAAATCAGACATTGCCCTCCAGCTCAGCTAATCAGACAATGCCCTCCAGCTCAGGTGACGAGATCGTACAAAACAGGCTTACTCTCGCGAATGACCGTATGCCAAATCCAGCAATGCCCTCCAACTCAGCTGGTACAATCGGTGACTACAGGCCTCCTCTCCCGAATGCAGTTGGTGGTTCATACTTCATAGATCCGGTTACAGGTGGAGTATATTACATGCCCCAGGTGGTGTTAGTACCTGTTATTGATAACCATGGAAATGTATTCCAGATATCAGCACCAAATCCAAATCTGCAAAATTTTCATACTCCAATTCCACATATTGGGAATTTTCCATCTCCCCATGATCAAAATGGGAAGTAACATAGCACCGAAATAATATCTATCAGTGCTTTGGCATAACTTGCCAAGAAGTTTTGAAGTCTGTAAGCATGTTTTGTTTCATGACAATGTACCTAGAATTTTTTTGTGTCATCACCTCTGGCGGTGAATTTTTATGAATCATCGATTTTACATTAGGAAATGCTTAAAAACTGTTTCTTGTCGTCCCCGTGGACGCTTTGAATTGATCTTTCGGGTATCTCATTTGAAGTTCCAGCCGATATTTTGCTCATGTAAGAGCTCGTTTTGCTCTACTAACATTGAACTATTGCTACATGTTAGACAGCAAGTTTTGTCCTGAGTTTTTTAAACCAGCTGTTTTGGGGAAGTAATTATGAGTTTATGGGTAGTTTTTTATTTTGAGTTTATGGGTAATTTTTACTAAAATTTTTAATCTTTACCGCGCCTGTTGACCTAGCCTAATGTATGGTTTGTCGTTCCGTCTCTCCTGCGCGTTGTACATCTATTTGACTATTCTCAGTCTATGCAGCTTGCTACTTCAAATAAGCATCTTAGACAAAGCGCCTCTCTTGATTGTTGGACTCTGCAACATAATTGTCAGCACCTACAACTTTTCCATTTGCCTGTCATCCTGTTCCCAACGATGGAACTTATTATTTGATTTGAATTGATCTATCATCGCATCAACTCAAGGTTTTATTTTTGTTATGCAATATTTTTCATTTTGGCTATGGCATTTTAGGTTTTTATTCACCTGAATTTAATATTGGGACGTGTTCTGTTGCCTCTGATATCTATTGCTCGAATGGTAGGTAAGTGTTTGCTGATTTGAGGTATCATTATGGCTTTATAAATATCTATGTTATCGCTTATCTTATCTTCTTGTGTATGGTGATTGTTTATTGTTGCCATCTGTCCGGCTTTTTGTTTCAACATCAGTCTCTTGTTCAATATCTACATACAATATCTTGTTCTCTTGGAGATGTTTCTTGCTGGAATGGTAAGTAAGTGTTTGCTCATTTGAGGTATTATTATGGACTTATAAAAACCTATGTGATCATTTGTCTTATCTTATTTTCTATCACATACAATATTTTTGTTCTCTTACCTGTTATATTTTCTATCCACATATACAATATCGTGTTCTCTAGTGGATGTTAGGTGTCCTATGTCACTTGTGGTTCGTTGGTAAAATAGTGTCTCACTGTAGTGAATATTAAATCTGGTATTCTGTGTATTTTTAATGTTTTCTATCGACAATAGATTGTTCACATAAATAATTTACTTTTATTCTATTCTTTGTACTTTTTGATGTTTTCTATCAGGAAGGAATAGATTGATTGCTGGTTGTTTAGTGAACAATTTAGTACTGAACTTTTGAACTCATAGTAATATGCATTCTTGGTTTTTTTTTTATAGAGGAATTTGCATATATATATAGGTTTTTTTGTGTAAATAGTGTTTGAATTTTTATGTAATAATAAATTAGTTGTCTTTTGTGTTAAATAGATTGATATTAAATCTTGATTTAGCAAGCATTGAGATGGATCCAATTTTTTTATGTGTAATTTTTACAAGTCTAGAAAAAAATTACACCTCCACAAATTTGATCCCACTTTGTGCTCGATTATTTTATGAAACTACTTTGTGATTTGTTTTAATTTTTTATTTTATGCGTAGATATGAATGTTTTAATTATTTTTGTTTTTGGTAACATAATGTTATGAAGGTTACAACATATTCCCTATAATAGGATGTAGAGCACCTAGGTGCAATTATGTCACTATGCAATGTGATATTTGGTGTTACCTAATTAATCTAGACTTCAGAAGTGAATGGTTAGATATGCTAAATTCATTGAGATTGATTCATTTTGTCCAACAATATCCTTCACAAACAAAAGGATAACATAGATTTAAGTGTCTATACCTTAACAAAAGGATAATTGACATTTACTTTGAAACTAGTTTTAGACATGATAATTGACATTGAATTCACTCTAGTGTCTATACCCTTTCCACGATGAATACCTTTGTGTGATTAATGTGACTAATAATGATTTCCAACAGTGCATCAAAAGTGGGTTTATACAGTTTCCATGTAGGAACGCTAGCCACAAGATTTGGGTCGAGTAATTTGCAAAGTTGACCCTATGTGCAAAAATTTCACATTCACTTACTCACCAAAACCCTAGTTTCCAAAATTGACCTAAAACACCATCCCTTGTCCATGGAGACAGAGGAGAGTTAAAGCCCTAGCACTATCCCAATGTCCTCAATCAAAAGGAGTAGATGGTTCGTCTATCTGAGCCACAAGCATCATTTTATGGCAGGTTGAATCCCACCGTCTAAAGGCTTTCATGAACACGTGTTAAATCCCTACCGAGGGCATAGAATTCCAATAGTGCATCGAAACTGGGTTACAGTGGGTCACTCAAGCATGTTTAGGGAGGTTCCATGTTGGAACGCTAGTCACAGGGCCACGGTCAATGAATTTGCAAAGTTGAACCCTATGTGCTAAAATTTCACATTTACTTACTAAGAAAAAACCTAGTTTCCAAAACTGACCTAAAAAATAATCCCTTGTCCATGGAGCAAGAGAAGAGGGCCTCCCTAACACTATCTCGATGTCCTAAATCCAATATATTCAGCGGTTCGTCGATCATAGCTACCATCATCATTATATGGCACGATGAACCCCTCCTCCTACACGCTTTCACAGACACCTATTGAATCCCTATGTGGGTCATGTAAGTGTGTTTAGGTAGGTTCCATGTTCGAACACTAGAAACAAGTTCGTGGTCAAGGAATTTTTGAAGTTGACCCCTATGTGCAAAAATTCTAATTCACTTAGTGAGCAAAACTCTAGTTTCCAAAATTGACCTAAAACAATATCCCTTGTCCATGGAGCGAGAGGAGAGGGAAACCCCTAGCACTATCCCGATGTCCTAAACCCAATAGATTCTATGGTTCGTCGATCCGAGCCACAATCATCATTCTATGGCACGTTGAATCCCACCTCCTAAAGGCTTTCACGCACACATGCTGAATCCCTACCCGAGGCATAGAATTTCAATTGTGCATCAAAACTGGGTTTTTGTGGGTCATTCAAGAATGTTTAGGGAGGTTCCATTTTGGAATGCTATCCACAAGGTCATGGTTGAGGAATTTGCAAAGGTGACCCTATGTGCTAAAATTTCAGATTCACTTACTGAGAAAAACCCTAGTTTCCAAAATTGACCTAAAACATGATCCCTTGTCCATGGAGCGAGAGGAGAGGGACACACGTAGCACTATCCCAATGTCTTGAATCCAACGGAATCAACAGTTTGTTGATTGAAGACACAGTCATGATTCTATGGCGCTTTCAATCCCACCTCCTACACGCTTTCACGGACACCTATCGAATCCCTATAGAGGGAATAGAATTCCAACCATGCATCAAAACTAGATTATGGTGGGTCCTACAAGTGTGTTTAGGGAGGTTCCATGTTGGAACTCTAGCCACAATTTTGCGGTCGAGGAATTTGCAAAGTTGATGGGTGTGTGCAAGAAGTTGAGGGACCTTTTAGATGCAGTGGTGGAGTGAAGTCAATCATCCTTGATCCAAAAAAAAGAAATCATCCCAAGAAACAGCGAACCTGCCAAGCCTAATCCCAAGGATGGAAATAGGCATGCCAACTAGGATAGTAAGACAAATCGTGCCTCCGTTTTAGTGAAGAGAATCACGTGCGTGATTTCCTTCACTAAAACGGAGGTGTGATTTCGAAAGCCTGTTTTTTTTAAAAATTGGCCGAGGCCGTCTTTTTCTCATAACCGTGCGGCTATTGGACGAACGAGGACCGACTCTCGACTATGCAAACTCCATCTCCACCTTTGGATAAACCTCCTCTTTGTGAGGTATTTTGCTCATTTCTTTTCATTTTTTTTCATTTTTTTCATCAATTTATTTGCCCTAGATTGAAAAATTAAACCATATTAAATTAAATTATGGCCAATTGAAACAAAAACCCAATGGAATTTCCCAATTCAAACAAAAACCCAATGGAATTGGCCAATAGAAAGAAGAAATCCAATGTAATTGGCCAATTGAAACCAATTCCTCAATTTAATGACAAAAATGAAGTAATTTTGATTATTTAACAAAATTCCCACGCCCAATGGAAACCAAAACCCCAATTAACTCAAAAAACAAATGAATATATTGGGATTTTTTCCTTGTCATGTTTTCTTCTTTTTGACATTTTGTACACTCTAATGTTGAGTCTTTAAGTTGTGTATTTTATATAGTTGGTTGTGATGTGATCCAAACCATCCCATTGTATCTATGATAACAATTATTGATGTAGGAATTGACAACTGGCCTCATCTAAAGGAATTACCGTGCCTTCCTCATAGAAATATAGTCACCTTCATTAACAATAGCTACCATAGCCATTGAATATCACCCTCATCAAAGT
>LPNX011144234.1:59704-64921 GCA_001517045.1 Pseudotsuga menziesii
TCACATGCATATCCACGATATAAACTTTGAAAATACAACCTTATGCTATAACAGTTTAAGTTGTTCTCTCTATAAGACTATTAACTACTGCATAGGTGAAAACACCACGCCACACTTTAAAAGTTTAACATATGTCCTGAGCTCCCTTCTGGCATAAACATAGCTTACCAATATTCTGATTATTAGGAAACACTTTCAACATTTAATTCTAATGTTGGCACAAGAGGGTGTACTTATAATATCATCATGTTAAAAGTAACTTATACATTAGATAAACAACTTTATAGGATCTGCAGATAAAATTTTATTGTTGCTATAGCTTCCACATGTCACCCTCTCAGTGGTAGGCCTTGCATGGTATTATAAGAAAACATGACCAACCATTTTGATAATAATAAAACAACAGACATTGTAAAATTATTTTATACTCAAGGCGCATCAAGGCACAAATAATGAGAGGTATCAAGACACATGAAATTATATATGGCACACAAAAGCAAGACACCATGTACGTGGTTCACCTCATCCACGAGGCTACGTCCATCAAAAGTTGGGCTGACCCCTTTATTCATAAAAATATCCCCAATCAAGGTGTACAACCTACATCATAAGTGATGTGACATCAACTCCTCATACAATGATAATAAACCTCATCTCGAGGCCCACATAATAAAAACATCCTTAGATAAGTGACTAGAGTAGGCACAACCTTCATTTCATAGTTTGTCAAGGTAACAATTATATATATATATATATCAACATAAAATCTCAGCTATCGTGAGAAATAAGACGTAGGTAAGTAAAACATGGCTCCCTTAACATACACTATGAGGTACGTAGTAAATGACTACAATCATGGGATTTACATCAAACCCACACGACTCTATTTCTAGAATACGCCTATACCAGGATATAAATGTACCTCGTGACTTTATTGTCACAATGTTTTGTTTCAATTAGAACATTCTCTCCAAATAAAACCTTTATACTTTAAGTTAGTCAATTACTAGTTGTTTCAGGCCATCATACTGAATTTATGAGTTTGGTCTCGGGCTAATTGGCTATATTTACTAAATCTTGGATGTTACTGAATTCTTCCATAGCTAAGAGGATGCATTGAGATAATTTCATCATTTTAACATTGTTTAGGCTATCTTGAAAATATGGACAAAATTTTTAGCTTTTCTAATGGCTTGGAATTCTTTATAGCAACAATCTCAAAATATTTTTCTGTGCACACAGTCTAGGGAGTCTCAGTCTTGCCAATATATGCATCAAGAGAAGTTGAGAACTACAACACTTCCAGATCTAATGGAAAGAGATCCTACTGTAGTTTTGTGGCCAGAAATAACAACTGGCAGATCGTTCAAAACTCCTGAGCAGAAGGTTAAACTTAAGCACTATGTGAGCTATTCATTTACTAGGAGAGATTCAATAGAAGGATCTCCATGGAAAAGATATCGATATGCCTCATCTAGTTCAACTCATGAATAAGCATGCATATGTATCAATATATAATGCATTCAGGTCGAATTGGAGGTTAGCTAGACACAGTGGAAAGTCGAAGCGTTTTATACCTCGTTTCCTTGGAACGTAGAGAAAAAATGTGAACAAAACTTCTATTTCACTCTCAATCAACCATGCGTTGCAAGTCTAAAGGTGAGGGTTACAGAAAGTAGATCTATGCTTTAATACAAAACAACAATGATTAACATAGTCGACAAAGAGACCGCATACCAAAGTGTGAGCTTTAACTTCGGTGAAAATCTGCAGGGCTATAATAGATCATACACAGGTTCGATCTAGGACTCAATCGATGCCTGCACTGATGCCTGGTTTAATAGAATATTGTAACCTGCAATGTTTATAAATGTTATTCCATTCTATATAGCCTAGGAAGACAGGGGCATTGGCAGGTTCAAGTGGGGTAGTACGTACCTAAAAAGGATCCAATACCCATTGCATAAGCTCTGGCAGTGATCCAAAGGAAAAACAACCCCAAAAATAAAACAAAGTAAATCTTTTAGGTGTGACACATACAATTTTAATAGATGTGTTTAAGGGGGGGGGAAGATGCATACAAAGAGAAAACGATTTGGTATAACCTCTACAGATCATGTACCGATACTAGCAGAAAAAACGCAACCATTAGATTGGGCTTCATAGGCTGGAAAGCCAAATTCCATTAGAGGAAATTTGGGGTCTAATATGGGCCTTATAAGAAAACGTGCCAAAATAAGTTTTTGTGAGTTGGAATTCAAGAACCAATAGAATTTCAATAAAATAAGTCAACCATAATGGTCGAATTGGCATATTTGTCATTAAAAAAAACTACTTTTTTTGTTCATATTTTCGACATATCTCCTTGTGTTTTTACTCAAATTTCGATTGGGAGAGCTTGTTGGATGTGGAATTTGATTCCGCATCCAACAAGTACCCACACTGCATACTTTTGACGGAACCCACTACCCAAAAAACAAGAAATACGTGAAAAAATGTGATGATGATGTCATCATCACATTTTTCCAGGTATTTCTTGTTTTTGGGGTAGCGAGGTCCATCAAAAGTATGCAGTGTGGGTACTTGTTGGATGCAGAATCAAATTCCGCATCCAACGAGCTCTCCCAATCGAAATTTGAGTAAAAACACAGGGAGATATGTCGAAAATACGAACACAAAAAGTAATTTTTTTCTTTCTTCCTCCAAAATTAATTAATATTATTTTATTATTTTAACCATTATTTTACTATTTTAACTATTATTTTATTATTTTCCTTAGGAGGCCCATTTTAGACCCCAAAATTCCTCTAATGAAAAACTGGAGCAACCCGGATCTATTTAACTTTGCATGTATTAAAGGAAACACAGGCATCTAAAAATAATAACATTCCACACACATCCAGACTCAAACCTTCAAACATATATATATATATATATCCATATCTATTTGAGTGACAATCAGTGAATACACATACCGAAAGAAAACACTTGATCGGGCACAGATTAATAAGGGATATGCAACTAGCTTCACCAATTGTTCATACTTACATAATTCTTGCCCAACTAGTGAGAGCGTCTTCCCGTTCTGATGTTTGCAAAGCATCCTACCTGATAGAGAGTCGAGGGATCCAGCCCTTGCTTCCCCCTTTTCCCTTCCCCCCATTCATTTCCCAAAGCACAGATAAAAAGGAAAAATGACGTGCCCTCCCCTCCAAATGCAGAAAACTCCCCTCTTCCAACGTGGAGATTGCTCTCTTCGTGGATTGATAGCCGTTGGCTCATTAAAGTGTTTCCTAACTTTGCTATGCAGGAGAAGAGTGGCACAAAGTTTGCTACCGCAGTCTGCCATTTATTTAAGGCATAAGGAAGAGTTTTTTTCTTATGGGAATAATTCCCTTGATTCTCTCCAAGAAAACTGGACCCTCAATGTCCACTTAGAAATCACTCACTATGATAATGTCATGACCCTATATTGACTTGAAGATATAACCTATATCACATATGGTCCAAGAGAAAGTTTTCATCTTTGTCATATTAATGAAATATATATATATATATATATATATATATATATATATATATGAAACTTTTTATACATATACTATCTCATTAATATATTTGTCTCACATGAATAATGATTTATGTAAGCAATTTACTTCTTTGATTTTAAATCCTTATTCATATATACTATATATATATATATTCCTGCATATTGTATGTACTCGTATATATAAATTCATATATATATATGTGTGTGTAATCATGTTGTTCTAATCTTAGCTGACCGCTATGCAATTATCGTCGTCTATGGTAGCTAGGTACCTCCTGTTACCACATCGTGGTTTTTATTTAAAGAACCCAGGTTACACTTTTGCTAGATCACCAAGGCCTTGTTAACCATGGCCTCTCCCTCTTAGTGGATTGGGTTTCTTGTCGCTAGGGTTGCGTGATAGCCTTTTGGTCTCATAAGTGTATAACATGGTTTGTACTGGTGGGGCCTTGGCCTTGATCTCCTCACCAACAAAAAATTTAAGTACAATAATATTCAAAAGTTTACAACATGTTCAGGGGTTACAAGAGGGGCATTACATCCTTTCCCCCTAAAAATAACACCGTCCTCGGTGTTCCTATTTTCCACCACTATCATTCTTCTATTTTGTCGTCCTTTCTTGTTTTGATCCTTTTGATCCGATCGCCTTCGATCTTTCCTGTCTCTTCTCAAGTTGATATTGCTCAAGTCCTGCAGTTTCCTACACAAGGTTCGGGTCTAGCACAATTTTTTTTCTCAATGATTCATGTTCAAAAATTGTAATTCAATTTAAACAAGATCTATAGATCCTTTTTGTATTGCAATTTATTGGCATCATAATGCCCAATCATTTTCAAAATGCAATTCATTCATTAATATACATAATTACTACCCTTTTGGGGGTTGGTCCAACCTTTGGGTCATCCTCAGCCTCAGGAAGAATCCTTTCTTCATATTTCACATTAAGCATGTAATAGTTTAATTACTTAAAAAAAAATTCATTAACACGTTTTTCGTGAGATTTTCCAACCATCTTTGAGTTTCTTTTCCCATTCTCGTGTGGACTTACAGCAATTTTCTGAGGTTACTCTCCCTTTTAACCACTAGTTAAAAGTTTTCCCCTCAGCGACATCAAACAACGTCCTCTCTTCCAGATGTCCGATTTTTTGCCTAGGTCTTTTTGCCACACCATATGCCTAACAACAATGTGCTCATGCGGCAATCGCTTGCCTAACACCATTGTGCTCCCGCAGCATATATGCCTAACACCAAGGTGCTCACGCGGCAATCACTTGCCTAACACCACGGTGCTCCCACAGCATTCCAAATTTTCCTTGTTCATATTCAGGATAAGTTTTGTCCTTGACTATTCATAACGCACACTCCGTGGTGCTTAGCATGACTTTACTATCATTGTCCTGATTCATGAATCGGTTACATGGTTAGTCAATGCATCAAAATTTGAGTAATATTCATTAGAATTTTAATAGGTCGCAACAAATTTAATCATTAGTCATGAGTTTTATAACCCTCTAACTCATCTATAAAAGTTACTCCTTACTTATTTATGAGCAATTGAATGCAACTTAATATACGTAGCAAACTTATATACCATAGTGTACGACGATTGTAGCAATGGTCATTCTCTTGGTGAAACTTGCAGTGTTAGTAAAAAAAAAAAAAAAAAA
>LPNX011144234.1:69924-85098 GCA_001517045.1 Pseudotsuga menziesii
CTGTTACCACGTCGTGATTTTTTTTTAAAGAACCTAGGTTACACTTTTGCTGGATCACCAAGGCCCTGTTAACCATGGCCTCTCCCTCTTAGTGGATTGGGTTTCTTGTCTCTAGGGTTGCGTGATAGCCTTTTGGTCTCATAAGTGTATAACATGGTTTGTACTGGTGGGGCCTTGGCCTTGAGCTCCTCACCAACAAAAAATTTAATTACAATAATATTCAAAAGTTTACAACATGTTCAGGGGTTACAAAAGGGGCATTACATCCTTTCCCCCTAAAAATAACACCGTCCTTAGTGTTCCTATTTTCCACCACTATCATTCTTCTATTTTGTCGTCCTTTCTTGTTTTCGTCCTTTTGATCCGATCTCCTTCGATCTTTCCTATCTCTTCTCAAGTTGATATTGCTCAAGTCCTGTAGTTTCCTGCACAAGGTTCGGGTCTAGCACAAATTTTTTTCTCAATGATTCATGTCCAAAAATTGTAATTCAATTTAAACAAGATCTATAGATCCTTTTTGTATTGCAATTTATTGGCATCATAATGCCCAATCATTTTCAAAATTCAATTCATTCATTAATATACATAATTACTACCCTTTTGGGAGTTGGTCCAACCTTTGGGTCATCCTCGGCTTGAGGAATAATCCTTTCTTCATATTTCACATTAAGCATGTAATAGTTTAATTATTTAAAAAAAAATTTGTTAACATGTTTTTCGTGAGATTTTCTAACCATCTTTGAGTTTCTTTTCCCATTCTCGTGTGTACTGACAACAATTTTCTGAGGTTACTCTCCCTTTTAACCACTAGTTAAAAGTTTTCCCCTTGGCAACATCAAACAACGTCCTGTCTTCCAGATGTCCGATTTTTTGCCTAGGTATTTTTGCCACACCATATGCCTAACACCAATGTGCTCACGCGGCAATTGCTTGTCTAACACCATTGTGCTCCCGCAGCATATATGCCTAACACCAAGGTGCTCACGCGGCAATCACTTGCCTAACATCACGGTGCTCCCGTAGCATTCCAAATTTTCCTTGTTCGTATTCAGGATAAGTTTTATCCTTGACTATTCATAACGCACACTCCTTGGTGCTTAGCATGACTTTACTGTCATTGTCCTGATTCGTGAATCGGTTACATGGTTAGTCAATGCATCAAAATTTGAGTAATATTCATTAGAATTTTAATAAGTCGCAACAAATTTAACCATCAGTTATGAGTTTTATAACCCTCTAACTCATCTATAAAAGTTACTCCTTACTTATTTATGAGCAATTGAATGAAACTTAATATAAGTAGCAAACTTATATACCATAGTGTACGACGATTGTAGCAATGGTCGTTCTCTTGGTGAAACCTACACTGTTAGTCAAAAAAAAAAAAAAACATCTCCCACGGTTAATTCCTGGTTATAACCTCGAGATTCGACATTTATAAAACAGCGCCCATACGGAACCTCATTATTTTAGTCAGTGAATAATTTTTTTCCTAACAGTCAACTTCGACTAACACGGTTCCTAGCATAACCTGCAATGTTAGCATACATTATTATACCCCATTCATTATTCAATGGATTTCAAATAAAACTCTAACAGTCCAATTCGACTAACAGAGTTCCTAGCATAACCTGTAATGTTAGCATATAATATTATACCCCATTCATTATTCAATGGATTTGCGAGTAAAACTGTAACAATCAACACCGACTAGCAGAGTTCCTAACATAACCTGCAATGTTAGCATATAATATTATACCCCATTCATTATTCAATGGATTTCAAGTAAAACTCTAAGAGTCAATTTCGACTAAAGAGTTCCTAGCATAACCTGCAATGTTAGCATATAATATTATACCCCATTCATTATTCAATGGATTTCAAGTAAAAATCTAACAGTCAATTTTGACTAACAGAGTTCCTAGCATAACCTGTAATGTTAGCATATAATATTGAAATCGCAGATGAACAGATCGAGAATACCTCAAATCGTGAGCATCAAAATAGCAGAGGTCTTAATAAGTAAGCTATTCAAACTATCAACAGATCAGCATTACAAACAACGTTTAAACTATGAACATCCATAGCGTTCATCATTGGGAAATGAATAGATCCATAAGAAATAAAAATCAAACTCCGGATCAAAACCCTTTTATCAAATCGTGCACAAATGACAGTTAAAAATAAAAAATAGCTCTCAAACTCAAGAGCAATTTGTTGCACAAATGACAGAGTTAATATAAAGAATGAGTCTCAACTCTAGATTGATTCCTTGCTAAGATCATTGCACAAATGACAGAGTTAAAAAAAATAGAAATAAAGAACAATATCAACTCCAGATCGTTTCATTTTCTGCAAACTGTGGCTTAAAACAACAGAGTGTTAATGCCAAACAATACTCAAGCCAAAACAAAACCTAAAACGATTCATTTTCTGCAATTCATGGCTGAAAATATCAAAGTGTTAATGCCAAACAAATACTCAGCCAAAACAAAATCCAGAGCGTTTCATTTTTGTAATTCGTGGCTGAAAAACATCAGAGTGTTAATCACAACAAATAATTAGCCAAAACAAAACCGAGAACGTTTCATTTTCTGCAATTCATGGCTGAAAAACATCAGAGTATTAATTCCAAACAAATACTCAGCCAAAACAAAACCTAAAACGTTTCATTTCTGCAATGCGTGGCTGAAAAACATCAGTGTTAATGGCAAACAAATACTTAGCCAAAACAAAACCCAGAACATTTCATTTTCTGCAATTCATGGCTGAGTATTAATTCCAAACAAATACTTAGCCAAACAAAACCTAGAACGTTTCATTTTTGCAATTCGTGGCTGAAAATATCAGAGTTTGACAAGGGAGAGATCAAGCCTTCATGAAATCCACCAGATTGTTTTCATGAAATTGTGGCAAGATCAATTAGGGTTTGACAGGCACAGACCTAGGTTATCAATCAACCAGCAGATCGGTCGTGGGCATAAATAAATCATAGTTTACCAAAAGCAAAAATTTCAAGCTAAATAAATCATAGTCTATCAAACACAAAAATTTCATGCTAGTTAGTCTTAAACATGTTCATGCTCCCCAACTTTATGTTGAGCCCAAAATATGCCCGAGTGTTGTCACTCAGGTGATACCATATGTAACATACCTCTTATACCTTAATTGTCATGGAGGGTGAAAAAGGCGTAAAGTTTCATTTTCACTATTACTATGTGTTTTACCTCTTATACCTTATTTGTCATCCCTGATACATCTATGCGTCTTTTTATACTTCTAATGTTTCTTGCAAATGTACGGCTTCCGCTTTTACCATATGGTCCCAATATTACAGTCTATTGACTATATATAATTATATGTACTGTATCAGGTAGTTATGATTCACCAGAAAAGGCAGCAAGAGTTTACGATGTCGCAGCGCTAAAATTTCAGGGTTGTCCAGCGAAAACCAATTTTAAAGTATATGACTTCTTGCATTTCATTGTTGTCAATTTTATTCATCCTTCCACACGAAATTATTAATTGGAGGGCTCAATAGAAAGGGAATTGAATATTAACATGGATTTTCTTTACAGCCCACAGATTACGAAATAGAAGTCAAAGAGATAGAAAACATGACTAAGGAAGAAGTAGTAGCAATGCTCAAGAGGTAGCCCCAGCATTACTAATTCATTGAACATTAAAAGTAGATATTTAAAATGTACAGACAGTTTAAGATTCCATTGTTTTGGTCATGCCTTTGTTACAGGAGAAGCACTTCATTCTGTAGAGGCGAGTTAAAGTACCGTGGAGGTACCAGGTTTATGACAAAACCATTATAGCTATAATTATATGTGTTGCAAGCTATTTCATAGTGAAATTAATATGCGATACTTATGCTGATGTTTGTATCATATATAAATATTTAGAGCAAAATGGCAAGCGCGGATAAGAGTTGACGACAAGAAAGAAATTCGTTTAGGAAGATTTGGTAAATGGTTTATGTTTCTAAATCTAATTGTGCTGTGAATACTGATTTAGAATAGTGATTTGGAAATGTTTAATGGGCAATATGGGTATTGAATTTGACAGATACAGAAGAAGAGGCAGAAGTAGCCTATGATACTGCTGCCATTACATACAGGAGGCGCAATGTGGTGACGAATTTCGATATCAAGAACTATGACGTCGACCAGATTTTGTCTGCAGAATCATCTAGTCTTGCTGGTAATCTCTCTATGGTCTTGGATCAACATCAAACTGGAAGTCCAAACCAGCAAACAGCTCAAATTTTATCTTCGCCGTCGGTAAATCGATCTCATAGATCTAGCTCAGCTAATCAGACAATGCCCTCCATCTCAGGTGACGAGATCGTACAAAACAGGCTTACTCTCCCGAATGATCGTATGCCAAATCCAGCAATGCCCTCCAACTCAGCTGGTACAATCGGTGACTACAGGCCTCCTCTCCCAAATGCAGTTGGTGGTTCATACTTCATAGATCCGGTTACAGGTGGAGTTTATTACATGCCCCAGGTGGTGTTAGTACCTGTTATTGATAACCATGGAAATGTATTCCAGATGGCAGCACCAAATCCAAATCTGCAAAATTTTCATACTCGAATTCCACATATTGGGAATTTTCCATCTCTCCATGATCAAAATGGGAAGTAACATAGCACCAAAATAATATCTATCAGTGCTTTGGCATAACTTGCCAAGAAGTTTTGAAGTCTGTAAGCATCTTTTGTTTCATGACGAGGTACCTAGAATTTTTTTGGGTCATCGCCTCTGGCCGTGAATTTTTATGAATCATCGATTCTACATTTAGGATTTGCTTAAGAACTGTTTCTTGTCGTTCCCGTGGACGCTTTGAATTGATCTTTCGGGTACCTCATTTGAAGTTCCAGCCGATATTTTGCTCATGTAAGAGCTCGTTTTGCTCTACTAACATTGAACTATTGCTACATGTTAGACAACAAGTTTTGTCCTGAGTTTTTTAAACCAGCTGTTTTGGGAAGTAATTATGAGTTTATGGGTAGTTTTTTATTTTAAGTTTGTGGGTAGTTCTTACTAAAATTTTTAATCTTTACCGCGCCTGTTGACCTAGCCTAATGTATGGTTTTTCGTTTCGTCTCTCCCGCCCGTTGTCCATCTATTTGACTATTCTCAGTCTATGCCCCTTGCTACTTCAAATAAGCATCTTAGACAAAGCGCCTCTCTTGATTGTTGGACTCTGCAACATAATTGTCAGCACCTACAACTTTTCCATTTCCCTGTCATCCTGTTCACAATGATGGAATTTATTATTTGATTTGAATTGATTTATCATCGCATCAACCTAAGGTTTTATTTTTGTTATGCAATATTTTTCATTTTGGATACGGCATTTTAGGTTTTTATTCACCTGAATTTAATATTGGCACGTGTTCTCTTGCCTATATCTATTGCTCGAATGGTAGGTAAGTGTTTGCTGATTTGAGGTATCATTATGGCTTTATAAATATCTATGTTATCGCTTATCTTCTCTTCTTGTGTATGGTGATTGTTTATTGTTGCCATCTCTTTGGCCTTTTGTTTCAACATCAGTCTCTTGTTCTCTATCTACATACAATATCTTGTTCTCTTGGAGATGTTTCTTGCTGGAATGGTAAGTAAGTGTTTGCTCATTTGAGGTATTATTATGGACTTATAAAAACCTATGTGATCATTTGTCTTATCTTAGTTTCTATCACATACAATATTTTTGTTCTCTTACCTGCTACATTTTCTATCCACATATACAATATCGTGTTCTCTGGGGGATGTTAGGTGTCCTATGTCACCTATGGTTCGTTGGTAAAATAGTGTCTCACTGTAGTGAATATTAAATCTGGTATTCTTTGTATTTTTAATGTTTTCTATGGACAATAGATTGTTCAGATAAATAATTTACTTTTATTCTATTCTTTGTACTTTTTGATGTTTTCTATCAGGAAGGAATAGATTGATTCATTGATGTTTAGTGAACAATTTAGTACTGAACTTTTGAACTCATAGTAATATGCATGCTTGGATTCTTTTTTATAGAGGAATTTGCATATATATATAGTTTTTTTTGTGTAAAGAGTGTTTGAATTTTTATGTAATAATAAATTACTTGTCTTTTGTGTTAAATAGATTGATGTTAAATCTTGATTTAGCAAGCATTAAGAAGGATCCAATTTTTTGAGGTGTAATTTTTACAAGTCTAGAAAAAAATTACACCTCCACAAATTTGATCCCACTTTGTGCTCGATTAATTTATGAAACTACTTTGTGATTTGTTTTAAGTTTTTATTTTATGAGTAGATATGAATTTTTTAATCATTTTTGTTTTTGGTAACAAAATGTTAGGAAGGTTACAACATCTTCCCTATAATAGGATGTAGAGCACCTAGGTGCAATTATGTCACTATGCAATGTGATATTTGGTGTAACCTAATTAATCTAGACTTCAGAAGTGAATGGTTAGATATGCGAAATTCATTGAGATTGATTCATTTTGTCCAACAATATCCTTCATAAACAAAAGGATAATAGATATTTAAGTGTCTATACCTTAAAAAAAGGATAATTGACATTTACTTTGAAACTAGTTTTAGACATGATAATTGACATTGAATTCACTCTAGTGTCTATACCCTTTCCATGATGAATACCTTTGTGTGATTAATGTGACTAATAATGATTTCCAACACTGCACCAAAAGTGGGTTTATACAGTTTCCATGTGTGACTAATAATGATTTCCAACAGTGCATCAAAAGTGGGTTTATACAGTTTCCATGTGCGACTAATAATGATTTCCAATAGTGCATCAAAAGTGGGTTTATACAGTTTCCATGTGGGAACGCTAGCCACAATATTTGGGTCGATTAATTTGCAAAGTTGACCTTATGTGCAAAAATTTCACATTCACTTACTCACCAAAAACCTAGTTTCCAAAATTGACCTAAAACACGATCCTTTGTCCATGGAGCGAGAGGAGAGTGAAAGCCCTAGCACTATCCTGATGTCCTCAATCGAAAGGAGTAGATGGTTCGTCTATGTGAGCCACAAGGATCATTCTATGGCAGGTTGAATCCCACCTTCTAAAGGATTTCATGAACATGTGTTAAATCCCTACCGAGGGCATAGAATTCCAACAGTGCATCAAAACTAGGTTATAGTGGGTCACTCAAGTGTGTTTAGGGAGGTTCCATGTTGGAACGCTAGTCATAGGGCCACGGTCGATGAATTTGCAAAGTTGACCCCTATGTGCTAAAATTTCACATTAACTTACTAAGAAAAAACCTAGTTTCCAAAACTGACCTAAAAGAGAATCCCTTGTCCATGGAGCAAGAGAAGAGGGCCTCCCTAACACTATCTTGTTGTCCTAAATCCAACATATTCAACGGTTCGTCGATCATAGCTACCATCATCATTCTATGGCACTGTGAACCCCACCTCCTACATGCTTTCACGGACACCTATTGAATCCCTATGTGGGTCATGTAAGTGTGTTTAGGTAGGTTCCACGTTCGAACACTAGAAACAAGTTCACGGTCGAGGAATTTTTGAAGTTGACCCCTATGTGCAAAAATTCTAGTTCACTTAGTGAGCAAAACTCTAGTTTCCAAAATTGACCTAAAACAATATCCCTTGGCCATGGAGCGAGAGGAGAGGGAAAGCCCTAGCACTATAGTGATGTCCTAAACCTAATAGAGTCGACGGTTCGTCGATCCGAGCCACAATCATCATTCTATGGCACGTTGAATCCCACCTCCTAAAGGATTTCACGCACACATGTTGAATCCCTACCTGAGGCATAGAATTTCAATCGTGCATCAAAACTCGGTTTTGATGGGTCATTCAAGAATGTTTAGGGAGGTTCCATGTTGGAATGCTAGCCATAAGGCCATGGTCGAGGAATTCGCAAAGGTGACCATATGTGCTAAAATTTCAGATTCACTTACTAAGAAAAACCCTAGTTTCCAAATTTGACCTAAAACATGATCCCTTGTCCATGGAGCCCGAGTAGAGGGACACCCGTAGCACTATCCTGATGTCTTGAATCCAACAGAATCAACAGTTCATTGATTGAAGACACGGTCATGATTCTATGGCGCATTCAATCCCACCTCCTACACGCTTTCACAAACACCTATCGAATCCCTATAGAGGGCATAGAATTCTAGCCATGCATCAAAACTAGATTATGGTGGGTCCTACAAGTGTGTTTAGGGAGGTTCCATGTTGGAACTCTAGCCACAATTTTGCGGTCGAGGAATTTGCAAAGTTGACGGGTGTGTGCAAGAAGTTGAGGGACCTTTTAGATGCAATGGTGGAGTGAAGTCAATCACTCTTGATCCAAAAAAAAGAAATCATCCCAAGCAACACCGAACTTGCCAAGCCTAGTCCCAAGGCTAGCAATAGGCATGCCAACTAGGATAGTAAGACAAATCGTGCCTCCATTTTAGTGAAGAGAATCGCGTGCACGATTTCCTTCACTAAAACGGAGGTGTGATTTCGAAAGCGTGTTGTTTTTTTAAATTGGCCGAGGCCATCTTTTTCTCATAACCGCGCGGCTATTGGACAAATGAGGACCAACTCTCAACTGTGCAAACACGATTTTGGGTGTGCTTGAGCCCTCCATCTCTACATTTGGATAAACCTACCCTTTGTGAGGTATTTTGCTCATTTATTTTCATGTTTTTTTCATTTTCTTCATCAATTTATTTTCCCTAGATTGAAAAATTAAACCATGTTAAATTAAATTATGGCCAATTGAAACAAAAACCCAATGGAATTTCCCAATTGAAACAAAAACCCAATGGAATTGGCTAATAGAAAGAAGAACTCCAATGTAATTGGCCAATTGAAACCAATTCCTCAATTTAATGACAAAAAAAAAAAAAATTTGATTATTTAACAAAATTCCCACGCCCAATGGAAACCAAAACCCCAATTAACTCAAAAAACAAATGAATATATTGGGATTTTTTCCTTGTCATGTTTTATTTTTTTTTGACATTTTGTACACTCTAATGTTGAGTCTTTAAGTTGTGTATTTTATATAGTTGGTTGTGATGTGATCCAAACCATCCCATTGTATCTATGATAACAATTATTGATGTAGGAATTGACAAGTGGCATCATCTAAAGGAATTACCCTACCTTCCTCATAGAAATACAGTCACCCTCATTAACAATAGCTACCATAGCCATTGAATATCACCCTCATCCAAATGATAATAATCTTCATTATTAATAAATGGCTTAGAAATTGATTACCAACTTCATTCAACAATAGCTGCTCTCATTAACAATAAATAGCTTATGAATAGACTAACACTCTAACAATGTGATCGATAAGTAGAATAGAGACTAACTACTAGTCTCATCCATATTACAGTTTTCCTCATTAACAATAATTAAAACATGAAATAAATACCAATCTCATTAATTATCCCTAACTACAACCCTTTTCATTTAAATATTACTTTCCCAATTCAATTAACTAAAATTATTATTGAACAATAACCCCCTTTAATTAAAGATAGTAAAACTAACATCCTAATCCAAATGATATTCTCTCTAATGGTATCTATATTAAGAATAAGTGTCATTCTCATCGTAATAAAGTTCATTAAATCACTATTTCCATATGCATATTCACAAGGATCCTTGTGAATCCATACCAAAATCCAGAAATAAACACGTTATAATTTTGATGAAACTTCTCAAAGTTGCTCTTCCAAGAACATCAATAAACACCTTATAGTTTTGATGAAACTTCCCAATCCAAGTGTCAAAATAAGGTATAGTTCAGCTTCCCATGCTTTTAACAAATATTTCGTCTTGAACGAAGGGTACTTTTTGGTTAATGTCAAGACAACAAAGTTCAACATGCCAATCAGATACTAGATCATACATGATATTTAATCTACTGGAACCCTTGCAACCATAAAATCCATAAAGTTCTGCTAAATAGCCTTTGGAGTCCAAAAAACATCACACTACAACAGATAATTACATATCTAACAAAATCATTGCCTATACTGGTATTTTATTCATCAACAACACATTATGATGATGATGATGAATGATGATGTTCATGATGTTGATGGTGATGATGAGGAGGAGGATGATGATGATGTTCATGATGTTGATGGTCATGATGATGATGAGGATGATGATGATGAATGATGATTATGTTCATGATGTTGATGATGATGATGATGATGATGATGATGTTCATGATGTTGATGTGATGATGATGAGGATGATGATGATGATGTTCATGATGTTGATGGTGATGATGATGATCATGTTGATGATGATGATGATGAGGATGAGGATGATGATGAGGATGATGATGATGATGAGGATGAGGATGATGAAGGTGATGATGATGTTGAAGGTGATGATGATGATGAGGATGAGGATGATGATGAGGATGATGATGATGATGTTCATGATGTTGATGGTGATGATGATGTTGAGGATGATGTTCATGATGTTGATGGTGATGATGATGAGGATGATGGTGATGATGTTCATGATGTTGATGGTGATGATGATGATCATATTGATGATGATGATGATGATGATGGCAATGGTGATGATGATGATCATGTTGATGATGATGATGATGATGATGATGACGAAGGTGATGATGATGATGATGATGATGAAGGTGATGACGATGATGAAGACGATGATGATGATGATGATGAAGACGAAGACGGTGAAGATGATGTTGATGGTGATGATGGTGATGATGAAGGTGATGATGATGATGAGGATGATGATGAGGATGAGGATGATGATGAGGATGATGATGATGATGTTTATGATGTTGATGGTGATGATGCTGATAAGGATGATGAAGGTGATGATGAAGATGATGACGATGACGATGACGACGATGGTGATAATGTTGATGATGATGATGTTCATGATGTTGATGTTGATGATGATGATGATGATGATGATGAAGATGAAAATGACGACGATGATGATGATGAATATGAACATGATGATGACGATGATGATGATGATGAAGATGAACATGATGAAGATGATCATGATGATCATGGCGATGTTGATGATGACGATGATGGTGATGATGATGTTGATGATAAGGAAGGTGATGATGATGATGTTCATGATGATGATGATGACGATGGTGATGATGATGTTCATGATGTTGATGGTGATGATGATGATCATGTTGATGATGTTGATGATGATGATGGTGATGATGAAGGTGATGATGATGATGAGGATGAGGATGATGACAATGATGATGATGATGAAGATGATGATGATGAATTCATAACAAATGCTACCAGCCCCATGAACATGTGAATTCATAACAAATGCTAAAACAGAATGCGTTGAAGTATAACATGCATAGATGCAACTATTTATCATACACAGCGGAAGTAAGCATATGTTCCTACAAGCATTCAAAATGTTCATCACATTTATTAACAGAAAATAAGATTGCAAAAGTAAAATAGGCAAGATTACTTATCTTATGAAGAACTCGTTCCGCAACCGGCTATGTCGCTGCAACGTTCCACCCAACCATAGGCCAGCGTGCTCCTTAATCTCTCAGCAACGCTGCCACCCCCGAGGTGGGCATGATTCTCCGAGGACTAAGGGAACAAGCAGGCTTACACATAGCCAAGGATACACAAAACACAGCCAAGCCAACACAGTTGGGTTTATCAGGTTATCAAGGAGTTGGGAAAGGGCTAAATGATAATCTGGTGAGGTCAATACAGAGCCAAGAACACCTACACCAGAACTAGCCTGGATTTTAAGACACCCACACACACCCAACATAAGGATTCAATCCCTTCTCTACTACACAGTCCCTCAAGCCCTGCATTCCCTTCTAGTGCTATTCAGGGGTTGTGGAGAAGAAATCTAGCCCTCTAGCTCTATCTGTGTGGTTTTCAGCCACCAGGTTTATCAAGCAAACCAAGCCCCCATCCCTGCTCCCAGCACAGTTCGAAGACCAACCATTGCACGCATGCAACTACTCAACAATTACAGCTTAACAGGGAAAAACGACTCCTGAGTTGTTCTTGGACCTATCATGGACAAAACGACTCCCAAACGAATTACAATAGTCCCCAAATGTAACAACAAACACATCTCATGACATGGGAAAACAACAGTACCAAAAAGAAACGTATCAGCATACACTCCCAACAAACATGGGGAAACAACAACCCATTTTACACAATCGAAGTCGCTAGGGAAAAAGAAACGTACAAAGACCGCACTGGGGAAGAAATTACAGTCTCCCAGCTTGTACGTGAGAGAAACAAAATGCAGGACCCACAAATCAGCCCGTGAGGAAGGGATACAGCCACACCATCCACAAATCCGTAGAGGAAAACTGTGTGGGTAAAAACCAAGAAAATCCTGTGTGTGAGAATAATGAACCGATAATGGTCCCTGTGTGAGGATAATAGTTTCGCCTATGTGCGTGGATGAATAGACAACAGCAAGAGTGCGTAAATCACTCAGCTCTGTCGTGGGGAGAGTAGTATGTCTGCGGGAGTGATGGAAGTGGTTTTTTTTTTGCCATCGTGAAGTCAACCGTGGGTGGAGTGTGCGTATGGGCAGTGACTGACAGTCCTGCCACACTCCACTCCCAAACAATAGCTACCTCAACTACCAGCAGAAATTCTTAATGGAGGTGGTTGGGTAAGACAAGGTGGTGACACATGGGTTTTTCCCTCATTGGCCAAGGTTTGACACTTTCCCACCCTTATCCTTGTGAAAATCATGCCCCTTCTCAATCTAGTTGCCACGAACGTAGCTGGTCGGGTTCATTTTAATTAAATATGCATATTTACATGATGACAAAACTCAATATGTATGACGCATGCCTCGATATACAATCGGTGACAATTTAGATCCGAAACATAACATAACCAATCAATGGTGGGACCTTGGCCTTTAGCTCCGCACCATGATTATTACAACATATACATCATGTACATTTAATGCAATGGGGTCAAAACCGGGGTGTTACACAAGGAAAATAAATCATGAAGAAGTTTCTACTCCCTAAAAATCAACATTGAGTTTCGACAACAGAGTGAGTCTCCTCAACAATGCACCTCTCTCATAAACGCCTCTTTCAACCTGCAGATAAACATGTACAAGAAAATGTACAAAATCTATGCTGGATTGATCTCAATGCAGAATAATAACAATGTTAGTCATCGTCTTATTCATTCATCAAACAAGAAACACGTGTGTAGTCCCAAAAAAACTCCTTATTCAATATTATGGTGCAAGAGCTCATGGTTTAAACTGGGGGGGTCACATGTCTTCAATAGATCAAGAATGTTTTCACATTTTACCTAACTATCATCCAACGGATGAGATTAAGAAATCATCAATGGCGGAGATCATCAATATAAGGATCAATGCATGGATCAAGATGACCACATTAAAAGGGGCACACTTTTTCTCAAGGATGCCTCCCTAAGGTGGAAATCAATATATGACATTAGATATATCATGATAATAACTAAAAGGGTATCACTAGGGGTTTGGTCAATAGTAGGCACAATTACAACATAATACCATAAGATATACCCGTACAATACATCATCTAGCTAAGCTGAGGGGCACCCCTTGGTGGACATCCTCACTTACTAAACCAATCATAGATAATCCAAATCAAACACTAACTGCAAACTGCTAAAGAACTATCCGGAGATCCAAAATACATCATCTAAGAAATTTCCATGACGTTTCCTTGACCCAACAGGCTAAATCAGTTTTTTTTTTCAGTGAATTTACTAGTTCATTATGGTGGTACATCCTCTGAAACTGAATAGAACCACCATGCATATATCTAGGCTGAGCACTAGGGAAAATGGACTATACTGGATGGTCTGAAGACATAGGAGAATAGTATAAGTAACTGCTCATACCCCCTGGAGCATTGAAATTCTCTAGGAGAACCAAAATCACTCCTATCTGTAATAAAGTTTGATCATTTGGCCAATAATAAAGTGATAATAATCATTCGTCATGAGAAATAGAGCCAAAAACCCAAAAATGAAATTGTAGTATTGATCCTGGGCATGTCTCGAACAAAGATAAGCAATTTTGTTTTTTAGTCCCTGCCTTGGGAATCATGTTTGACTTGGTGAGCTGGGTTGACCACGTCAAAGTACCCAAACTGGAGGTGAGATGGTATACAAATATGATCCTACATGCATCAAAGGTAAGAAATTCTCCAATGGTGTATATCGAAACCCAACTTAAATCATGTTATTCATAATCATGGTGACAACAACAATAATAAGTAAGATATACATGTGCCTTTGAAAAATCTTAGGATCTTCTCGAAGTCTCTTGTGCATGCCACAGTTAAAAAGTTTAAACCATGTGCTAATGATGGGTGATGATGGAAAACAAGGCTAAGGAAAAGGGATATGACTTATAACTGACTTTGACCATATGATTTCTCATAATGATGAAAATTACACACGACCACAGTCACATATGCATGACAGATGAACAATAGGGGATCGTGGTGTCTCACAAATGTATGAGATACTATGAAAAGAGCACATTCAACTCTAACAATATGTATACATCTCACATCCAAGCTAAGAAACAAGCTCTGTGAGGGTCTTTTCTAGGGCCCTTGTGTTGAGTACGAAAGAACAGTAATGCAGAGATCCTAGGGGACAATGTGAATTAACGGTCCCTTTCCTCATCTCACATCAAAACCCGCAGGATCTATGAGGAATTAGTCATTATATTTAAATAGTGGCTAACAGTCTTTAGATTTAGCATTTATTTATCCACTTGTTTTTATTACTTTCACAATTTCACTTTATAGTAGTAAACACATTGCTTCAAGTTTCATCTGACACTCTTTGGGATAACTTATAGGCGAGACACATAAGACATGGGATCGACCATGAACATGCGTCAAGTGGCGAGAGTGATCTTCAATCTCATAGGTCTCAATCAAGATAAATTCATGGGATGAAGATCGATCATGGATGAAATGAATAGATGGGGACAAATGACACATGAAACCAACATATCACTAATGTTTAACATTTGTATAAAGCATGGCATGAGAAATAGTCTTCAACGTAAAGTCCTTCGATCGATCTTAGCACAAGTTCAAGTAT